>VZRN01003942.1:568190-740477 GCA_013397935.1 Dasyornis broadbenti
TAGGACTTGAGCTCCAAACCCTTCTCTGGGTACATCCCAGCACCTCAATGTCCTTCCTGAATTGACGGGCCCAGAACTGGACCCAGCACTCAAGGTGTGGCCTCACCAGTGCCAAGTGCAGGGGGACAATCTCTGCCCTGGTGCGGGTGGCCACCTGGGCACATGCTGGCTCATGTTCAGCCGCTGTTTCATAATTGATCAAAAGCAAAATAAGAAACAGAGCAGTGAACAGCTGGGCATGGCTTGCCAGCAGTCATGGATTTGAGTGCTGGGCACGGCATCACTGCTCCTTGTACAGATACACTCACCTCACTGGGCGCAGCCAGGGCTGGGATCTGTCTGTGTGCCACTCCAGCCCCAGTAACTAGGAGCAAGGGAACAGTGGGCAGTGAAGGGGAAAGGCAAATGTTCATGTCCAAGAAAAGCAGTAGTTTAGCTACCAGGCTGGAGTCTGGTTAAAGGGTAATTATTTCTCATGTTTATTTGCTATTTTCATTTATTTACATGATTACTATCTGGTTTTACCAGGTTTTTATTACACCAAGTATCTGTTCATCCCAGGATCATGAGGTGGTCTCTACAGTCAGGAGGACAGTGCCTGCCAGCAGTACAGCAACATTTGTGGTTAGTGCAGCTATGGATAAAAATAAAACCTGAATGCTACAGCCAGTAGAAATGGCTACTCAGAAGTGTTTTATTTCACCTACAGCAAATAAAAGTTTCATGCACAGGCACTCAGGATAGCCCTATGTGGAAGAAGGACAGCCATGATGTTCTTGATGAAGGCTGCATCAAATTAAAGGTCACAGGACATCCCTGTCCAGCCATGAGAGCACTGGGTGTGGAAAGTCAATAACCTCAGTGGATGCTCACATTTGGCTTTGTTCTTTTCTCTGTCAAAGGGCAGTCCCCCTTCCAGTCTCTCTGGGCTTCTTCTTCATCCAGTGACTTTGGAAATTTCCCCTACATTCTTCTGCTGGAAAGTAGAAAACTTTGTCCATGGCCGAAGCTGTATTCTAGACTGGTCTCTGTTTACAGAGACCAGTCCATTACCTCTAAGGTGCGCTTACCTCTATGGCAGCAGAGCTCAGGAGAAACTGGGTAGGATGGGTAAAGCAGGGATGTGGAGTCTGAACATAACCAGCCAGGAGGCCACTAGAGAGAGGATTCACTAGACAAGATTTTTGATATTGCCTTCCAAGAAATTCTTCTACAGGTCAGAAACCCAGTATCCATCTAACAGTTCTTGGAAATCCTGGGTGGTTCAGTATTAGCAACAATGGCAGAAATGCTCCAGTTTTAGACCAATCTTGTAACCATGTTGATACTGTATTGCTGGTTTCTGCCCCAAATTCCACCCCATCCACACAGACAAGGGTAGCTTCCAACCCTACTCCACTCCCTGATGCACAGACGCTGTTGGCAGTTTCCCTGCCAAAAGGCAGGAAGAGGCATTCACATGGTAGTACAGCATATTATCCAGACAGCATGGCAGGGCAGAGGTGGCCTGGAAGTTGCTATTTGGACTGTGCTAGTCCAAGCCTTGTATTTGATGTAAAATAAGCAGGGGAATGACAGTAGCCATGAGTGAGTATTGTGCTATCTTATCACCTGCCCCAGAGCACTGGGGTGTTTGGATCCCTTCAAGGGACTCAATATATTCACTCCCCAGCCATTCTGTGTATGTTCTCCTCTCTTCTACTGGCACAATCTCAACAGCAGAATCCTTAAAAATCAAGTCTTTTCCCTGAAAAGCTGAAGAATCAAACATTTTGAATCCATTTCCATTGCTGTTATTTCCAAAGTAGACCTGAAAATAATGAAAAATTCTCAGTATTTTGCAAGATGAAGTGCCATGTTCCTCTCATGCAACATGAAAGCTGACAGGAACCGTTTTGTAGATGAAAAATTCATAAACAATTGCAGAATTTCTCTTATGTGTTTGCTTTTAGATGCTCCAGTAGATCAGATACAGAATTCTGCCACTGGCAATTACAAGAACAGCATTTGTGATTTTGGTGTTTTAGCTACTAGCTGGAAAAAGAGCTGTAGTTTTAAAAGAAATTCTCCTGCCTAAATATTGTTATGCAATATAGGGTTTGGCTGCCCAGGAGTTACAGACATGACTGAAGCCTAGCACACAGATATTGCTCAGTATTGCTTTAGAACTAGTTAACTTCAGGATAGAGAGGCTGCATGGTTTACCATGTACCTGGCTGCAGCATAAACATACCCAGCAACGTTCTACTGGCATTCCAAGGAAAATTCCTGAATGGAAAAGCGTTAGCATGTACTCTATTTCTTGCAGACTTCAAAGAGAGGCAGAAACAGGGAAAAGCCATGGGAAAACACCTTAAGCTCCAGGGAAATTACTACCGCAACCAGTGGCTGGGCAAAAAGTTGAAATCCCTTGTGCACCAGGGTGGTTTTACTGGGTGAGTTACATGGGTTGTATTTTACCTTTGCTGTCACACCCCCAAGAGGGCTGTGCACAGTGCACATGCTGCCAGGGCCATGATGCAGGATATGGCCATATGGTCTGTTGTCTTTATCCTTGGACATGTGTTAGACCCTCAAAAATAAATGGATTACTAGTACCTGGGCTCTGTCCAGTAGTCCATATACAGCAAAAATGTTGACATCTGGGCGAACCATAATGGCCTGAGCTGGCACCTGAGCCAAGTGACAATCAGCAAACTGGGTGACTTCAGCACGGGCACCATTTGGACACAGTAACTGGAAATCACTGGACTTCAACTTTTGGGCCCAACTAGCAGTGTTTTTACCTGAAAAAAAAAGAAACTGGTCATTGTAAATCAATGAATGCTTTAGAGCAAGAGAAAATAACTGAATTCTAATAAAGAGACATGTAAAACTATGTACCATCTGTGTTCTCAAACACTGTCGAGTGTTTCACAAAGGCCACATCCCCAGAATCCTCTGCTAGGCACCTAAAGGAAGTCAGAGGTATAAATTCAATTCAAAGCATCTTAATGTGAACCACGTTTTCAATAACTCATAGGTTTAGAATATAATTTTTTGGTAGGCATTCCTGCAAACAAATGCACTGGACCCAAAGTTAGTAATTAAAAAACAGAGAAATTAAGCATCTTGGATGAAGAGAAAAGCAACATCTTTGCAAAAAATAATAAAAAAAATTATTCTGAATTACAAATTTCAAGAGTTGAATAGAGTAGAAAAAAAATATTAAAAGCAGTGTGAAAAACAACAGAAAATACCAGTATTAGATGAGTAAAGAAACAGAAGATCTATTATGTGATCCTCAGTGCAGCATATGCAGCCCTGTACATTGGAGATATCTAGCGAATCTAACTGCAATTTCTAAGGGTACTGTTCCAGAACTAGGTTCAGTTTCCGCTAATTTTCTGAAGCAGAAGCAGCCCAGCTTGCCAAGGAACCTTAAAACCACCTCCTCTCCTGTGTCACTTATAGAATAAGTGTTTTCAAGAAGCATTTCCTAAAACAAAGTAATTAAACCCACCAATGAAATAGATGCAAAGCTGTAATTGTGCATGGCTTATGTAGTACAAAATGCAAGGGAAAGTTATTACTGGTAACAGTTACCAAAAATACATATATTTCAATTGCACCTGGTTTAACATCAGCAGTTCTAATCAAAGGTCTTATCACTATATGGCTGACACTGTCACACAGAGAATGAGGACTCAGTGGTGCTCTTCAGTGCATATTCCCATCAGAAGCAGCTGTTCATGACAGATTTTTCACTACTCTGTGCAGTTTAATTTGCCCCGGGCACTGGGATATACACAAACTGAATGGCCTCTCACACCTCTAGCCAAGTTAGTCTGAAGACAGCCAGAGCGGAAGGAATCTGGAAATCTGAGGCTGAATTTTAAGTTCATCTCAATCACCTTCCGTAACTCATTCTTTCAGAGAGGATCACCTAAGTGTCACAGCCAGACCTACACCTACTTCTACTGTAGAAGACTGTGATCATCCAGTTTTTCACCCAAATTCTACCCTTTTAAATACTTAAAACTTCCCAAATCACTCAAAGAATTAAGCATCTTCTCTATTAAAAAGAAAAAGTTGTCTCCATATAAAGTTTGACTGTATGGGCACTATTATCAAATGCACAAACTTAGAATTATGAGCAAGGCTCATGCAGCCTCTAATAGTATTTGTTGCTCATTCATCTGGTGACTGGGAGCTGGCTCTGTTAATTCATGAAGTACAGCGGAGGATGTGGGGTTTGCCTGCAAGGCATGTACCCAGCAGAGCAGCTGGGCTCAACTAAATAGATTTGCAAAAAGTAGTTGTCTAAGTCAAGCTCTTCAATATGTCCCAGGCAGCTGCTGTTGAAGCTGCTCCCATGAAGGAAAAAGGCGGCTTTCTGCCAGCTGTTACGTGCACCGAGGTGAAGGTCAGGAAAAGAAAGCACTCATTCCATATCTAAGAGTTTCACAGTCTTTGGGTATGGCCCCCTATGTACATGTACACTTACACAAAGTATTTATTCCATTTTATACTATTTTCCCCCCTGTATTTTTAACATACTTTGTTTTGACTAGTATTTGGTAATTGAACATTGGCCATAGCTGTTTGTGCTGTTGAGAAATCTACCTTGAGATACAGGCACCAATGAATCAGTGTAGTGAAAACACGCTCCAGGCTCCCTGTCACAAGCCTGTCACTCTCCACAGAGACTTACAGCAGCCAATCCTGGCTACTGTGTGCCTGCTTCCCTGCTAGAGCTCCCTATGGACGACCTGCCCACTCGGTGTCCGTCCCACCAGATTAAAGCAAGAGTGGAGACCAGCAACAATCTGTTTGGTCCTCACGAGGTGGATGTTCTGTGTACAGGGTTGGGCTGTTGGTCACCTGGCTGTCTGCAAGGAAGATTTCAAAGACTGTGACATGATCCAGTGTAATGCCTTGTGACATACCTGCATTACTGAGGACATCTGGGGACACACGCCCCAACCCATTTACGGCACCTGCTGTAGCAACAGTAACTCTGTTTGCTGACTGGGATGGAAACCAGGTGCTCCTTGCATTTTGACAGGCTGACACACTCAATCACAACCGTAGGGATCAGTTACCTGAAGGCTCCGCTGTAGCTGTAATAACGTTCTTGGCTACTTGCACTGCATTTGTTGTTTCCACTCTCATCTCCAATACACAGCTGACAGAGTTTTGCTGGGTAATTGTCCTGCTCAGCTGAGGGTACACAGCTGGCAGAGAAAAACTCACTCACAGCTGGGGAAAGACAAAACCAACATAAGGAGTGAAAAGGGTGATTACAAACTTAAAATTTCAAATTGTTATATTAAAGACACAACACTCCTTCACAAACAGATATGATTAATATAGAGCTATGAAATATCAACATTACTTCCCTAATTAAAGCTTATCATCAGATTAGTACTACATTTTTGATGTGTAATACCTTTGTCTTACCTTGAGGAATATTACAGTCTCTGTTCTTAATAATCCCTCTCTTAATTAGTATACCAATGGGAATATTCCATCCAGCGTTTCTCCCCAGTCCAGTGTGGCAGGACTTCTTCCCTCTCAGGTCACTGATGGTGAATGCATTGGACAGATTTCGTTTCACTAACACCACAGCATAGTATGCATTGCTGCTGTCATCAGCTTGTAGAGACAAAACCAAAACAACACGTTACAGCTTCCCTTTAAGCATTCCCACAGCTTACTGATCATATATGGATCCATTACACTTATCTGGTGGCAACTTCAATTGCACCAACACTCTGCTAGTCAGAGAGAATGGATGTACATGTACTTAGTCTTCACTTCTACTGCCTCACTCTGCTGCATTCACCTGTGGTCTGTAAGCTGGTACTGCTACACAACTGAGCTGAATAATCTATAGAAAAGACGATGAAAGTGTTCTTGTTACCACCAGTTCTTATAAATACATCCTTTTGAAAAACGATGTTTGGGGCATAAGTAGCTTAGCAAATCAGCTTCAAGAAGTTACTTTTATGTGAAAACTTTGAACCTGCATTGAGACTTTGAAGAGTTTTGCAGCAAATTTAAACTCTGCCCTAGTGACACTGTGGACATAAGCCCTCTTTTAATCAGTGACTGAAGCAGCCACGTTGACAGAAAGAATTTGCTTCTAACTAGAATCTACAGGGCAATTTCTGTATTTTTGCTTCTTTTAAAAACATTTTTACTTAATGAATACTATTTTTTTCCATTGAAATTTTTTTTTTTCAGAATACAAAAAACAAATGGAGAGGTAGAAGACTCAAAATTGCCAAAGACTGAACCTGGTCCTACAGCAGGACAGACAAGTTGCCTCACTGTAGAAGTTCATCTCATACCCTCCTCTGTCCTTGATGTGAGGGTAATAATTCTTATTTCCTTTGAAAATAGCTTTCCCAGAAGGGCTGAGAACAAAGGGCTGTGCTTGTAGTGCTGTTTTCAAACTACCTGGAGAAATAAGGTCTGTATTTATGTTTGTGGACCTTCTTACCAGAGTAACTTTCTCCAGCAGCTGGTACAAGGCCATATGTCTTCCCAGCAGTGTAAATATCAGCTCCGCCCAGAACTACAACATCAATTTCCTTTCTCTGAAAAATGAAAGAAAATATAGGATTTCTGTGAAAAAACTCAGCAGATACTTCCCCTGCTACAATGATGACACCTTTATGGTCACACCTGTGGCACTGTGCAAGGCTTGCAGCAAAAGAGCATCATACCGCTAAAGAGAACTTCCAAAGCATCATCAGTGAAACTGGGACAGGAGATTTCACACACACAGGCTCGAGTTGGATGGGAAACAGTGCCCTCATCACAGCCAAAGATCATCAGGGTTCAGGCTTATCCAGACCATCTGAGCTACAGATCATCTCCTTGAAATCTGGTGCTCCTACTGGTCACCAAAGTGAGTACATATCTAACCCCACCCACGCAGCAGACAGCAGCTTCTGTTCATTTGGTTTACGGCATAAGGATTGTAGCAGCCTACCTGAATCAGCTCCATGCACTCTTCCTTTGTCTTGGCTGAAATACACTGAATTTCTGGCTTCAAATTCTTTTCTCTAAAGGCAATGGCCATTTCACCACATTTCCAAATCTCCTCAGTGGATGCAACACACCAGTTCAGGCTTTCTGGCAATGCTGCATGAAAGCGAAAAGCAAATACTACATTCACTTTCTTTGCAATAGACACGGAGGGATCACGCTGCCCACAGTCACATGTGTCCCATACATGTTACTGAAAATATTTACTTCTGTGTTGCTTCCCATCCCTCCAGCTCAGACTTACACCTGACCAGGAACCAGGGCACTTCCAGATGAGGAGTTATGTCCACACTGCAAGCCTCTCCGTAGCAAAGGAACAACAATTCCTACAATTACTGATCATTAAGCCCGGCCTTAATGTGTTAGTTAAATGCAGAAAAAAAGCCACCCTGAACACAGGCTGTCTCACACAGTCTGGAGCAATGCCCAGAAGAGAAGTCCGGAAGGTGAGAAGCATTGCCACAGGGGGCTCAGTTGCCAGGATTATTAAGCTTCTTAAGGCAAGGGTTCTTACAACCTGTGTTTCTGATTTTCCCAGAATGTGTATTAAGTAATTTCTACTTTCTTCTGATAGCAAGAAAGACCGTAATGATTCAATAAAGAGCAACTGAGGGTTTCCTTCAGCTTACGGAGGAAATCCTCTGCTAGGAACCCATTCATCCATTTTTACAGACTACCTGAGGATTTGTGCAGCAGCGTATTATTTCCCCTTGTCAGCAGGTAAGAAATTAAGGTAGCCGTAGCAGCTTACCAGATTAATGTCTCTCATATACCAGAAAGGGTAGAAAATGCCTGCATCTTATAACAAAATGGGGCAATTTGCACAGGAAAATGTTCTGCAATGCAATATCGTTCCTCGGTCAAAAGTGGCCTTTGCCCATGCTCAGTGATCAGACTGGCATCTTGCCATAACCCTCCAAGAGTGAGAAGAAAATAAAGCAGAATCAACATGATTTGTGTTATCAGCTATCTTTTTTCCTGGTTATAAATAGGATTCTGCAGACAACTTACTGTTGGGGTTGCAGCTCAGAGCTTGCATAGCACGAAGATACTCATCACCCAGCCATGCCTGGTAATTCTGAGCTGTGATTGCAACAAGCTCTGTGGTGGCATCTCGGAATAGAAGATTTTGGGCACCGTAGGCTGCAGAGTCAAACATCTGAAACTTGGCGCCCACTCCATTAAATCTTTGCTGTAATGTTAAGGAAGAAAGAAGCACCTGTCATACATCCCTCTGTCTGGGATGTGTGACAGCCCATACCCTTTCAAACCCTACAGAGACAAAGGTGCTCAGATATCATGATTTCAGTTTGGTTAGACAGGTGGCAGAACCCTTCTAAAACAAAGTAACAATGAAGAAACAGTATCCCACTTGTCCTTGGTTTAGGAGCCGGAAGAGAACAGTGCCATCTGTGTCAGGGCGCACAACCACGGCCCGAGCCGGGACTCGGGCCAGGTGGCAGCTTCTCCACTCTGTCACATCAGCTCTTCTGCCATCGCGACACAACAGCTGGAAGTCCCGGGAGCGGAGCCACTGGGCCCATGAAGAAAGGCTTCTCCCTGAAATCAGATGGGATGTGCTTAAGGAACATACATTAGGTGGGGCTGATGCTTCTGGCTCCAAGCCTCCTCTAAAGCCTCACATGTGGAGCAAAACATGCATCTCCTGAGCATCTCTGAACTATTCCTGACTGCATAGCATGTCCTATGCATCTTTGTGGTCCTTTAGTCCTGTAACACTTGTTGCACTGAGTTGTGCTGGGGTCTGCAGCAGTATCAAGAGCATCACTAAGTTTAGGATCACATACAACATTATTTTGGGTTTTTTTTCCCCTGAGTCAGACAGGTCCATGATATTAAAGCAATGTTATGGTCATGGTAGTTTTTACACAGTGCCAGATAAGGCACATTAACTCTCTCCTAGTCTCCACTGAATCCCTTGTCAGGCTGGAGCAATATAAGAGCCCAGGTCTATAGAAAAAGAGTTTTGTGCTGTTGAAGTTCTCTTTCCAGCTTAACTGGAAACTCTTCTACCTTTAACTTTTACTGAAACTATCAAGCATTTAAAAAAATCTTCTCTATCTCCTGGTGCACACCTCAGTAAGTACATCAATTTTCACTATTACAGCATTTTTTGCTGATCCCTCAATTCAAAATACATTAAACATTTGATACTTCACTGTCATTACAGACACTGTATTTCAGACCTTGCAGCCATTATTCAACAACCTTCAGGATTACTCACCATCCGTATATTCAGGCACTGTGCTATGCTTCACAAAAGCGACCTCTCCAGCATTTTCAGCCAAACACCTAATAAATATAAATCCAGCCACAAAGACACATTATAAAACCCCCGTGCTCTGGCCACTGCTGGCTGACAGCCCGAGGGCTCTGTGCTCCGTTCCATCAGCCACAGACACTGACCTATTTCCTTGTGCTCAGAGTTTAGCTCAAGGCAGAGACTAGTGGCTGTTAGAGTATGAAGTAAACTATCATTGTCATTTGGTGAACATGAACAACATGTTCAGTGCTGCCTAGGACAAACACCATGACCTTCTTTGTCCAGGACAGTTCTGTGACTAAGGCAGTCACACAGTCCTTTGGGGAATACACAGGGAGGAGCAAGTGTTCCTCATAAGCAAGTTCTGCCCTCATTAATGCTGTGACTTGTGGACTGGGAGCTGCAACAGAGCACACAGATGGGAAAGAGGAAAATAAGGGAAAGATTGGTGTGCAAAAACGGAGGGCAGACCAACTTGGTAATTCAGTGCAGTTGATGTGGGATGACTGAAATAGCCAAGTAGGGCAGCAGTTCAGCTCTCAGGCTCCAAGGATCATCAGGTTTTACTGGGAAAGGTAAGTCAGTAAAGCCTGCTGAAACACTCAGTTGTGTCAACAGCTGCTCGACAAAGCAAACAGCAGTGGGCTTTCCCTGCTCAGTAGATGTGCTAAATATCCATTTGGTTTTAATACTCAGATATTAATACCTGAAGTAGTGGTTTAAGAATTACTTTTGTTCAGTCATGCTAAAATCATGGCTATCCTAACAAAATAGATTTTCTAACAAGATCAACTGCAAGCTCTGTAGCTTCAATTTCCTGTCAGTGAGGCCTGGACATGATGACTATTGAGGGAGTACAGTGATAAAAAAAAAATTACATAGACATTATTTTTACCTGAAAGCCCCACTGTAGTCATAGTATTGCTCTTGAGAATTTCGTTCACATTTGTTCTGTCCTTGTGAGTCCCCTTTGCAGAGCTGACAGAGGGATTTGGGATAGTTCACACCATTTGCTCCAGGAACACAGCTTGCATTGAAAAAGTCACTTACAGCTAAATGCAAAATTAGAATGAGACATTTTTAGCAATGAATATACAAGATCCTACAATTTTATTTTAACACATCCACATAGTACATCTCTAAAAAGACTGAGAAGGCACAAGTTATTTTCTTCTTAAAAGATGGTTTCAAAGTTTAAAAAACCAAAACCCTGCAGTCTTCATCAGACCTACATTAGGTCTGTTCCATCGTACAAAGAGCATCAAAGTCAAAGAATAAAACAGCAGGTGAATCACACATTTCTGTACACACACACAGGGTCCCAAGACCATTGGGAAAGCACTGATGAAGAGCAGATCTTTGGCCTGTAGCTCTTGCCTTTTGGAAGGTCACATGCCATTGCTGCCAGGTGCCCAGTGTCAGTGAGATAACCCACAGGCACATCCCAGCCTGCAGTCCTGTTGATGCCGGTGTGACAGGAGCGCACACCCTTCAAGCTGCTGATGGTAATGTTGGAGCTCTTCTTTACCACAGCCACAGCATAATAGGAAGTTCCAATCTCTGCAGCATAGGAAGAAAAAAAAGCAACCTAAGTAGCCTCACAGCAGTATTACAGTGAAATACTGATTTTTGGCCTTTTGTGGCTTCTCTACCCACAAGCAAGTCACTCTGTTCACATTCTTGGTGAGAACCTGCTGACTGTGAATCAACGTACCCTGTTATTTTTTCAGTGTGAATTGTCTTAATCCATGGGCAATCTGCTCTAACTTTGAAGGTCACTCTGCTTTGAAAGAGAGGTTCCTTGCTGAAAGAATTTTTCTATGACTCTAAATATATTTGGATTGAATTGAAACCAATATAATTTACTCCCCAGTTGATCTTAATTTTGATACAGAGTGAAAAGATGTCTCTAGAGCATCACAGCTGATTTCATTCTCTTTGTTTTACAGTTTAATATAACTCAGAGTCAAGAGTTGAGGGTTTGAAGTGATCATAAGGTCATTCAATCTGACTTTATTGAGATCAGAAATCATTAAATTTCTTTCACTTTTCTCTGATTTGAGCTCATACCTGACTAATGGAGATAGCCAGTCTCTGGATCCTGAGGCCCATTTGGTTTTGAGAGGCCAAAGTACAGGTCCCTCCCCAGAGTCATGATGTGTTTAACAGGGTGGAAAGGCTGCTGCAGATGATCCAAGATCATCTATGGACTGAGCCCAACAGCCACTTCTCAGGAGGCCTTTGGCCCTACACTACGACCCAGATCCAAACCAAATCCAGCTCCATCTCACAACAGGGTGATGGGACACCACTGCCTGTAGACTGCTTCCAGAGCTCTCCCTTCCTGTCATCTTAAAGTTACCGGGGACATCATCCAGCTCTGAACTATGCAAGCACGTTGATACTGAGTCCTTAGGATGACAAGTCACCACTGAATTAGAGTCTCTGCCTTGAAAGGAACTCAAAATTAAGGTCACCCAGACAAGGAGCAGAATCTAGTACTTCCATTCTTCACAGAGGTAATCATATACACTAGTAAAACTAAAATCTAATTATTCTAATGTATAGAACTGAGAGATAAACCTAGTAATTTATGCTTTGCAATTCATTAATCTGAAAAGTATGGGAGAGAAGACACAGTAAGCAGAGAGACAGTAAAAAAACCAACAAAAACCAACCCAAAAAAGTTATTACAGGAGCAGCTATTCTGACCCAAATGCTTCCTGACAGACTTGGCCACAGCCCTGTGTCTCCTGTTTCCCCCAACAGTCTGTTACAGGCAGGAGCAACCAAGAGGGAACCTAACCACTACCTACGGTTTAGAGCCTTCAAGAGGACCCCAAATAAAATGCAAATGGTAAATATAAGCGTATTCTTATGCATTTTAAGTAATCTAAAATGTATTTAGTCAGAATATACCTTGATCATATACTTCCCCAACCACGGGTTTCAGACCATGCTCCCTTCCAGCCTGGAAAATCAAACGGCCATCCAGGGTCACTGCATCTGCCAAGTCATCCTGTGCACACACAAAGGCAGAATATGTCTTAAACCTTAATTATCAGTATTTATCAACAACCAGAGTACCCACACATTTAAAAGAGGCCTCATAATCTGCATTTGTGCGTTTTCCAGTTATTTTAAGGGCACCCAAATTTCTGAATAACAATTACCAAGAGGGAGTTTAGACATTCAAAACTGCCTTCCTTCAGAAGCAATGTAGAAACCAGCCCTGCATCATGATGGCCTCACTAGTCTTAATAGTCCAAAGGAACCTTAGAAATGGATGCTGCAGCCCTGTGCGGGATCTTAAGGCCCAGTGATTTAAAGTTTCATTAATCTCTGTAGCTAGTGCCCCAAAGCTTGAAGATTTAAATAAATTAAATACATTTTTGAGATCACACACAGATAGTTCAAAATAATATCTTTTGAGGCTGCAAAATCTGAATGCCAAAGCACGCTCCAAAGCACCCTTAGAGTCTGCTGGCTTGTAGCTCAGCACACAGCCAGACACGCATTTTAGGAGCGGGGAGCAGGGTTCCCGAGAAGGAAGAAAGTATCTAAAAAGACTGTTCAAATGGGGAGAATACAAATCTGAGGCATCCACTTTGGGGAAGGTGTCCAACAACACTACATATTTTCTGTTGACTGTAACACCAAGCTGGCTGGAATCCTGCTACACCTGCTCTGGATAGCACAGGATGAGACTTCCCACAGCAAGGCCAGCAGAGCTGCTATACAGCCCTCCGGCCAGCAGAACCAGCTCCCACTGTGCACTGAACCTATGCAAGCCAGGAGAGGGCACTTCACACAGGGACAAGATACTGCTGAGAAAATAACCAGCAGTGTCACATTTTGCATTTCTAAGCTGATTCCAAGTTTCTTATCAGTTTGCTTAACCTCTGGTTTGGCACTGGAGGGGGTAATTTAGTTTTCCCCATCCTTGGGAGCTTGGAAAGCACTAGGCAGAGCAGGGCAGGGCTAGGACTGCCTAGCACCCCACAGCAACTGAACCACAGGCTGGACCACACAAAGAACTTGAACATTTTTTAAGGGATCATGTGAGAGCACAGGTAATATGTTGATGTTGATATCTAATTTGAAATATTTTAATTGTTTGGCTCAAAGGAGAAAAAATATTATATTAATTAATTAGCCAAAACAATAGATGTCCTGAGAGCTGTTTCTCATGAATGAGAGCTGAACAAATCCAAGGGAACCTGAAGAGGAGTTGGGGTTGGGAGATACTTGCATCTTGAAGAACAGACACAATCTTTCTGGAATAACTAGATGTGATAGATGTATATCTAGACATGATATTCCACTGGTGAGGGTCAGAGCACAGGACAATTTAGGAATCAAATACAACCTGTTGTTTAGAAGGGCTACCTGACAGCAAAGGAGGTGGGAGTAAGAAAGATCTTACCCTCAGTGAGAACAAAATGAGCTTCTAGAATTGGTGGTGGACAGAAAACAGAGCAGATAAAATGGAAAGGGCTAGCCACAGAAATTGTGAGGTACGTAACATGGCCTTATTTTCACAGGAAATAGCACTTTTCTGAGTGGAAAGCTGAACCTTTGAGCTCTGTTTAGACACAGAGCTTCTGATAAATAGCTTCTGTAAAAACAACAGAACGAGACAAAAACAGTCTGTTGTTGTATTTAGCATGAATTAGTTTTCAGGCTACAGACCTCTCCTTTAAATACACAGTTATTGCTGAGGTGACTTATCAACAGCAGTGTGGACATTTAATTTTTTTTTTTGCAGCAAGCATTTACCAATAAATTTAGCAAAAGCATGGGACTCACATACAATTTTTTAGTAAGTATAAATGTGATGGTAATACTCTATTCATTATTTTCAGAGGAAGTTTATTTCTGTGTGTCACAACATTTGAGAGTCACCTACATAAGTGTTTAAAAGACCTGCTGAAAATCAGCTCTGGTCACATTAAATATTGCCAGATTCTCTAGTTAAATATTTAGGCATTTCTTAACTTTTACACACCTTCAATCAAAAAGGTTTTTTCCTTTATCTATGTGCTAACACATTCACAGGTCTAAGTCCAAGTTATGCAGTGTTACAAAACAGCTCTGCCTCTTCAGCCACTGTGCTCTGCTCCCTTCTTGGCCTCCAAGATCAGAGTTCAGTGCAGATGCCAACTCTGGGGTTCCACACAGTCCTACACAGAGACTTATATTTCGATTATTAGCACAAAGGGGGGGGGAAGAGGTCTCAAGGACAAAGCCTTGTCTGAAGCCTTACAGTGAAAATTCATTTTATCAGAAAGCAACACACTCATTCTGTCTGCCTGCCTGCTACTTCCAAAGATTTGCAAATGAAATTCTGTGAACTCTATATTTCAGAAGCAGACACTCATCAGCCCTTTCAATAATCTGCTTTACAGAGGCTAACAGGTCCTCTGTGCAATGCAGCAATCAGCCCTGTGGTTTTGGGAATATCTGACATTAGAATGTCCTGTCTAATCCCAAGGTAAGATCCAAATCTGTATCAGTATCTTCTCCCAGCATTCTTCAATACAGTCTTGACTCCCTTGCTCCAGAACAGTATTTATCAAGAAGCAATGAGGTAGTTTTGATAGTCAGACAACCATTCTGCTTCTATTGACAAAATTACAAGGTATCGATTTTTGAAATCTGTTCCTTTTTTCTGGCCACACAATCATTTGTCTCATCTCCCTTGAAACTATTCTTTCAGATCTCCTTTCCTTGCTCTGAACCTCTTGTCCTTGACAAGCTGCATCTCCTCCACAAAAACCTGATTCTTAGGCATACCCATAGAGGATACACAACATTATTTATTACCACAGCCAGCCAGCGTTCCCTTCCCCCGCACTCTGCCGGTGAAGACAACCGTGATTACCTGGCTCCACACTTCTTCCAATATCCACTTTTGACCTCCTACCCCCTCCTAAGGAGGAAATTATTTTGCATACATCCACACGTTCATAATCTTTAAAACCTTCCCCAGAGGCACGCTCTTTTTGGAAACTGAGCACACTCTGGGCAGCTGAATTAATACAACTTAGTAGAGGTTTGCCCTTTGCTCACCTCACTTGCTGCTTTGCCTCTCTCCTATACTCAGTATTGAGAGATTTGATTTGATTACACTCAGCTCATCTGTTTATACAGCAATTTCCATGGCAGAACACTGAAATGAGAGTTTGATCCAGACTTTATCAAAATACCATCTACTTAGAGGTTAAGCAGCACAGCTTTAACTACTGTCTGCATCTAGTAGCTCCATCTCTTCTTAAATATCTGCTCAATAAATCTGACACAATTCCCAAATCAAAGATTAGTATTTGGGAGGAAATATTTAAGACTTTTGCTGTGTTCCTAATGACTGGCCATATGTGAGCAGCCAAACAGGTAACAGGGGGCCATTCTGACATTCAGGTTCATATGTACACTTTTATGTCTTTTTTAAAAAAAGATACGCCTAGATTTTTCAGAGCCATGAATGCCAGGAAGCATAGGGTCAGCTGCCTGGATGGCCAGACACTGACCACAGAGCTGTGTAACTTGCCAGTGGATTATTATCAGGCACATGGAGAGACTGAACTAATGACACTGCTGTCACTCACAGCTCACCTTGATCATCTGGGTACAGTTAGCAGCAGACCCCCCTGATGTACACTCCAGAGGAGGAAGGATGCCAGCCTCACTAAAGGCCTTGCTCATGCCATTACACTTGGACAGTTCTTGCTCAGAGACCGTGCACCACCGGATACGCTCGAGGCCGAGAGCTACAAACACAACACCAAGAGAAAATATTATAAAACATATCAGTGCTCTTGTAACAGAGCTTACCATTTAGAGGTTCTCAAAGAGCCAAACTTTTATTCTGCTTCTCCCCCCTAAACAGAAAAAAATCAGGGCTCACTTTGCAATAAGTCCTTAGAGATGATTCCCACTTTCATTCTGATTAACGTGAATACTGAAGTTTTTTTGGACTAACCACAAGATCAGATTTAGATACTGAAATCCAGAGGCCCTTGTTTCCAACACAAGAAATATGGGTTCTCTGGAACAGGTCAGGGCATCCAGACTGTTCTAAACACCTTGCAGAATACATCATCTTAATCAAGTCAAAAGCACGTGAAATTATCACTTAAAATGATACACTACAAAGCCAAAGAGACTGTCCAAAGACAACTCTTGTCTAAAGTATTGCTAGTTAGTACTTGGAGTCCTGCCCTAGCCCTTTTTGATCTGAATTTAAAAAGCAACCTTAGGTGCTCAAAAGCCTTGCCACTAGGCTTATTATGAAAACTAGAAAAGTAAACTTGGCCCTTCAAAACAGTCTTTCATAAGAGATCATAACCACAGTCATGAAAAGGGGAAGGCAGAGCCATGAATGAAACAACTCAACTTTAGTAGTGGAGATTTCCATTAATTAGTAAAGAAAGGTTGCCTTTCAGAGGCCCCAGATGCCACCCTCCTAAGTGCCAAGGCTACAAACACTCGGTTGCTTTTGTAAGATGTCATCGTGCACAGACAGTGTGGTGAAATGGAAACACACGCGTGGGTTGCACTGACAAACAGGCACAGACCATTTTCGTAAGCAGGGACACAACATTCCACTGCTTTTCTACAATTTCCATTTTTAAGCTGGAGTCTGCTGTGAACCACTTATCCTGTGGTTTTCTAATGCCTCTAACAGGCCCCCCTACTTCCCCACCAGTGCCATGCAGCTGAGATGCCACATCTGACTGTGCAAGTTAAAAATTACTCTGCTAGTGTCCATAGTGCTCCGTGCACATTTTCTGACTTAGTGGCTGCAGACTAAACAAGACTGTTGATGCCAAAAAATACAAAACTGAAACAGTGGGTTTGGCTCGCTGTTCCTCTGCAATAGAGGCAACTCTACTGCTGTCAACAAATATGAAGTCAGACTTGGAAAGTTTACAGAAGTTTTCATGGCAGCATGTGCCAGTAGAGGGAGAAACAACTGCCCACCTCTGAGTTACAGGAATTCTGAGAACCAAGATGGTTAGGAGAAATGCGTAACAGGCCATGGTAAAAATACACCTCATAGAAACTTAACGTTTGTACTACCTCCTCTGCCAGGGGAAATTTTCACTGTTAATTCCTTGGGACTGGAAGAAGAATCCTGTTTTTTCAAAACCCTTTTGCTAAAAGGTTTTGGGATTTTCTTTTTATAAACATAAGCAAATAGAAATTAAACTGGGGAGTCAGCATCTCAGTATGTATGTACTCCATTTTTCAGCTTCAGCATTCTGATTTTAGATATAGACACACAGGAGGTTAAGTATGAACTGTATGACAAAATCATTAGCCATACACCTGAAACATATGGTTCATTTAGCTCTATATTTCAGCCAAAATATTGAAACAGCATGAATCTGTTGGTTTTTTTCCCTCACTCACCAAAATCTGGTTTTATTGGTTCCTTTCCAAATTGCTGAACTTTGTTTTTAGAGGAAAGCCAGATCTGGGCAATGTTCTGGCTCTTTCCTTACAAGTTAACCCACCTGAAGTGGGCTTGAGCACAGACACGGCCTGCAGTTAGCCTCTCTTCCTACTGCCAAAAACCAGCTTAAAACATCAAGTCAGTGTCAGAAGCCAAGTTTATTCTCCAATTTGGTCCTTCTGTATATCAGTAGATATACATAAAGCTTGAAATGGCAGGAGCTGGCAACTTCTATTTGAAACATGCTCATGGTCCTAAACACACATATACATATAATTATCACTGACAAACATCCCATTAACCCTTCAAAGTAATGGTATTACATTGTGTAACCTCAAATGGCTATTTAAACAGCTACTACTACACTATCAAGGGCTTTCAACAGAAACAGTGGGGAAAAAAAGCCAAATAAACAACATTTCTTTTCAGAAGAACTTAACAGAACAGCACCTATACCTCCGGTGAAATTCATTCACCATCACAATTTGGGAGTGGCAGGAGAAAGCCAACATGTTGCACAGATAACTGAAATAAAGCAATATTTCTGTTTTTCCAAAGTAAGTGTCATAAAACTGCTCACTGTTGTGAGAAACAGACACCACTGGAGCAGAAATTGATTCAGTGCTGAGGAAATACAGCATTTGACACCAATCAGTCAAGATACGTACATGGTGTTTAATACAGCCTTTTCTACTCCTTTTCTATTATTTTCTTCTGTTTACTTTCCTGGCTATGAGATTGGTTCTGAAGTGGTTCTAGTTTCCTTCTGCTCTCTCACATCACACAGAGGTCCCATGCCACAGCAAAAGCTTTTGGAGGACACTTACCAGCATGAAAGAAGACAAGACACAAGACATAGCTGGAGCTCTTCATGCTGAAAATTTTGGGATTTGTGATTTTTTTCAGCCTTCAGAAGTCCCAGAGATCAAGGTTCCTGCAAGAGTGCTCTCTCCAGCCTGGTCTTAGGTGAAAATCAGCTGCATTCAATCGCCGGTGCACTTTGCTCAACAAGATACCTTGCTTACCTTGGCACACGTCACCTTGTAATGACTACTGCAAAAGAAAGCATGCCTCTCTTCACACTGCCTCTGCACTTGGAAAAAAAAAAAATCAGACCTGGAAATTACAAAATATCTGAGGCACCAATGAGGCCACTACTGCTTTGGCACCACCCACAGACTTCATTCAATAAACTGCTACACACGGGCACTCATGGGTGGGGCAGGGCTGTGGAACCACATCCTCACACTAAATTTGAGATCTGCGTATTCTCTATACATGGGGCTCAGGAAGCAGAAGGAGATTCAAGGTAAGCAGAGCAGACAGTCACTGTATGCCACATTCTCGGCATTGTCACAAATTGCATAAAGCTATAACCAGAAGCCCAGGCTCTTAGAACAGCAAAGCCTGTACACTCTACAGGTGGTTCAGCACGTGCTAAGTGCACATTTCCTGAAATTTAATATAAAGTACTAAAAAATAGCTGAATTATCCTGACTTTAAGGTTTAAGAGAAGGCCCAAGCAGGACTCTCTCTCCCAGAGTCAAAACTGCTGAAGCAGCTCTGTTAAAAGCTGCTGTGAATTTTAGTGTAACTTTCACAGAGCAACACTCATTTGTGTTCTCTTCATTTCTCATTAGTCGACGAACTGCAGCTGCCTGGAACACTTTGTTTAGATAAAAGCCATTGAGTGCTGCTTTACTCTGCTGACTGCCATTTCTCAGCTCAGCACCTAGCTCCCAGAAACAGAAAAGCTGTGTCCTGTGAGTCCTCACACTCAGGGAGAGCAGGAGCCACTCAGCTTTATGCATCCTCCAACAGCCTGTACAGCTGGGAGTGTGGCAGGATGCTTCCAGCACCAGCTACCTGACTGCAGTTTGGCAGCATGCTAGCTCTAACCCTTACTAGCACCTGTAAGACAACAGCTGAGTCAACTAATTGCTATTTCAAGTTTAGAATTTAAAAAAAAAAATAGAGAATGATCCCTCTAGGCTTTCTTCCCAAACAAAACCTTATGGCTGAACTCTGATTCTTGGCTGCTTAGACCATCTGGAATTAGTAGTTCCTTTGTTGTCTTAAGTGTTAAAGAATAACCCAGGAGCCACTAGAGTATTTCCAAATCTTTTTCAGTACCCATTACTTGGATCTTTTCTGTGCCCTTTCTACCGGTCAGGTTAATATCTGAAGCCCTCTCTGCTAGAAGTTTGCAGAATGGCTTACATTCAGATACAGATGACAAGACCGATGCACAGTCCTAGCACCAGTTGCTTAAGGCTGCAAGGGCAGGATTAGTAAGACATGAATCTGGTATGAGGCCTTTCCTGTGGTTCTTCTGATCCTCTGTGAGAAAGACTCAGAAAGCAGAGGAGCAGCCCTTTTGTACAGGGGGTCTATTCTGAACACAACCCCCTCCAAACAATCACACAAGCACAGTTCATCAGAAGTTAGATAATTTTCCTATTTTATTCCTAACTCTATGAGTATCTGTGCTTTAAGGAGGGATTAAATTTCTTAACCTAGTTTTCAGCACCATTTAGCAAAAATGCCCACAAGGAAATAATTAATATAACTTACAATAATAACAGAGAGTAACAAATACTTCATCAAGCATGTGCCTGTATAGCAATTACAAATAGCTGGGTTATCAGGCAGTACAGAAAATCCACAATGCCTTCACTGAGCCAACAGAAGAGTGGTAATGCATCAACATGATGCCATTTGGATTTCTTAATTACTCTAGATGTTAAATTAGAAGCCTTAAGCAAAGTACATGTATTGTAAAACATAACTCTAAACCAAAGAAAAGTGTACCCAAGAATCAAAGATGCATCAGGTGCTGATATATCTTTGATTCTTGGGTATACTTTTCTGTAAGTAATGCAAAACCCTGACAATTACACAAGGTAAGACAACAAGGAGCATCAGGGCTCTGAGTCAACTTTTCTGCCAGTGTTCAAGGCAACATCAGAAACAAGCAAACCAAAAATGCAGAGCAAACACCCCAGAGTCCTTTGAGTTTTCCTGATCCAAGACTTTTTTCCAGCATGACAACTGTGCAAGGTAATTGCTGTGGACTTCAGTCTGAGTGGAGTATTTGGTGATACCTGGCTAGGATATGACAAGTGCCTGGGGGCAAAGTTCGGGGACAGTTACTCAGACACTCCAATATAGGAAAGAGCAATTCCTCATGGAACTACTCAGCTGAACAGGGCTCTTTCTGATGGGTTAAAAAAGGAGGCTAAAAGAAGTGTATACAATACAGAGATCTCAGATGTGTTTGCAGATTTGATAGAGATTCATATCCTTCCATTTTTTTGGAGGCAGTCTTTTAAGATGTGTCATAAGATACCTCAAATAACCAGACACTTTCAAAGAGGGAGACAACAGTGTACTTCTAGCTCCCTTAAAAATTTATGACATTATTTATCAAAAGCTGCATCAATCCAAAACACCATGCCCTTATAAAAGCACGAAGTCTCAGAAAGACAGCACACCTAATTTCCCAAGTCTTGAAAAACAGAAACACTTTGGGGCCATGCACCAGCAGCTTTAACTTCCTGTGAGCCTCATTAGCATTCCATGTAGCACCAGCAATAACTGTGTTACAAGTTTAAACCTGCTTTTAATGCAGTAACTTCCCTAGCCCCAATGTGGTCACCAGAGCTTCTCTAACACATGACTTTCATTTACAGTCCCAGTCAGTTATTCTAAAGTGCTACAACACTTCTATTTATCATAATTAAAAACACACTTGACAAATATATTGTACAATAAAGTTTATTAGCTGTTCTCCTCTTTCTAACAATGGAATGGATAGTGTTGATAGTTCTTTACAAACCAAAGCTGATTTGGTTGTGTGACTGCCCCATGACTGCCATAAGTACATCCCTCTTAAAAACAATCAGTTGCAAACAAGCAATGGCAGGTACCAAATAATACGGGAATTAGAGAATTTCATTATTGTAAGTTTTGGTACAGCGTACTCAGAACATTCAGCACAGAAGTTTGTGCATTGCAAATGGAAGATCTTGTGCCTGTGCAATCCGAGATGAACATGTACAGAAAAAAAACACTGTTGACTCTGAATTCTCCCTTTGGTTAAGACATGCATATTACGAAGTGGACAGGGGAAGACAAACACCTGGAATTCCGTAGAAAAGAGGAGAACTTGCATGTATTTTTTTCTTGTACTAATTTTCCTGGACTTCATGCCCAGCCATCACAGCCCATTTGATTTTTCCGTGATTAAGGAAGGTAAATTCTAATTTGTTTTTTTATTTTTATTCAAAACAAAAAGCTAGGAGTAGGTGGTAAAAGAAAAATATATATTTTATATATATATATTTATATGTGTGCGCAACTATGTAAAGAAAATAATTCCCATAGTTACAGAGTTTAGTTAAAGAAAGTTTAATATATATATATTTATTATAACAAAATAGGCAGTTATTGTGGGTAAAATATTCATTAAAATCTGACCCCTAAGAACACACACATTTTTAGGCTATGAATCATTCTCTCATTGCCCTAATGACCATCTCTGCAGCTGCTTTCTGTATTACTGCCAATGGAAATTTGGCATTCCTCTGAAAAATACAAGGCTTCCTAGCACCTAAACATATTTTTAGGCTCAAAAAGTGTGATGACCATTATCTATAAAGAATTTCTGTAACACACTATAAATAGTGTTTCATGAGGAAGATTAAAAACATTACACATCTTTGTCCCTAGCAATTTTATTGGCAAAAAATGAAAAAATAGATTATAAGAATATCCGTATGAAATTATGAAAATGAATATCCCTTTGGGAGTGGTAATGGGACTTAATGAAAATGCTAACTCAGAATTTGAAAGGTTCTCTCTAACTGCCTGGAAAGAAAAGAAAGATACTGTGACAATAGGATTGAACTCAGAAAATAAAACCTGAAATTGATTGCCCTGACCAAACCATGCTATTAAAGTTAAGCGTGCAAAGTTACTCATAATTTACAACTTCTTTGAATACAACTTTTCTTTCAATTGTTATGAAATTTTAAAAGAATGTCTATAAAGCTTTTTTGAAAAATCTTTGAAAGTTACTTTCCCTTAAACATTAAGGAATTTTACCAAGCAATTCCCTCCCACCCCCACCCTAAACTAATAGCTGGTCAGGCCATTCCACTGTCATGTTTGAAAAATGGCAAACCAACAACACACAATAATACAAATTATTTAAACTAAGAGAGACACCAAATGTAAAGCATTATGAGAACTGCAGAATGTGATGGTTAGGGTATGAACCACGCTGGAAAGAACAAGAGGCAGGCTCCACTGGAAGGGCTTAAGAGTCGTCAGATGTAGTAGGTGATGTCAGTTAGAAAATGAAAAATAAAAATCTGTTTTCATAATTTTTCCTTTGCTGGAACCCAGATGTAAGGACCAGACTGTTCCTCTATGATCTGTTTCACTTGGTTGTAGATTTCTTCCAGTGTGTCTCCCTGGACAATAGCTGCAAAACATAATGTGGCAGTCAGCAATCATCCCTCCTGGCTGCTGCAGAAACCAAACTGCTCCATGCCAAGCTGCTCCTTCCCCTCCGAGTGGCAGGAGGATTTCTGATTGCTGAAGGAACAGATACCCGTGGACATTCCTGGTTTCTGTGCTGGAGTGAAGGACAGAGTGGTACTGCAGCACACACAAAGCTCTTCCTTGGGGACAGGAAGTGGCTTCCACTGTACTACCAAATGCACACACAGCTGAGGAGTTTTTTAACCTTTTCCTAGCCACGTGTTCCAATTTGCCTGAGTCAATTCACATCCCCAAGTATTCTTTTCGGCCCAACTTTCATTTGTGTTTCCAACACAAAGCAAGACAGTGCAGGGCTGTGTCCTCACAGGCTGGTGAACTCCTCAGCTCGATCCTGAAGCTGCACAGCAGGGCTGGCTGACCTTGGGATGTCTACCTGCAAGCTCTACCTTTGCTTTTGGCTAAAAAGAGGAGGAACTCATGGAGTTTTTTATCCAGATGACAGATTCAAGTTTTATAGACAAGAGGCTTCCTTATATAGTTAAAAATGTAATCTATACTCATTCCTGTGGTATAAGTTAAGATACATTTTTGCCAAGGCTAATAAATAATTAGGAATCAGCCAATATCAATGTGTTCTGACATATCAGAATAAAGTATGGTCTGGTGAAAATGAAGATGAAGTTTGAGCTGTTCTTACCAACACTTCAGCCTGGAAGAGCGATCACTGAGAGATAGCAACTTCTTTTTAATTAGTGTCACAATCTCAGTGTCAATAATCCAAGATGTAAAGTTTAGCATGAAAGACAGTTTTGGAGGCAGGTCAGACTCATCCTTCTGTGCATTAATAGCATACTGCTGTTTCTGAGCTTTGCTTTTGTGCAGATTAGTTCCCTTTTATTCCTACCATTCCATTCTCATCTCTTAAAAACTTTCTCCCCATCTGCAGCCCAATGCTGTACTGCCTGAGGGAGGAGGCTGCTCCATGTTTATAGGCCAAGTATAATGTTCATAGCACAACACTGCATTAGAAAGAATTAAAAACGTCTTTGTCATGCAAATAGCCATAGGCTTCAGCATCTTCTCTCCAGCTAAGTTCAACCACACCTCTTCCAAACTTCTTTGGGGACAGGATAACCTCAAAGCTGCAAAACATGTGTTTTTCATGTGCTTCAAGTAAATTTGAAGTCTGTAGAAACTCAGCCTGCTGATGAAGTTAGTTTTCAGTTACCACACATGATGTGGTATTTCTCAACAGATTGGGGAACACTCACACTTTCTGTTTTACCACCTGACTCACGTGGGTGGCAGCCTCCAAATTGTAATTGGGATCTGTAATGGCTTCAAGAATCTCAAACAGATTCAGAAAAGAATTTCTGGCTTGAACTGGATTATCAAGGAGAGAAGTCTGACCATCTTCCTTTGTCAACAAGCCTTATGCTCTAAAGAAAATTCACGGATCTGAGCACTAGAGCACTTGAAAAGCCTTTCAGGTTTTTGAAATATCATGATTTGGGTCCCTTAATTTCTTGGAAAACTGTCCTGTATAATGCCCTAAGATAGCTTGGGATAATGCCAGCTACTAATGAAATATTTAATAGATATGTACTAAAATAAACTCATTCATTTTCTGAACAACAAGGGTGACACATTTACAAGCCTTTTGGTATGCGACTCTACAATAGGAAGAATTCTCAATATATGTTGGGAGTCCCATAACTTTCTAGGTGCAGAAAGATAAAGACTCATGGGAAGAGCCAGGTACAGTCTTGGAATAAACTGACAACCGGGTAGGACAAAATGCAGAGAACAAGGCAGCAGGAAGACTGGGGCAGGGAATCTACTAGTTCCTCTGTCTTCCTCTTCTATAAAGCCACCACACCATCCTGTGTCTCTGGCCAGCTGGAGCAGATTGCTGCATTCACAGCTTTGCCCACATAAGATGTGGGAGAAGGAACTGGGCAAAGGAGTCATGACACAGAAAATAAGTGAATGGGGCAGCAAACAGTATAACACTGCAAAAGAGAACATAAGGGAAAGGAAAGGAGCAATTGTCTGTCAGGGTAAGAATAGGGATGGTTCATTTCCAGGCTCCTGAAGATCATGAATTGACCAACCTCCCCCTGTTAGAAGCCACAAAGTAAAGAATGAGCCCAGTTTGAGTGATTTCAGCCGTTACAGTGAGGCCCAGGGCATTCAGAAATTTGATTCCCTAAGTACCAGTACTAATGCTGTAGTGTTCAATTTTCAGAGGCTTAATTTACCATTATGCTTGATCATCTTCCCAAATTTTTTAAAAAAAAAGTGGTAACTAACAATTTTCTACATGCAGCTTTCCTGAGCAATTTCAGGTCTGCAAATACAAGCTTTAAGTGTACAAGAAACCAACAAAGCTAACATCTGCATTTCAATACCCAGGAACATGGTAGAAAGTCTTAAAAGTTTTAAAAATCTAAATAAAGCTCCCAGTAAATTTTTGTGTCTATTAAATTAATTGATCAAACTGAAATCAGTGTAGAGATATTAAGATGGCTCTATACCTCGAAGTATCATGGGTCATCTGAAAAACAAAGCTCAGCTTTATCTTAGTGGTTAGGTAAGTACTATTTCTACAGCAAGCAATAAAATTCCAACTCTGGCAAGTGAACAGTCACAAGCAAAACACACCTGTGAAGTGTTCAGTGAATTCTTGCTCCAGTTTCATGGCTCTCTCAAATGTCTTCCTGGCTTGCTCTTCTGTTAAACGTTTATTCATTTCCCTAAAAGTGAAAACATTTAAACTTTTTTAAACTGTTATCAAATACCTGGAGTCATTAAAGTTTTAAACTGTTGTTTGAGTATTAATCCTAATAAAGGGGTTAACCCTAAAGAAACCAAGCAAAGACTGTAGTGGAAATGAGCTGTTCTGGCATTATATTGTATGGAATTTAACACAATGACATTTGTTTTCAAGCACTTTAATTTGGATTAGAAATCCCATCTTAAAGTCCCTAAAAATTAAACTCAGGGAATTAAACATTATTTAAAATATAAACATTACAATTGCCTGCACGTAATTTGCAGTTGGCTTTTCAAATACAACAGTCTCAAACAATTTAGCCTGAGGTACTTTACTTTTACTCACATGATATTTTCCACTGTTTTGGGTTTAATAAAAATGGAGATTGGGTACAGCTGGGCAATCTGCAACCTTTTGATCGCATTACCAGAAACATCAAGAATGCAATGTTTACCCTAAAAGTGAGAGAGAAGGGAAAATGGCACTAAGCAAAGTTTAAGTTTCAAGTAGCATAGCATAATTATTCAGAAGGGAAAACATGTCTCCACTGAAACCAACAAAATGAAGAGTATTTGCTTCAATGATACCGTGATTTCACCACTTTGGCACAAAGTCCCACAATCTCCTCTGTTGGATCACACATCATTTGATATGTTCCTGACCCTTCTTTCTTTCTTTCTTCATCACAGGTAGCAGCCCAATCAGAAATGCAGAATCATATAGTGGAACTGCTGGACTTCAACCACACCACCAAAATTTTTTACTTTGCTTTGTTTTGATACTAATTTAAGGATGCTTTAGGGAGGTGGCCATGTCCGGGGTGCAGTTTAGAGAGGAGCCAGGTGACTTAGCTGGCATACCTGAGGGAGTGACCACCCTCACTGGCAGGGAAATTTGCCACCATAAAACCTTCAGATGGAACTGCACACAAGCCCTCTCCTCCCCCAGGTACCACCCAGTAGAAATACCACACTGGAGATGGTGAATGCAATTTATTTTGGTTGATTTATTGTTCATCTCTTGAGGGAAAAATATAACTTGACCATTCCTTGGGCAGCTGGAAGACAATGTGTAAGGCTGCTTTCCTCCCTCTCTCTATTCTCCTACTATAAAGAATTTTCCAGCTTCATCTCAAAGGCTCTTCCTGATCTCAGTTCCTTTCATCTCAGATATGCTCACTTCCACCTCACACATTTTTATTTCTTTCCTTTCTAAGTAGCATAGGAATAATTTTGCACACCATCATTTTAGAAGGGTACAGGGGAAGAGGAACAGGAAACTACTGTCAGGTGACTACAAAAAGAAAAGCTTTTTCTTTAGCAGGAGACCAATGTGAATGGCAGAAATCTGTGAGCCAAGATACAAACCCACAAGTACCATATAACCAAAGGTTACTCATCATACAACACCATTCCTGAACTCCTGGGAGATCATTCCTGGAGCAATGTCTGAAATGACTGACATGCTTCTGCTCCCTGGCAGAAGAAAAAATTAGGTTCATTTACATTTGAACTCTCACACAACAAAATCAGAATTTTATTTCAGGAATTCTTAAAGAGAAGTGTTCTTCCCACATGAACGATATACATGTCTGTTTGCTTTCAACTGATGATAGTTGTTTCCCAGATCCAGTCCATGAGTCTAGTAACATTTTAAAAAGGGTGTTTGTATGCCCTAGCAGAGTATTTTACATATGCTGATCCGTCCACATCTTTAAATGCGACACACACTCTGAGAACTGAGAATTAAGAGCATTACTTGGCCCATTTTTCTTTTTCAAATAAAACACTATTTGCCGTGTTTGGCCCAACAACTTATGCCAGGAGCCAAAGGATTTTGGGCAACGGGTGGAGGGCTAGAGAGCCAGCACAGTACCTGTGCAGGACCTTATGAAATATGACCATGACATTTTAATCCAAATTAGCAATGAATGTGTATTAACTGTGCCCTCAAGACACAGAGATTTGCAAACTGCTGATTCTAAAGGAAAGAGGATATGAAAATCCTTACCAAGTGAAGATCTGAAAGACAAAGAAAAGAAACCCAAGTACATAATGATACAATTATCATGTTTTCATCCAGGGAAGCCATTTTGCTCTTTGCACAGTGCATTTTGAATAACATTTTACATATATTAGTTCCTTACTTGCACTGCACCTGACTGAGAAGCACAGCACAGCAGTCAGTGCCCTCTCTAACTGAACAATGACATCAGAGAGAATCTTCAGCTATGTCCATTGCAGGTAAGGAAATGAGAGAGACAGGGATCAGCTGCAAGCATGGGCAAAGGAACACAATTGAAAGCTATTTTAAGAATACTAATTCTTTTGGGATAATAGCAGTCACTTCTGTTCTATCTTCTCCTGAACTGACCATAGAAAACCTGGAAATAATATTTTGTATCCCGGCAATAAAACCCACTGAAAAAACTCATCTTTTCAGTGAGATGGAAAAGAATACAAGGATGGGAGTAGTCCCAGATTAACCAATTTGCAGCCCTGCCATGATTTTGAAGTAAAGTTCTGAAGGCCAGGCCATTGTTTCCCAGAAAAATAATGCTAGCTGCAACTGAGAAATTGCTCCATCTACCCAAAGTCCCAGGGTGCCTGTGCAAGAGACTTAACTGCATGGAGACATCTGGTAATACTTTGTTCTTCACGTCCATTTATAAAATATTTACAGCAATTTTGTACCTTACAAATCCTAACAGCTGGACAAAAGAACACAGCCAATTTCAGGTCTAGGATGGAACTAAAGGATTGTATTTGTGCTACCAAGTGAAGCAACTGCCAAACGATTTATAATGTTTAAGCTGTTCAATAGTTTCATCATTTAACCATATATGATAGTGTCACAGTTTTGTTCAGCCTCCCATACAAAGTACTGTACATTTCTAATATTAGTATTCTTTCCTTTCCTGTGTCCCACAGGGCTAGGTTCCATTCCCCATGGTGAGAAAGAGAGGAGGAGGAAACATCACCTGACCCACAGAATCTCACTGTGTTTGCCCTGATGTTGCTTCCAGTAAATTCAGTCACCAGAAATAGCAACACTCACCCATTTGGTCAAAATGGTCTGCAGAGTTTTCCAGAGGACTAAGCTACACCCCTGTGGCACATGGGTTACCCACATTTACCCTCTGCATGACCAGACTGACAGTGCCCACACTTGTGAGTCCCCACCTAGAAAATAGCTGGTTCTTCTCTCATAGAGATCACATAAAATTGGCTACTGTAAATGCACTGGGTTTGTAAGCAGTAGAACAACACTCATCAACTCAACATGCAACATTTGCAAAAATCTTTAACCAAAAATTTTTCTTTAAAACAAGCACCTTACTCTCAGAAATACACTTCCTTTTTCCCACTTTCTTTTTTCAGACAGATCAAGTCAACTTCACTTTGAATTTAGAATTGGAGTTTGCAAGAAATAGTTAAATCAAATCCCTTTGGGATAGAAAAAGTAAGGTCAATCTTCAAAATGTACTGGTAGTTATAGAAAAAATACTTTTAAAATGGAATTATTAACATTTACTCCTTTCCCTTTGTTAGCTAAAACCATGAAGAGCACAAAGAATAACATTCTTACAAGTTTTCTTCTGCACAGGTCTATGTCAAAGAGATCATCATATTAATTAACACCACAACCACTACTCTTAGTTAGATAATGATCTATGTACGTGAGCTAGACTAATTAGCCTATAATTCCAATTATTTCTTCTATATTACCTTTAAATAAGAGGGCACAATATGGTTGCTCTTTTCTCACAATTTAATCATGATCCTTTCATTATTCCAAAGCTTCATTATTTCCCGAAATGCATCTGCAACAATGTGCTTGGTTTCTAGTTTTCTACAAATTCCTTTAAAAGTCAGAGTGTTCCTAATGGCTTCTTGCCATTCTTCTCTTTCTCCCTGTCAGCACAGGCATATAATCACCTCAGTAAATGAAAGTAAGTGGCACTGATTTACCTTTTCTGCTACTTCTCGCACTGATTGGACACTTGTTCCATAAAGATGATTATTGTACTGGCCAGCTTCAATGAATTTGTGATCCTGAATATCCTTCTCCATTTGCTCTCGAGAAGTGACAAAATGGTAATCACGTCCATCCACCTCATAATCTCGTTTTGGTCTAGTAGTATCTTTAAATAAAAACAATAGTTTTTAAAGCAAAACAAAAAACAGTGACTTTTTTCCCTAAAATAGCCAAAAGTCTCCCATTTATACTGCAAAATTTTCACAAAGAGATTGACAATTATGGTGAGTCTATAAAGTTTAAACAATTTATTAACTTTTTTTTAACCCAACATACAGAGGATGTCTATAAAAATTAAGAGCAAAATTTCATTTAGAATTGCTTTAGTATTTGCTGAGACTTACGTGGAACACATGAGCCAAATTTGTCTGGAAACTCAGAGATCAGGTCATCATTTATTCTGTCTTTCATGGGTCCCAAAACAATCACAGGTCGAGTGTAACTGACTATTAAACATAAAGGGATAACATCAGTTTTATTTCCTATGATTGCTAACTTTTAAGTTCATCAAATAAGCTTTCTCACATAGCAATGGTTCCAATACTTAAAAGAATATGTACTCCTAAAGAAAATAAAAATATGTTGAAGAACATAAATCAGTTAATACCATAGTCATGCCATGTTAGACCTTCATTCTCAAATCACCATCCTCAGTGATTGAAAATGAGTCTTAAATTATGAAGCCATTGGAAAACAAAAACTTTTTCAAACCTTTAACATCCTAAATTCTAATGGAAAAAGGAAAGAGGGAAGGTTTGAAAATCTTTTCAATTCAAAGAGGCACCTAAGCCTTAGCAGAGTCTATGTTGGGAGAAGCCTCTCTTCCTCTGAAGACCACAATGAAGCATTCACGCACATATAAACTCACAACCATAAATAAATAGGTTTTGTCATTTTGTAACAGTGTTAAGTGTGGTACCTTTTAAAAGTAGCTTAATTACTTATAATAAAGGGGTTTTGACTGAAAATTAAGCTTAAACAGATTATGTCTAATCATGCTGTAAGAACCATAAAGACAATAATGCCTAAGTATGTTGTCATGATCATGTAATTTCAGCACTACAAATTTTAATTTTAGATTCAACAAAAAAGAATTGTCTGCACAAAAAAGTCCAAATTAAAGTCTGGTCTATAAAATATATTTTAATTTGACTCTCAGAGCTATTTCTTTTCCACTCTATTACTGTATTCATAAAAGGAATATCTTGAATCCAGTAACTATCAACTTATTAATTAAATAACAAATATCTTGGCTGTTTCTCCTTTTGTGAGCCCCTGTAGTGAGGGGCACACACAGACCAGCAGCTATTCCTGTGAGGGTGACAAAACTCCAGTTTCCTACTTTAGGCATGATTTGCTACACATCAAAGTGGGGCTACCATTTCCCAGTTTCTAGTAGGGTCTTAAGCATTTCTCATCCACAGTTTTATTTGGCATCCAGCAATATTTCAAATTACATTATATAAATAATGTAGATTGTATTATGATATAAATAATGTAGTTTGTATTAGTCTAATAAAATTTTTATTACTTTTGGAAGATTGTTACGAATTGAAGCCCATGTGCCGTGATTACCAAGTCACACTGGCAAGTCTATACATGTGTATGTGCCACAGTGCTATTAGAAACATCCTGCCCATGCCACTCACTGCAGTAAACCAAAAATGAAATCTGGGCACTCAAAATTCCTTTTAATGCAGGAATTTTATATTTACTTTCACTGCCACCTTATTTGATAGGTAACAGATAAAAGGTATTCCCAAAGCACATTCCTTTCATCAGAATACTTTACAAGTATACGAGCTATGTATCAGAAAATGTAAATCAACTGCTAGCTGCTCTGATAGAGAATGGGAACACTAAAAATTCTGTGTTATATTCACACAGTGAATCACAATCAAGACCAAGGTAAAAAAACACAAAACTATTCTACTGGAAACCAGTGAAAAGCATTTTTTTTTAAATGCAAGTGTGAGAAGATATTTTCCCCAATTGATTTCCATTTCATTAAATTTTACTTTTTTTTCTGAAAAAAAAGCCTTGGCAGTTACTAACCAAATTAGCCATATAAGAAGACTATATAGAAATGGGAGACTGTTTTAGAGACATTTAAATTAAAGTTGGTAAATAGCTGAATGATCCATTCACACAGTTTTTGCTGTGACAGAAACAATGAGAATGCTAAAGCAATATGAAACAGAAGAAAACTATAATTTTTGAGCTTCTCACTGACAAAACTGTTAAGCGTAATGTATTTTCCTTCCACAATATAAACCACACAAGAAATTTTTGAAGTAGCACACCTTTGGATTTTGCACTAAGTTAGCAATTTTATTTAATAATTTATGCCTTTATAATGTATTCATTTGAATAAGTTAAAAAGGGTGAAGACATTTATCATGGTGCTTAGTACATAAGGACACATGAAGCATTCTGATAATTCAGATTACTTTATAGTGAGCGAGATCTACAAACCTTCTTGTTGATTGACTGGTTCATATGACAACACATATTCCTCCTGGCCACCTAAAATGTAAAAGCAAAGACATATCCATGTATTTTTTCCCTAAAGCAATGTATTTCAACTGAGTCATTCCATGGACTAAAACCATACAGACATTGCTCAGCAATATGCATTACAAGGAAACTGATGAGGGACATCTTTCAAGAGCAATGAATTATAAAAATCACAAAGCTAAGCCAAACACCAAGCTTTAAAGCATAAGACACATAGTGTATAAATGATTTCCTGGTGTATGCTGGCATGTCAAGCTGATGTCAAGCACAAGAAGAATTTTCAAGCATTGCTGAGATGCTGTTCCCCACGTGACCTGGATGCAACATGTGCATGCTATCATTCACTGCTAGAGCAATGCCACCCACATTGGGAACTTTCTCCATACTCTGAAGCCAGCGTTTACAATAACATTCTTCCAGCTTTATACATGGCTGACAGCCATGTATGTCAAGGTGTACAGATCTTCCATTAATTTTATCATGAACTGGCATTTATATAAACATCTTCAGCCACTCTAATTCTACCCAAAAATATATGACTGTATGTACTAAACAACTAGTCTTTTATCAATTAATGTTTAAAGACGAAGTTTAAAAACAAAGAATGCTTTGGATTGTTCTCAGCTCTAGGAAGCACATTAGCAGTGAATGAAACTAAAATAATTGTGTCTTGAATTTTGACAGCTGTAGGCTTTTTAAATGTTTGTGAAAGCATCTGAAATATACCTCAGTTGCCATCTCCCTAAAAGATTACTTCTAGTCTAACATGGTATCTCTGAGTAAAATTTCTTGCAATGAAATAACTAAAAAATTAATTCTGTGACAGCAGAGAATTTATAATTCTGAAGACACAAGCTCAAATTATATAACATTGCTTTAAACTGAAGAAAATACACCCCTTCAATACTTCACTTGTCTAATTTTGGAATATTCTTTGATGTTCATAAGCCATCAAACAGGCAAAGGAACATACCAATGCTATACCATAATTGTATAGAAACAGATAGCAGATGAAGGCTTTTATAAATTCATATATTGCTTCTATATATCTATTCTCTATTTCAAAGCAAATACCACTGATATTTTAAATCTAATTTTTACCATTTCATTAACAGAAATATTTCTCTTATTTTGCAGTACATTTGCATTCAGACTGTCCTACAGCAAAACATGAAGAGTTTAATTTCCTAAACTGTTGCAAGTGAGGAATACCTTAAGACAGACACAAAACCATGCAACCTGTACATTTTAATACCTTAAAAAGTTACTCATGCAAATGGATTTTAGAAGGACAGTATATACTTTCAGAACCCCTTCTAGGCTAGGGAGAAGAATAGGGAATCACCAGCTATCAACTAATCTATGCAAGATCCAGCTCACATATAATTAGATACTTCTTTGGAGAAGTCACATTGCTATAAGGTCAAAGATTAGTTATGCAAACTACTAAAGAGATAAGAACAAGTAAAAAGCATCCCCTGATTGAGGGCAAAAAGTATATATTGTCACTGTTTTTCACTACTTTGGAAAAATGAATATTAATAGACTGAACCTTTTGAGCAACCGTACTCATCTGTAATCAAGATAACTTTCATATTAGACAGCAGTAAGAAGGAATTAAAAGAATATTTTAATAAAAAGTGCTCAGAATTACACATTCAGATAAGCAAATCCATGACATTCATAATAAAATCATGGCTTCTCAAGTAACAATAGAGTAAAAAACTAACTAGTAGTACCAGTAATGAGCTTTCAATGTAAATAACGCAAGCTCTCAGAAAAACCTTCGTAGTGGGGGAAGAGAGGGAAGCAGCAAATTTATGAAGAAACAGTCATGATTAGATATTTTCAACAGTGTGTCATTAAAAATGATTAAAATTTCTGTTTGTCAAAGGCAACTTCCATATGTGCTCGATTTTGTGTTATCCTCAGGGACCACAGATGCCTCCCTCAATTGGTTTCTTTTCAATTACAGTCTGTGACACCGTCAGCATTTTGCATACATGTATATACATTCTCTCCTTCAGTATAATCATCTGGAAGAAAATATGTGGCTCATCACCTCTGAAAAGATCTACAGCTTTCAAACAAATATATCTGTAAATGAACCACCTTCCTTATTATCCTAACATAAATTACATATTTCTGCAGTGCCCATTACACAGTTAGCAGGCAGCCAGGAGCTGAGCAGCGAACCATTGCATGACTTTTACTTGTTCCTTCTTTTCATATTTCTCTTCAAATCCTCAATTTTGCTATTGTCCTGCTCTGCTCTACCCTGGCTTCCAAGCCTAGACTGCAACCTTTCTGAGAAGCTGTTCACTGGAAATGAATAGCTGGATTGAAGTTCGTGCTGTGGTTTAAGACATTTTAAAGCACAGTAGAGCAGCACCATGCAGCCTATTACCCACCATGAACATGGAGTGCTAGTGCAGCTTGGGTAATAGCAAACAGTACTGTAGCTTATGCTAGTACTAAAAGCAAACTGAGTGTGGTATTTAGAAGATACTGTTTTCAGAGAGAACTAGCATGCTGATTTATCATAACTGACTCCAGCACTGACTGTGTGTCGTATGCTTTGAAGACAGTTCATACTAAGCACCCACACTTGACAAAATAAATGAGCTGAAAGCAAGGGTAAATACATGTTTGCTTATCTGTACTTTCATTCAAGTATATACATATTAAATCTGAGTATCAGTTGTGAAAAACTTTAGATAGTTATGGCATTATTTAACAGGTTACACAGTTTAGTTACACTTCCAGTATTAAGGCTCAACTGCATATAATTATATTTGTCAGCACTAAGTTTACATTTAAATTTAACAGGTCTAGCAAGCTTGCGTAATTTTTAAAAAACAGGAGTAGATTCAAATTAAGCTGAACTAAGAAAATCACAGACAACAATAAAAATATCCATAAAGTAGGTTTGTAGTGATTCTAGGGAGTTTTTTAAAAGCAAAGACATAGAACAATTTGCAGTACTCCACCAAATACACAAATACGGATTTCACCTGAAGGTGATGGGGAAGTTCTACTTAACATGTAAATACCCAGAAAAGACAGACAAACAAAACCAAAGAAAGAGCTACAAAACAAAGGTTCTAAATAAACAAAGAACTTAAAAACACTTACGGTAACTACTTTCACTATCGCTGGCATTAGAGGTTACATGCTCTGAAATTGCAACACAATGGGAAAAAAATAAGGAACATACACCAATGGCATGAGTCAAAAAGAACGAAAATCGACAAAAAAATAATCCAGATGAAAGACAGTACTCATATCAAAGTGCTGAAATCAATACATACTGCATATAAAAGTTTTAAGGTACTTCTCATTGCTCTCAGGAACAAGCTTATTTCATACGAAAGGAATTGATGTTAATAAAAAGAAAAACATTAAATAGTACATAAAATAAGACTACTAAAAAGTACACTAATTCACAATTCACATGTAACCCTGCAATTTTTAGGTTTTCACTTCAGGACGAATTTTGTTGTGTAAAAATCATGGGATTATGCATTTCAACTTTTATGTAGGCAACGTATTGATTACATTTAGAGTCTTGTAGCAGGAAATACTGGATTATATTAGAAGAAATACAGTGTAGCATGTCACACAACTTGCATTAAGTGTGGTAAGGCAGTTTCAAAAAGTCTGTGCCGAAGAACAGACTAGAATCCAATTGTTTACAGAACAGAATCATCTGGAGGTACTTCTAGACCATATTACGTAGTTCAAACTAGGTATGATCACAAGGCCAAAACGGCTGCTTATGATCTTATGTTCTAAATCATAAGGCCATAAAGGTTGCTAAAGTCTTTTAGCCTAGACCAAGAATTCCTTTGAAAGCAGTGATTTCAGAATCAAAAATAAATATTACAGCTACTAGAATTTTTACTTCATGATTGAGGCCAGGTCTAGAAGTACACTGGCCCTTACAAGGAATTTCATGAACACTGTGCCTTACAGGTATGCATTGGGAAAAAATGTTATCCTTAATGACCCTTAGCCACATCCCTTTAGAGATTACTTTTCCTACTGCATAAATCCCTAACAGTATTATGAGTTTAATATCTGTGATGAAAACAAGGTCCTGACTTTTTTTATTTGTCATTTTTATACATTTAGTGGCGGGATCTGCTAAGAGCATGCAGCAACTTTTGAATCTTACTGGATTCAAATAGAAATAAAATAAATGCTTATAAATCTCCTCTGTTAGCCCTCCACCTGCTCTAAAAGCATCATAAGCGTTCAAGTCATACAGAAAAACTCTCTTGGCATTTGTTAAGGAAAAGTTTTGTTTGCTTTAAGTAGCTGTAAACATCAGTTGCCTAGAGAGAAGAATGAAAACTGTAACTAGTTAAAGTATCACGGTAATGGTTGTACTATTACTGTAAAAAGCCATAAGGTTATTTTAAATAAATAAAAATACAAGGACAAGATATAAGTAACATTAAAAAATAAACACCAGATTTAAAAACACAGTACTGTTAAAGACAAACAATTAAGCACTGGTAAACTTCTGAAAACATAAAAAAATCTAACGTGACAGTCACATAAACTTTACACGTTCCTGAAAGCAAAAACTCCAAAAGATTACAAACTAGGAAAAGCTTATGAACCATTTTTAGTCAACCTCCTTATGCCAGCAGAGCACCAATCTCAAAGAGATCTGTCAAAAAGAAAAAAGTAGTAATTTTTCAGATGGAGGTTAGAATAACTTGGGAGTATTTTGATCACTTACTCAGGCCTTTTGATCCCATGTCGTCAGGGACCTCCTGCAGAGTAGTCCCCAGAGGGCAAGCAATAAAAAGACAATCACAAAGAAAATAATTGTCAGTAATATATAAAATTGGCGCTACGACAGGAGACAGTTCCAAGACCATCACAGGGAAAAATAAGTCTATAGAATTTGACTTGATAGGCACACGAAGTGCAATCAGTAATGCAAATGGCAGAGAACACAGTTTGTTTTGAACCTGGTCTGAATTAGCAAATTTATGCAACTGCATTTTGAGAATACACTATTTTTTTAGTGCTGGCGAGAACAATGAAAATCAAAGTAACCTCTCTTCATTAGGAAAATCAAATTAGAATGAATGACTTTGAAGAACCAGCCTAAAGGGACTGATTTGAGAAGCTGGTAAGCTTCAACATTGTGCCTGTTCCCATCACTGACAGCAGTGGAAGGCAGTTATCTCCTCCAGTTAGTTGAGAGTATTGTCCAGTCTATTACAAACTGTGATACTCTTGTGTTTTTATTTTAACAGCAAACGAAGGGTTGCACTGGTTTTGCAGACTGGTTTGCCATTGGCACCACAAGCTCCTCGGCCTGTTGCAGCTCATGAAACTGTCTCCATGGTAACACCCTAGTGCAATCTAGTAGGCCCTTCTACTGTGCTTCGCTCTCCATCGAATGCCACATACTTACGGTCAATATCACTGGTTTCCTGCTCACTCTGGTCCTTGTTCTTGTAGAAGGGAAATTTTCGGGAAAAGAGGTTCTTTTTACGCTTGTCATTGAATGACTGCTGAAGAAGAGAAGGAGGGGCAAAACAAAGGATGTCTAATGTCTGTGTGAACAAAGGCCCAGACCAGCAGCTTTGCGGAAGCTGACTCCTACAACCACATTATGCAGTGCATATCTCAGTTTAACACTCATCTTCTCAGCTCATTAGAATCAGAGATTGGGATCATGACATTGCTCATACCCTCCATGTTTCACATGCTTAGTACTGAGAAAACTGGCAGGCTGGTTCATCCTAAACAGCCTGACCTGTATTTCACAAATTTAGGTTTCCCATGAGTGTGAAAAAAAAAAAAAGCAAAAATCTAAGCTGCTGTAAGATGGCCAAACCATAATGACTCAAGTCAATTAAATCATGATATGGTCTCATTTAGGGGTCACAGTATTTAAAAAAACAAAAAAATGCCAAGGCTTTTGCAAATAGCTGATATTATAACAGCACATCAGAAGTATTTGGCAGTGTTACCAACAACAACAACAAAAAAAAAAAACTCCAAAACTTGTATCTGTGTTAATGTTTTACTTTTGCAATTCACTGCAAGTTCACTGAAAAAAATTACTATGCTCTATATAAGTCTGCATCCTAATACAAAGATTAACTTTCAAAAACACAAACTAATTTCATTCGTTTATTGTCATAGTTATGTTTTTCAAGAGTGCATTTATAATTACCATATGAAAAACCCTGTACATCAAGGATCATGTTCAGCAACTTTTGACATTAACTGCTTGTGTTGCTGAAGAATTTCTGCATTTCAGTTGCTACAAACATTTCTAGAGTTACTTACATAGACATTCACACCCACGTGAATATAAACTATTATTGCACTCTTTGTCCAAGTGATGGTGAGCATCAATGCATTTTCATTCCTATACAGGTATGTCTATAGGTAATTAGCACAGATTTTAGTAATACCTGCCATGTCTGCTGAAGACATCATGTGACTACAGCACCTTTCATTTGCTGTTTCAAGTCAATAAAAACCCTCAATGTATAGATAAATTAGTTATGTTTTAATTGCAATTATGCCCAGCGCTATAGCCAATACAGCTAACTTAAAGTCAGCAGAAATTTCCTTCCATCTTCAGGCATGAGTGACTCATCTGACCAGTTTTTCCAAGACATAAAATTTGCCACGTTTTTGTCATTTGGTTTGCAGAAAAAACTACAATGGAAAGGATGGCAAAATAGGGAAAACACCCATCTTGGTCTTGAGACCCTGTTCTATAAAGGGACTATCTATTTCTAATCTAAGCAGAGCCTATGTGCAGCAGGAAGTAAGAAAAGCACCACAGAAACATATTTTGAAAGCTACTGTAAAAAAAAAAAATCATGCATTCAAGACTCTATTACCAACCATTTCTAAAATTTGGAGCATGTTAACTTTTAAGTAATTGTTTGTCTTTCTTCAGCCAATGTGAGCTCACATTCCTCTATTATATGCAATACAGTTGCAACAAGGTGTATTATCTTTTCTACCAGCATTAAGTACGAATGAATTACAGTAACAGCTAGGGTGAAACAGGACAAGGTGTTTTCAAATGATAGGCTACATTTTTTGGTACAATTGAAAACTAGCACTTGGCCTTCCTAAAGAGAATGTGCTGTGCTCCTTTCCTATGGTGCAACACAAAAGCTGTGTCCTGCTACAGAACTAAAAATCCTTCTGGCCATCTGTTTTAATACAGGCTTGCTCGGCAATAGCAGAAACATCCAGTGATATTTTCATTGCTGATGTTTTTTTAAAAAATTACTTAAAATTACAAGGTGTTAAAGAGGCACATGGTACCATGGGAGAGCAATCAGTGACATTGAGCTCTAGAAATAACAATAGTGTGCTAAGGAGGAAATCCATAAAACCTTTAAATGCCCTGCATCTGTGTTCAACTAAAACCGTTGCTCCACTGTAAAAATTGGTAAATTATCAACCTGATACACAGAGAAAAGATCAAGTTTCAAGTCAATCATATGCTTGCAGGAACCATAGCTGGCATGGGCAAATTTTTAGGTTATGGTCCTCCTGACCTTCTCTAGCAGAAGTGAAGTCATTGAAAATGATTTCTCACAACCAGGAAGGCTAATATAATCTACAGAACAAGGACAACAAAGAAATATGTCCAAAGGAGATCTTCGCTGAGTATACCAAAAAATACTATAATGTGAATTCAAAAAGTGGAAGTCTCACATCTACATAATAGTTTCATTTGGGTATTTCCCTCAGTTTGGTAAAAGGAGACAAATGTAATAAAGCTAGAATTGTTCAGTTTAGCTGAGGTGGTGAGAATATGCTATTTGTACAATTAAAATAAAAGGAATGGCTGATTTATTGTACTTCATAAAACATAATCAGGTTTTTCATTATAGCTTTGAAAATATTTCATAATAATTATTTTAACTTTCTGTACACTAAATCTTCCTGAGCTAATATGAAACTTTGTATACTGCATATATAATGGTCAGAGTCAGTTCCACTGCCAAAAAAAAAGAAAATAAAAGTAGTATTATACTGATTTTGCATAAAAGATTAGCCAAAAGATTACTTTTAAAAGATACCATGATTATAAAAAGCTAGAAGGATTTGCTTATTAGTTGAAAATGCGTAGTAATTGCATTAAATTTTTTATAAGCCCACTGGCAATCATTCACAGGCATCATAAGCAGGAATATATTAAACCAGAAGCAGCAGAGAAAATTTGATAAATGTGTATATGAAAGGAACAAACAAGAATAAAATGTAACAATTTCTGCTCCAGATTTTTTTAGCTTTCTTTACAATGAAAGGAACAGGAATTTTAATGTTAGCCATCACTAGGGTTATTCTTCAAGGTCTTAATGTAGAAATTTTCCAAAACTGTATAAACTTGGTATTTTATCCTGTTCATAGGGTACTAGCACACACAGACACAGGAAGGCACATAGTCCATGAGGACATGTATGATGCAGTCAACTTATTGGGAAAAGTATCATCATGACAAAAACAGGAGGAATACTTCAAGGAGAAACTCTGATGTTAAAACATTTACAGCTGAAGCAAAAGATTGTGAACAGTGTAAGTGTGTTTGCAAAATGAAATGTTACTAAAGAAAGAGAACTGCAGTTCTATATCAATGGCAAGCGTAGTTGCTTTTCCACTCAGTATTCCATGCATTCCTTTGGTGCTGTGTCAGTACACCTGGCCTGTGCACTAACTCTGCTATTGTCAAAACGTTACTTCAAACATGGCAGTAACTAACTGTTTGCACTTCGTAGGTAGACAAACTACAAAACCATGCAATTATCTTTCAAAGAACATGGTAACATTCGAAAAATTACTTAATGTAATGAAAAGAATCTGAAGTATTTAAGCCCTCTTTATCTGACTTCTAAATAGCAAACTCAAATTACCATGTCAGTTGATAACATTTTATTCCAAAACCAAATTATGAATGCACTAAAACAGAAAAATACTGCAAATAATCCAGTGAATCTCCAAGGCAGTACTATAATTGTGCATCAGAAAGCAGCTAGAGTTACTGATTTCCTTTTAAACAAATATTTATACGGGGAAAACATGACATTTCATTAATAACTTAAACCTTTGCCACGTAGCAGGGGGATGAGTCTATGGATTTTACAGTCTTTATACTTTGCAGTCCTACACTATCAGGATATAATACTGAAGCTTTAATATTTTATATATGTGATTTCTGAAGTTATGTAAACATTGTAACTAAAATAAATTACTAAAAGGCATTTGCAAGATTTACAATAACAACTAACCAATGCTACAGCATTACTGCTGTTTAAAATATAATCACTAATCAAGAAATAGTTTCCTCAGGAGCTTAATGCACATTTCAGACTTTTTTTTTAAATAGCAATATTATTACTTTAGGAGACTCTTACATCTAAAACGCATGTGCCTATGTCTTGAAATTACTAGTCATATACTACTGGCAGAAATTGTATGGTTGTGGAATTGTTTCTCAAATTTCAGAACAACCAAAACATTGCAGAAAAGCCTCACCCTCAAAACAATAAAAAAATTTGGCTGCCACGTTGTTATGATATTGTTATAATTTTGGCTACAAACATTGTATTAGTACTTAAGTAGCCTCACTGCTTTCTCACCACTCATTCCCATCACATGTACTGGGACAGGAATCACATATGGGGCAGTGAACTGCATCAAGGGACTGATGAAAATTAACTCTGCCCTTGCATGAAATTCTTTTACATTTCTATATCCACGAATGAAAGACAGAAGTTAGTTTATGCTGTCTGGGTAATTGTGTACTTCAATCCTGTTGTTTTCTAGATGCATTTAAAAAATGCTTAAGGAAAGCTTTTACTTTTCTTGAAAATTACTAAGTCCCTCCTCAAAAAAAGGGAGTCCAGGAGTACAAACCACACTCAAGGACTGTACTGCTCTCTCCCTACACTACAAACAGCACTTGCAGAGCAGTTAGAAATGGCACCATTCAATACTTGATTAGTATATACAGCTCCCACTACATTACAGTATTAACAAGCATATAAGTTTCTATCCTAATTCTTTAAACACTTTGCAGTGTTTTGGCAATTAAGTCTGCTTTGGTGCTCCAAATTATTTTATTTCTAATAAACAGAATTTAGTCTTTTCACTGAAATCTGAAACTGGTTCTCCACACGTAAAACCACTGAAAAATGTTACCATTCACAACGCCAGGTGTAATTAGCACTTCATTAACTCACCCCTTTATCTCCTCTTGTTTTGGAATTGAACTTCACCGTCTTCAAACGGGCTCGTTCTTTTTTCTCAACTCTACCACAAAAACACACACAAAAACAGCAGAATCAGCAAAACTCCAGAACTTCATGTTACTGATTATTACAACAGAAGTAGATCAGTGGACCTTTTATACTGTACATTTTAATGCTTATGACACATTCAGAAAATGGAAGCTTGCTAATGCAAAACTCTTATTTCTCAAGTTATGAGCTGTGAGAGTATTGGGAGTATTTTTTTGGCTATATGTGTTCAATAAATCCAGAGGGTGCAAAGAAGAAACACGACACAGTAAGTGAATAGCCTCAATTATCAGTCAACAGCAGATATTAACATTCAGAGTACCTAAATTCTTATTTCAGTGTCCAGTACATCAACAAAAAACCTCATCTCCATTGCCTCTGGCTACCAAAGAATGATTTTCCAGTTTTCCAGGTTCTGGGTAGAAAGAGTTCATGATAGTGTCATGACTTGAATATCATGTACCTTTAATCCGTAAACAGTTATTAAAACCACATGTAATGTTATTAAACCCTCAACTTGTTTAAAGTGAGAACAGAGAAATGGACGTGGACCACCTTTATCAACTTCAGCACCCAACTCCTAAGGCTAAATAGGGTTTTAACAAATTTCTCATTGAGTAAATGAGAATCCCACTACAGATTACGTAAAAAATACAGATATATATGTATATATATATCAAACAAGTGGCTGTTGTGGTACAGAATTAACAACAAAGAGAAAAGCATATACAATGTATGTATTAATCATATCAGATGTTTAATAGCAGACATCTCAAAGTCAATAAAGTATGACATACCTCCGCTTGCTTGGGATAACTCCAATTTCATCACTTTCTCCATCTGGAGTTACCTGCCGTGCTTGCCACCATTCATCATCAGAAGCATTAATGACATGGAGAATATCGCCAAATTTGAAGTTCAATCCTTGACTCGGAAGGCCACTATCTTTAGTCTTGTCATAATCAAAAAGAGCTCTACAGTGAAAAGGAGAAATTAAACATAGAAAAAAGCAATAAAAAACCAGGAGAGTATGAATAGTACAAAATAAGAAGCAAGCTGCCTGTGCCATTCATAAATGATTGCATCATTCTGACACGTATTTACAAGAAGGCTGAATGCACTCTCTCATACACACAGAATATGTAGTACAGTACCCACACACACTTCTAAGCTTTAATGAACGAGAAAAAACTTCATCCACGGTAAAACTCTAGTCATTTACAAAAAGTCTACAGAAGACACCTGCAATTCAATAAGAACTTTGCACAGAGCAAGTTACATGTCAGCCTAGGAGTAAAAAGACAAGCATTTAAAGCATACAACACTGTTAAAAGTTCTGTAATGCACACTGTTTCACATCACATTATAAACTGAATTTATTTTAGTAAATAAAAAGTACTGTGTTTAAAACAAAAGTCAGCATCCTGCTCACGGGAAAATAAACCAACTTAGAAATATGATCTGATCACCATTTTGTAGTACCCAAAGGCAAAGAACCTTATGCACATTCTTTGGAAAAATTCCCAACCATTGCAAGAGAATCTCATCCTTTTTCCTAAGGTAAGCCTGTCTTCAAATAATAGGCACTCACAATACCTGAACAGCAGCTGCGTGACTACGGTTTTATTAACATTCCCTCTGCCAGCAAGATTGGTTTATGCAAGCCCACGATTACCCTACCCACATCCACGCCTGCTTTGTACTGATTCCTGTTCCCCTCCTTGCTTAAGAAAGCACAGCTGTCCGGAAAGGCACATGGGTCCACCACACCATGGAACTGGTCTGGTTTACAAGTAGTGTCTTTTCTTCCTTTTGCATCATTTTATACCTGGACAAGTTCCCTGAGGAAAGGAAGATATCTGCAGTATATTCCTCCCAGCACAGCTGAGGGTTTAGTGAGGATATGAAAATGAAAGATGACAGGAGCCTCTTAGCAAACAGCAAGAGAAACTCTTAAGATTCTGCCTTAAACAGTACTCTTTATTTACATTTGAAAATAGTTCATGAGCCTCACCTGTGTAAAATAAGTGCTTGTGCGACACAGTCAAAAAAATCCTCAATTTTATTTCACCTGCCAGCTCATATGTTGTCAGTGCTGCACTTTCTAAACAATACCTGAATTCAATTTATTTGATACAAGCCCATCGCAAAGTAGTACCAACAGATTCAATCTGATGATTTAAAAGGGTGTCATTTTCCTTGTCCAAATTCAGCTTGTTTCTTCATCCCAAACACTGGTTTTACATACTTTTTTCTGCTAGATTTTTAATACCACAGAAATTTTCAACCCATGTAAGTAATAACTTGTTTGCTCTAAAATGTAGATTAAGTTTTGTGAATTTTGTCTTTCTAAAGTACTGAGTGTATTTCTTTGGGTTTGAACTGCATTTGTTCATAACCAATAACAAATTGTTTATAGGGAAAAAATTCAAAATATTCTGTCAGACCAATTCACCTTCAGCATCTGTTGCAAAACCAGAGTTGTTTGAGACACCATGCCTTTTTTGAGCTATAAAATACAGAAAAACTTTTCCTAAAGGATTAAAGGTTTTAAAGCATTTTTAAGACGTCTAGAAAAGACAGAAATTTTTAAATGGCTTCAAAAATATTTACTCTCCTGATACAAACAGCCTTATATTTAAATCAGCAATACCTTTAAGTTTATAACAAAATTTAGGCTTTCAATTTTGAAATAGCTTGGAGGTAGAAACGCCACCTTTCTATAGCAGTGCAACCATCATGATAAGATCTTTTAGGTTAATTCCATAACAAACTTGAGATACTCTGATTATTTAAAAAAAAAAATCAGAACAGTTTTTTTGGGTTTTTTGTTTTTTTTTGGTTTTTTTTTTTTTAAATAGCCAAAATATTGCAGGTAAGAAAATCATACAGATAGGAAGCAGTTACTCCTCCAAATTTATTCTGCACATTTGTTCAAGAGACACTCTGGACAGCTATCATTTCATATCTCAAAATAAACTGCACATAATCCAGTATGTACTTTCAATGCAAATTCAAGCTGTATACATTTTCACTGAATTAATTACATGCATGGCAAAATTTATTTCCTGAGATTCCTTGTTAGCATTCATGCAATGATTTCTCTCAGCTCTACATTTACTTTCTATTTTTGAGTTTGCATATAAATGCATAAAAGCTGCGAGCTGGGCCTAACAGCATTAATCTATGTGTTGACTGCATGAGAAAAAATGCTTAGGAGTGAAATGGAAGCAGAAATGGATAAAATGATTATTACCAACATGTGCTTTTCCAACTAGATAGATGGTTACGCAGAATAGGTTTTGCACAATGGAAGGCAGTTTCATCAAACACATTTCTTGTGAAGTCACTTCAAGAAAAGTAATTTTATTGGGGAAAAAAGTCAAAGCCAATGAATATAGTTTTATAAAAAGATGATTTAGGGTGTCACACAATAGTAACATAACTACGCAGCTAACATTTATAGGAATACCAGAAACTGCTAATGATAATTTAAATGACCTCAAAAGCAAACAGAATTAACAAAAATTTCTTTTGATTCCAAGTGATTAACATGGCTTTTCCTGTATGCCTGGCACATCATCAACCAAGAACTCACTTCACAGTCCAGATGACATATTTCTCTGCAGGCTGGTATATTAAAAAATACTGCTTCTATTAACTCTCTCTGTGGAGACTTTTATTACAGATTAAAAATGTCATGTATACATTTACTTAGTGAAAGTTATAAACACAAATTTACTCAAAAATAAATTAAGTATTCCTGATCAACTACTGCTTTAAATGCAATCCCATGATATTTACCGTAAAGTTCTATCTAAATTTCAATGGGAAGTCCTAAAAATTATTTTATAGAGGAAGTACCAAGTGCTGCCTTTTATTTCACTTTGTATTACTCAGGAACTAAAGAGCTCTAAAAAAGGTAACTCAGCTCCTTCATCCACAAGACTAGAGAAACTGAAGCTGGGCTGCATTTTTCATGAGTGTTTATGCGCCAAAGCCAAAAATTGAATGGCTGTGTAACAGTGCCAAATTTTCCAGAGTATCTTTTCACCTGCCACACTCATTACTTTCAATATCATAGGCTGTTGATCTAGTGGTACTCAAACATTTCTTCAGAAAACAAAGCAACCAGGAATTCCTGCAACAAAAGCATCTCCATGTTTCACTTCATTAAATATGAATTAGTTTTACCACTTCAAAATAAATGAAGGTCAGCTTGAAAAGGAGGTTCTCTTTTTTCTGAGTTTTTGGGAAAGTTATTTGAAACTTAATGGTTGAACTTTCAGAATAACAGAGATGGCCCAATTAAACTGCAGGCAAGTACACTTAGCCTGCTGCTAATACCAGATCTTATTTTTTCAAAGGATTTAGTTAAAATTTCCTAGTGATTTTAAAACTGTAACATTTCTTCAACTTGGAGACATAACCATCTTTGCTCTGATTCAAGCACAAATCAGCACCATTGTTTGAATTTGGAATGTATTATGCTGATCACAAAAACATACAAAGGTAAAAGTAATTTTCAATTTTAAATGCTACACACATTGCAGACTGAGACTTGCCACAGAAAATGAGATAAAATATGGAACAGATTTACTCTCTCTCAACATATTATCACAGAAACTTGATTAGATGCAGGTATCTTGCATGTGCTTTTTGAATCTACAGATGAATATAGATGTAGATATAGCTCAGATGCAAACCCAGAAACCTTATTATGAGAGAATCTGTCTCCTCTGTGAACAAAGATCAGAAGAAATATAAAGCAAAATAAGAGAAGGTACATCAGTACATCTGAATTCGCTAGGGATAGGGGGAGTGGTGTGGGGGGAGAGCTGGATGTGCAAATGGAGAGTCAGGTGCTGCTGAATTGCTATATTTGTATTGCCCTCCAAGGACTGTTTCCTAGATTGCAATGCATCACCTTTTGATATATCTACAATTACAAAGAAAAATCTGCCATTTCACTTGAAATTGTATTTTCAGGCAAACACAATTGCCTTTTCCTTAATATTACACAACACCACCAAAAATGCTGTTTACAGGCAGACTATTCATAAAGATACTGTGTTTACAGGGACACAATGATGTATATGATTTTATTTCCTAATTTGTTATCATGATTTTGAGAAACCACCAGAGATGATTTTCACAGCATTTTTGTGTAATAGGTTTTCTGCAATTGTGATTGAATGCCTATAAACCTTTTAGTGTTGGATTTATCATTCAATTCAGCATTTTGTTACATAACTGGCATCCTCTATGGCATATCCAAAACCCAGTACTACTGAAAAAAGATAGCTGAAGTTACTAAAACTGGCGTTGAATTGGTACAATTAAAAGTACAGTATGATTATACTAGAATGACTTATTATAAGGAATAAAGTTGGATAACCAACATGTTCTGTCAGTATCTAGCAATATGTGAAAATATTCATAAAAGTTACTCCAGTGTGGTCAAAATTACATGAAAAACCAGACAGTACAGATGTGAACCCATTCTGTGCATACAAAGTTACCTCCTAGTCTTTGGCAACTTTTGGTGTGATGACAAGAGCAGATCTCACAAGCCCTAGCTCTGTAAAGAGATGTGGGTAGAAGTACTTTTGCTGTGGAATATTTGCATTTTAGATTTTTGTACTGACTTACATCAACACTGACTATCGAGCTTCAAAAACCTTGAATGAAACCAGTCCTCACAAGACTTCTGCCAATAACCTTGGAGAAGGCTGCAAGGTCTGCAGTAGCTGGCAAAGTCAAAAACTCAACAACTTCCATCAGTGGAATAAAAGCTACATATACATAAAATGCTTGTCAGGGGCTTAAAATATCAAGCCAGTGTGTGAATATGAGCATAAGCGGTTTAGAACCTAATCAGGCTATAGCTAACCAAGCAAAATAAAAGCATTTAGAATTGTTTAGGTTTAGTTATATGATGATGGCTAAAGCAATAAATCTTAGGATTAAGGAAAGGAAGATCTCAGCACAATATCCATATGTTGTACACCCACCTGTGGAAATTCAAAGACATTGATAACTGCGGTTTTCAAGCACTTACCCTTAGTATTTAAGGCATTTATTTTTAGAGATTTAAATTCTGACCCCCAAAATACTTAAGGCAGACAGAAGTACAAAAAAAAAAAAAAAATAGGCTCAGATCTGAGAAGACAGAATCCAGCTACTGAAACAACAGGTCAAAACATAGGAACCACCTGTTACGAGTCAGCGAAATGGAAGCCTTGTGAGTATTTAGCTACAATTGTGTCAAAGCCTTCAGAAATAGGTTACAAAGGACCACGACTTTTCTTCGCATGAATGCAATTACTCAGGGAAGTGCTTTGTGTATGACCTGCTTCTTTTCCCATAGCTCAGAAGATAGAATACACCACTGACAAAACAGTACCTGCTTTGGATGGGAAAAGTCTGCAGCACCTGAGCCTGCTTACTTTTAGCAGGTAAACAAGTGAGATCCTACAATATTTTAAACCATATTTAGACCATATACCCAAGCACCAGAACTACTTGAAGCCTTACCTGCTCTGTTGAAACATTCTGCCCCTACCAAGAGGCTACTGCTGGCCCTGATTCAATCCAGAGATGGGATGATTTGGGGAACTCAGAAGTAAAGTTATGTTTTAAAATGCAATCCTTTTACCCACATTCCATACTTGCAACGTTTTGCATTATCAGTACATGATAATTGATGTAGGAGTTGGGTGACACATGAATAAGTTGCACCTTGCCATAATTTCCCTGTGAAACCACCTATTTTCTCATCTGCTTCATGCTTTTGTGTTTCCACCTCCTTTCAGCCTCCTTTATGTTTAACTTGATATGAATAAATTAATCCAATATACTCAGTTCATTTACTTTGCATTTTCTCTCTTGGTTACCATGGAAAAATATTCCATAACAAAATGCAATTGGATAGAGAAACAAGATTCCTTAATAAAGCCGAGAACACAACTAAACTAAGCTGAAGGAAATAAGATGGAAATCTGTCAAAACTTTAAGAAAGGGAAAACTATAAATATGAACTCAAATACTGAACAAGGGAGAATATGAAGACTACTGTCACAAATACACAAACTGAACTAAGCAAGTTAAGACTTCACATACACTGACTTAAAGAAGAAATTTATGGTTTTGCTGAAGAATTATCATCTCAAAGCAAAGGACTAAAAGCAAATGATAGCACCACTCTTCAAAGGTCATATAGGGTTCTCAGGGATATTACTTCTTTTTCAGCTATATTACATTAATCAATCAAAATAAAGCTTTATTTTTATTATATTTGCATTTAAGTATCCATTTATTAGTACTTAGGAAATAATTGTAAGAAAATGCAAATACCAAAATAGTAAGGCTATAGGAAAGCAGAAAGACACAGTAGCAATACTATGAAAAAGATGATTACCTGACATAGAGGGATCTCTTCTGGCTGGTTCGCAAAGATCCTGATCCTGAACTAATGCTACTGTTCATCATCTGTTCCCGTAAATCATGGATTTTAGCTTCAAAACGACTGTATTCTGTAACAAAGAGAGGCATGGCAGTTAATTTCCCGCCGAACTTCAGCAAATAAATTAAAAGAAAATCTGAAATATACACAAGAATATTATACTTCAAAATTCTGTGATTGTAATCTATAGTTCACAGGAACTATTTTTTTCTAATTAAGACAAGCATTTCTACTAATAATGGTCAATTTCATAGTAATAAAAAGACACAGATAAATTTTATCGCATGACAGAAAGAAAACTACAGAACATATATGTGAAATAGATGTTTGTAATCAAGAACTACGTATTTTAAATTTAAAATGTTAAGAAATGAGAATGAAAAATGTCTATACTTCAATACTACTGGATTTGATGGAGATGAAGAATTTAACACCACAAGGTGGGAAATGCACGAAACATCTTCTGAAATAAGACCATGTTCCTCTGGGAGCTCAGGAAAAGGAAAAAAATCCAGAATTCTGGCATGAATTTCAATCCACTTGTAAACGGTATTAGAGATTCAAACTGCCCCCACAGAATTATGTACAATGTTAATCCTGGAAAAACGGATTGTGTTCTTAAGCAGCACTGTGTACTAATAAAACTATGCTAAATACCTTTGACTTAAGCTACCAAGGTAGGCAGGAAAATAGTAATTGCTTCTTCAGGACAAACATCTCCTGAAGTGAGCTACTTACATGCCGTCAGCACAAAATACGAACTCAGAGCAAGTAAATTTTTCCTTCAGCTGAATAGTTTGGACTTCAGGATCAACAGATCCACTTGCAAACCCTTCCTAGTCAAAGGAAATGTTCTGCAGCCACCACCTTCCCCAGGAGACCACGTGATGCCAGATTATAACAAGTCAACACTGGGAGAGCCAGGGTGTGTGTGCTGCGAGCAGCTGCTGGACTGGGCACTGTGCTGCTCTCCCGAGCTGCACCCGTGCTCCCTGCAGACATCACAGTCATTCAGGAAGTGCAAGACTCAGAGAAAGGGCTCTACAATAAAAAAATCTTAATAAAATCTCTAAACTAAGGTTCCTTCAATAGCCATCTAAAAACTGTGAATGTTTTACCATATTGTGTTCTGTAGACCTTTCTCCCCACATACTCATCATAGAGTGAGCACCAACAGCATCTGTAATTAACCCTTTACAGATTATGACAATATGAACAGTCTCTTAAATAACCCTAACTTCTGTCCTTTATAAGCAAAAGCTAGTAGCTTTTAAAATATCTTAGTTTTTAAAATATCACCAAGTGCCTTTTTACAAATAAAGTTCAGGTCAAACACTTTACCAGCACTAAATCAGACTGAGGAGGTTATTTGACAAGAGAAACATAAACAATATTTCCACAACTACTGATGCTATCACTAATAACAAAAGAACGTAAGATGACAGGACAGTAATCCACGAGGAATGTGAGAAAACGACATTTTTTAGAAAGCAGCATTCCTTAGGGGAAGGGCTCCGATGCAGCGAGAGAATAGCTCACTCCTGCTGTGCTACTGCTGCACTGCAGGGCCTTGGGGAAGTCACCTCATTTTACTCATTTATACCCAGGAAATTATAAATGTAAAAACTTTTTGTAAGCCCCTGTGTGAAAGGAAAGTAAGCACAGAAAGGACCAGATAATCCAAGTGCTTTCTTGTGCTACAGCCTGTTCAATGCTAAAGATATCTGCAGCTCTTCGCAATAGCTACTGGAAAAAGAATACAAATTTCTGCATCATGTGTCATTTGTTTGAAGAATCAGACTTCCTCCTATGCAGCACATAGCTGTAAGAGGGAGGCTATTCCCCACTATTGCTTAACTCTCCTTTATCCTATATTTCATCCTCTGGTTGCTGGTCTTGCAGCTTCCTGAATTAATTTAATTTTTCTCATCAGAACTCCTGGGAAGTGAGTGCTGAATGAGTGACAGGGACATCTGTAGGAGTAAGGAGGAGAATAATTTCACCACAGAGGCTCCTGCCATATGAATAAAGCAAAAAATGGAAACTAATGGGCTGGGACTGAGAAGGCTTTATGTTCAAAAAGAAGGAGTGCCAAGAAATTTCATATTTAGGAGAAGCTTAAACACTGTGCAGTCAGAATCTGGTGAGCTCCTCTGATGTAGAGCTCAAAAAATTTGAGTTCTTTTCCTCTTAACAGAAGGTGTTGGGAGGAACAGGATGGATAGAAATCTCCTCACTGGGTTTGGAGCTGAAAAGTACACAGGATTGTGGATTTAAAAAAAAGAAATGGTAGTGTTAGATACAGTGGTACTGAAACTGATGCTGGAGATAGAAAATGAGACAGCAGCAGGACTCTTGATAGCACCAGAAAAGCAGTAGCAGTTTGATACCCAAAGGATCAGCACCCATGCCCTGTTGACCAAGTAGGGTTGGTTCAACTTCAGCTTTATAAAGTGTGAGCTCTGCTAACGTCACTAGAAGAGGTTGTATTTCTATCTCCATGATTAAGAAGAGTTGGATATCAAGTGTCTTTTGCACCTTCAATTTCTTACTTTCCTTCAATTTATCATTCCTAGATTGTCAAAAATGCTTGAGAACTATTTTCTTTCAATTCCTTTCTTTCTTATAGGTATGCATAATAGTCATATATAGTCTATGACAAATTTGATATTTGTTCCTCTAAATCACAGTGAACAGCACAACAAACTTCCACATGGCTGTGACAAAATCATACAATGCACATTAAAAATATATTACTTTTTAAAGAAGTTTTATTTAGTCACGTCAACATTCCAGAAATTTGGAGCTGGAACAGGCTGGAACAGTGAATAAGATGAAAAGGACATCCTGTTAGCTTTCTTGGCCAAGAGGAAATGAAGAGCTTGGCTGAGAAGGGATGTGTTTGATTTCTGGTGTAGTGTTATCAGGGCAAATAGAAAGGGCTCAAGCTATTAAAATGAAAAAATAAAAGTGATTTTAACCCACATAAAGTAGGCTGGTCATAGGAACTCCATCTAGACATAAGCTCCCAATTTCCACAGCCATCAAAACACTGAGATTCTGAAGCAGTATTTTAATAAGAACTATGGTGCTACAAGAAACACAGACACCCACCCAAAAAAGAAATTCAAAATGAAAAGAAAACTACACAATCCAACCTCTCAATCCTTTCAGATAAGAATGTGATCAGGCTCCAAAACCAGATGTATATGCAACAGCAGTGAATGAAACTTAACTCAGAATCTCTTCTAAGGTCTGAATTCTAGGAAAGCTGCTGATGCTATATGTCCAGTAGAGGGTAACAGGCAGCAAAACCAGCATGAGACACAATGAAATAAGAATATTAGAATATGGGCATTTTTTCTTGCCTAGAGTTTTGTCAAAGTTTGTGATGGGTTTAGTATCCGCTGTCATAACATAGAGCTCAAGGAAGCATAAGCACCTCCTGCTTCAATTCATCCAAGAGAACACCACCATCACCAAAGGAAAAAAACCCAATGCCTACTCAGGTTTATGCATAATCAGTTTTTAAGAACATGGGATGAATACATCTGGGCTCAAGTTTAAACTTTAAAATTATACTGGATAAGCAGATGGTACAAAACTAGACTAAATCTGCTCTATTTCATGTCTGCATGTATTCCACAGCAAGAAACAAACAGGAGGGGAGGAAGATTACCAAATCCTGGAAGATTACTCTGATCCCAAACTACTAAAGTGATTTTACCTAGAAATTTATAATGTTTTCAATGTCAATGTTTACTTGAACAGAAATCAGAACTTCAGAAAGGGTCTGATCAGTGAAACTTTCCTGGACTGCCCATCTGGTGGGCAACAAAACACAGAGATACACAGAAAAGTGGTGAATTGTCTGTGCAGGCAGGGTAAGAGGAAAACGAGGCCGCAGTGAAAATGCATCTGGTCTGGAACACACAAACGGGGCAAAGAACAGAAGGCCACACAAGGGATGGGAAATTCAGCAAACAGCACAGAAGGAACAGCAATTCAAGGAAGCATGGATGTGCGTATAGGGAACAGATGGCAGCACAGCACTGAGAAGCAGAGATTCTTACATATATTGAACCCACATAGAACTGAAAAAGTTCACTTTAATTAAAAAAGTATGGCCCTTGCTTCCCTCTTCCCATCTGTCTATGGAAAGCCCTCTTTAGCAGGACCAATTGGATCTGTCTAAGCAGGACTCTTGTGCTAACAATTTTATGTAACTACTGATTTATATTCTTTTCTCAGCTCTCAGAATATTCAGTTTTTCTTTTCATGGTGCCTCCAAACAGAGAAATGGAGTCTGGTAGTTAGGATGGCCACCATCACACTGATCCTGTATTGATCTTCCATTTATTTTAAAATGCATAGACCACAATAAAAACATTATAAATCTTTTTTGAGGAGCTATTATTTTGCTGCAATGTTTGTCATTGGTATTAACATGGCCTGGGACAGACCACAATGAATTCCACATGCTACCGGTGACTTTCATGCACTCTAATGTTTAATGAGCTTGTGTCTCATTAATCACTTGAAAGACGGGGCCAAGCAATTTCAAAAGACTAGAAAAATTGCATTTGTATTTAGTTAAGAACACCTCCCATAGACCCTGGAAAACTCAGAAAAAGACCAGGTCCAGTCATTGCTGAGGTGAATCCACTAAAAATGGTGCTGAAGACTTAGCAAGCATTTGCAAGCAATTTTATTTCGTATATTAAAGAGTAGGAGTGAGGTTTTAAAGGATTAAAACGTGTAAGCCGCATTATAGTGTCTATCGGGCTATATATAGCAAAACCCTTTTGTAATCTTAATGGGTCCAGTTTTGAAGACACTCTTAATTGACTAATCTAGATTACTTGCAGATGAGTAGAACCAGGTACAAAACAAGCAGGAACAGAAGCCTGGAAAATCAGGGACTACATACCCAAAAACAGGGCAAACTTTTTTTGAAGTTTTGGGGGTTTTTTTAAGAGTTTTTCATTTTATGAAATTGGGATGCACTGATCTTTTGAACCACATTTGTTTAAGATAATCCATGTCCTCATCTAAAAAGCAAGGGAATCTCAGCCTTGAAAAAAAAAGACAATTACTGAAAACTAAGTTTTGTACAAGCATTATTGGCTTTGTGCTACCCCAACTTATACATATGAAAATGCTACCATTTCCCAGAGGTCAGTTATTGACTTTTGAATTCCACTAGAAAACTGTACATAAATGCACCATCATAAAGAGAAAAGTCAGCCACACACTGGCCTTTGAGCAGGGAGGTCTAACCAAGATTTTTTGTGATTCCTCCCCTTTTTTTTCTTTTGAGTCATTTGTTTTAAAGAAAAGAGAGAATGAAAAATACAAAGTTGTCATTCTTGAATTGATTTTCAGTAGATAAATATAATCCTCCACCTAAAATATGACTAACAAAGTATGAATATTTTTGATTGAGCTATAAACCTTGAATAAATTTTGCACTAGAGAATCCTAATTTCCATTATCAAACCTGAAAGAATGTGTGTTAACTACCTATATGAACAACATAGGTTCAGAAGCAAATGTTTTACAAAAATACCTTGAAATCTTCTCTTGATGTTTTGGTTCTACCTTCTCCCAATCTTACACTGATCCACCAGATCACCTAAGAACATGAAGCTAATCTGATCACTTAAACATCTTACCACTCTTTCAGAAAAGAAATTATAATTTTATTTTTGATACGTCAGGTGAATCCTTGGGAAACAGAAAGGGCTGCTACCCTTTTCTGTCATGACAAGCTTATCTGAATTTTGTCCTGCTTTGGGGAGAGGTGAGGTGACCAATGAATGGCTCCTGAGGCCAATAGATGTGGCCTGCTTCCTTCTTCAAGGCCCTCCAAGAGCAGGCTTCACAGTTCATGCAACTGCAGTTAACATTATCAATATCCTTAATATAGCTTAGTTCTGATCTAGCAGGCTGTAACTACAATAGAAAGCTTAATCCACTGAATTATTTTCTGTTCAATTTCAATCAAATATATTTTCATATTAGTAATATATTTGTTTGGCTATTCTATTGTTTTTAAAACTTAAATGCACTCTAGCTATAAAACGGTTATGGCAGCCTACTGGTACCTCATACCTTTTTGGAATGGCAAAATCTAACCTTCCAGAAATTATGAATTTTGAGGCAACATTATTATTACATTTCAGATGACCTTTTAATTTGAATGGAAGTAACAAAGGATGTCAATATGAAACAGAGCCCTCCAAGAGCTGTAAACCTCTGAACAGTCCTATACTTCCCCCTTGCTGCTCCTCTCCTCACTACATTCCTTTCAAGCACTCAAGTTCCTGTATCCCCACTATGCAGCATGATCATAATTCTGACCACTGTGAATCCCCACTCCCAGGAGATACACATATATCCAAATTGCTCAGTGCTTCTCATTCCTCCACACCAACATGACAATTCTTCCTTGCCATACTACTCCTGCAGAAAACCCAGAGACATAGCAGTGTGGCATTGAGGCGTCTGCAGAGCCAGGGAGCAACATGAAAATGAAATAGATCAGAATCTACTACAAATTAAAATGGTGTATCAAAATACTTTTGTGCACTGAAGGAATATCTCCTGCTTTGAAACTGCGCCAAGTCACAGTAATTTTTTTTTCAGTGGAATTCACAGTAAAGCAAAATTCCTTTTTATTCATGAGTGAGGCCTTGAAAGGAGGTAGAAATTTGCAGTACAAGTGAGGGAATAAGGAAAAGCTTCCAAATAACAGTGAAAATGACAACAACATCCTGGCTTCCTAACCACTTTTTTACACAATCATTCCTGTTCCACAAACTCCTGCTCTTCTCCTGTAGATCTGTAGATCCCTCCTCTGCAGCATCCAGCCCTAACAGGCCCAACGCACTGATCTGTGCCACTAGGGAAACTCTGCATCCACATCCATGCTGTGTCTGTAGCACAGAGGACGTACCAGCACAACCCAACAGGTGACCAGTTTCCAACAGCAGCTCCTGGTAAGCTGCAAGATAAAGCCTGGAGTCTACAAGGAGAAAGTGTCAGGTCAACTGAGTACAGTTGTGGTGGTGGCCTGATGCACAAACCGCTTCAGTAAACAGCAGAATAGACTCACACTCCATGTTTGGCTTTTACCTGTCCCAAAGAGTGCTGGGGGGTTGCCGAAATTTTATTCAGTAGAGTAAAATTTTGTAAGGCATTCCTAAAATTTACTGAGCACTCCTGGAAACTAAAGGAATACCCAGAAGGACATTTTAAGGAATGCAATTACGCCTGTTTTCACCCAATTCCATAACCAAGAAACATTGTGGAGATTTAAGGGAAATAAAAGACAGCAGTTACATAATTTGAGCCCAGATTCAATAAAATCCATTTCATTCAGCCATAATAACATACCCCAAATCCAGTAACTAGAGTTTAGTTACCATGGATTTGAAGAGACAGATACGGAAAATTCAACCCTTTGCATGAGAAGAGTTTTCCAGTGATTCGTGTTTCTATGGCCTTACTCAGGTTTTCCTATGAGAGAACTGCTTGCAAAAACCCTCTTTTACCAAAAATGTGGTGAGAAAGACAAATGGGAAATTCTGACAGGAAAATAGGAAATGTGATAGGATGTAAAAAAACCATAAATTAGCATTTCCCACCACATCTATGAACATACAAACTGTCATATACAATTACTGGGAGTGAAGTGAGGCAGTCCCAAGTGTCTTCCAAATGCTCCTATCATACTGAATCTCTTTACTCCGTTATAATGAACCCTGATGGATGTCTAGAATCTCCTTGATCTGTCCTAGCTGTCAGCAACTTTTACAAAATCTTGCTGGATTGGTAAATATAAATAAAATACATATGCAATACAAACAGTTATAACTCATACTCTCCATCTTCTTGAAGGTATTTGAGAAACACCAATAATGAACAACAACTTTATGAACATTTTAATACTTGTTAACCTGTATAAAAATGGCATAAACAAAAAATTACAATAATTATACACACACACATACATATATATATAAAGTTTACCACTTAAAAGAATCTACTGAGGAGAAAAGACTACCATGTGAAGCTATAATTTAGGAAATATGAAGATGACCAAGGAACACAGGCACTTTTATCAAGTGCACTCAATCACACAGATGGTATTTTCTATTTGGAAAATCAAATCACAAACAGACTGCTTCCCTATGATAACAAACAACAACCTTTAAGGAAATATTCTCTTTACGAATCCCTAAAATATAAACAACAAGGACCTGATTCAATTTACCTCCCACACCAGACCCAATGAAGCTGACAGCTGGACTTCAATTCAAACTTGTTTTACGAGGATGTCAGACATCAGTAACTAGAGCTCTCTGAGGGAGGTTGGCCATGAGTCAATTCCTACTTGCCTCCAAAGTACAATGGATCTCCATTTTCTAGCTACACTTTTCCTCCATGGCATACCTCAATAGAGCAGAGTCAGCCCTAATGTGATTCTAACATCTTCACTCCAAATGAAGATTTTAAGCACTGTTCCAGAAAGAGAGATGCTCATGCAGACCAAGCATCTTGGGGAGAAAAAACAAAAAGCAATCCTTTTTTTGATTAATTTGTCAGATGTCTGCCCGTAATCTATGGTAATTTGAGTCACATCTCCCACATGCATCCTCTCAAATGGGCCATATAAGTCTTCGAGAACTGAATTCTCAATAAAGCTCAACTGCACACAGTCTTGTTCTGAATGCTTCAGTAGCCATGAAGGAATAAGTACAGCTCCAGCCTTGAAATCTACAAGTGACAGGCACTGAGTAATTTCTAAGAGGTAGCGTATGTTGCTCTGGGCAAATCTCTGTGCAATGACTCAAAATCTCAGCAGTCAGTCAAGTACCTCAATACACATTGCAAGAAAATAAATTATCTACTTGGACAAGTGGTAATGAAGAAAGCTGTTATTTCCAGTGCAGAAAGAGCAGGAACCATCCAAAATGTTTAGTTCTCTTCTTCTAAAAGGAAAAGGGTTCTGACTTTTAAAGTATGAAATAATTCTTTTCTTCTTGAAGCCTGAATCCTAGAAAGAGAGCACTGAAAAACTGCTGCTTTTCTGTGAAGTCTGCATATACCCTTTGGCAATGGAAAAAAAGTGTTTGTGTCCTGGGAGCACATATTCTACACCAGAAAAACATTTATTCTTCTCCTAGGAGCCATACTTCAACATGCCTTCCTGGCAGAATAGTGACCATAAATGCCCCCTTTGAACAGAAAAAGTGGTCAGGTCATAAAAAGGACAGCTCAGGGATAAGTAAAAGCATACATTTTATTTCTCAATAACGTGAGGGGCCTCTACCCAAGGAGCAAGAAGGTACAACAATTTGACCCACCCATTACAACACTGAAGAACCAAGCAGAGATAGGCCACATGTGTATCAACAGAAGTATTTGACAATTCTGACAAAAGCCAAAGAAAATATTTCAGAACCAATGCTGACCTTACTATTCGTTTTGAAAGAAAGCCTCAGAGTGAGTTTTCCTAGAAAATGAATCCTGGGACACAGCAATGTACAGATAGAACATGTGACCAGGATACACACCCTCCTGAGACAATACAGACTTTGGCAACACAGGCTGGCTGCAGGGATTTGACCAGGAAGCAGACAAACCAATCATTTGGCCTTGATTGTTAATAGATTCCTGGGTCAGGGGAAAGATACTTGATGTTGATGCAGGTGGAGGGGTTGGGGAATGTTTCAAACACTTGGGGAGGTCAGGATAGAAGAAACAAGGCAGAAAAGAAGAAATAAAGAACGATCAGAAGTGTGTTGCTATCAGCCACCTAACAGATGAAGGCAGCAGTCCTGCTTCACGTCCTGTCCTGATGAACACCTACACTTACCCCTTGACAGTACTGCTAAAGAAAAGTTTCAAACAGACAAGTCACTGCAAGGAAGATTCAATGCTGGGCCAACCAATTTAGCAAAACTGGACAAATCTGCTGATCATCACAATTCATAAAACAACAAAAACATCTTAGTATATGTAACACCAATAATATATGAGTTTACAGACTCAAGACAAGCATTTAATTTTAGATGATTAAATTTTTAAAGTCTCAAATAGACAAAGGCATTTGAAAGGTGTTGCCGAAATACAAGAGGACAAATAGGTGTATTGGTGATGTAGCGTTTTGCAGAACACATAAGGATGGTTAATTAGCATCAGCTGCAGTCTAATCTGGACCAGAAGAAACTGCTGCATAAACAGAAATAGCAGCTCAGTATGAAACCAAGGAACAAAAACCTTATGGTCTCCTTAGGTCATCGGAATCAACACAACAAAGAAGGAATTAGTCTTCTATCCTCCTAACAGAAAGGCATATAAACCACCGTATTGTTAAAGGGTGAAGACAATTGGAAATGCAAAAGAACAACAGGGTATTTTTACTAAATTCTGGATTTACTGGATTAATTTTCATGTTATGACAGTGGCAACATTTACTGAAGAAATTCTGAAATGGTGAAAGCAAGAAACGTAGCAAGCTATGGCACCAACACTTGCAGATACTTGTATTTGGTCACTTACAATTATGCTAACATGTACGTGACAATATCCATTACATTATTTGTATCTCCTCTTCTCAGAAGAGGTGCTAGGTGGAAGGACACTGTAGATTATCTTTCTCTGAGTTTCAAATAGTACAAAGGAACTTGAATGCATAAAGTAACCCTTACCTTCTGGACGGTACTGAGCTACAATAGTCACTGCTTGGCCTGCGTTCTTCAGGGCTGCTGCTGCCTGTTCATGGGTTGCTGCTTTTAGATCTACTCCATTTACCTACAAGTAATACAAAAAAGCTCTGTATCAAAATTAATGCTTGTGTTTATCACCATAGAACACACATCTGTGGAAAAAAATTAACCAGACACAAACTAGTTTTCATGCCATGGGAATTTCTCCTGTTCCCAATAACGTTACTGAAATCAAAAGTCAGTGAAATCCTCTCTCACATATACCCCTCTTATTATTGAGACTATTACAGTACAGCACTCAGTGAATGGTCAATATTCTTCTTGTTTAAGAGTGTTTTCTTTCTTTTTAAGGAGACACAGAGAATGCTACTGTCATGGTTCAGGGACCTTCTTGGCCAAAGAGTGCCTACAGACAACGCTGTCACCACATCCAGTGTCAGACAACACCCTCGGTGAATCTGGCATTGTTTTCAATGCAGCAGATTTAAAAATAGCATCACAAAACAACTGAAGCAGAAATGCACATGCCACATTTTAGACCAGAAGTAGTTTTCATAGTTCAAACTAAAATAAAGATGCGCTTTAATATCAGCGTTTCAGTAAGAGCTGTTAAAAGGACATAATTCCTCTTAAATAACTTCCAAACTACCATGTCATTGTCCAAAGAAATAATTCTCCATAAATTAAGTAATTTCATAAGGAAACACACAAAATATTTATGACCTTCAATACTAATATAGAAAAAGTCCTTAGAGAGGTATGAGATGGATATTTTTGAGACTAACAGGAAGTTCAGCAGTTACTCCAGGAAATAAAGACCCAGTTTTAGACACTGCTGCCAAGTGTTTCCATCTCATTAGAAGGCTTATTTCTGAAACCTGTATTCTTTCCATTTAGACACATATACAGCCCTCAGCTACCAGATTAACGTAAGTTAATGCCTTCACTGAATGTCTCTGGATAGGGAAGTGTTATTTTAATCACATTATAGATGAGAAACTGAGGCAGACTAAAGTCCTCAAAAATACCTTGGAAGTATATTGGCATCTGTTCCACTATCTCAAATTTAGCGCAATTAATAACATTCTTTGTATATCATTAATTGGCATTAATATGTGGGGAGGGGGAAACTTCTGTTGCTGTTTAAATAAAAGAAGCAAGAAATCCTACAGAAATTATACGATCTCCTTTCCTAAGCTCTCCACTCAGGTCAGCTGGCCCTCCTGCAAGGATGAAAGAGATGAAAATTCCTTCTCCATCTTCTCCTCCAACAATGTTGAAACCAAGACCTGTTGATCCTCGATGTAGGACAACCTTTCTAGGCTCCCTGAAGCAAAAGAAAGGAATATGAAATCCTGGTCACTAGACATGAGTAAAAGCAAAATAAACAATTAGAAAAGCTTCTAGATGCAAAACAAAACCCCCTCCCTGTTGTTAGGTGAACTGAACAAATCTGTAAGTATGTATGTATAAATAAATAAATTCCTATCATGCTACAATCCTATTCAGCACTAAACGTCATTAGTTAACACTTTTTCATATTGTTTAAGAACATCAGTATAGGTTGTGACATTCTCAAATACATTTTCAATTTATTTGAAGCAACTGCAATTGAAAAACTAAACCAAGTTGTTGGACTCTTTTTCATAAGATCCCTTCCTAACTTGAATGAGGGCAGGAAAGAAGAAATACTGATAAGGCCAGTCAACTTCTAATGCAGAAAGACTCCTTCCAAAAATTGACTAATCTGCTACTCAATCTAATACAAGGAAAGTATAAATGATCTCAGAACAAGACATTTCTAAACAAGCAGATCAACTGTGCACTGCATTTCAAAAATCACTAGAGAGCACTAAAGAACAATTAATGGACATTAAGTATTTGGAGGCATTAATTATTAACTTACAAGATAAAGTAAGAAGCTGTTTTCTTTTTTTTTCAAAACAAAAAATACCATCTAGTCCAATCTTTAAAAATCACTCAATTTTTACACTAGCTATTAAATCATCTTAAGGTCAAATTCTTTAATTTCACCCCCATCAACTATTACATTCATTTTTTCAGAGTATTATCCTATTACAAATAAATGACATTGTGAATATATACATATATAATTTTTGCTCTGGATCACACCAATATGTTAACAAAAAGAGAACAGAAGAGAGAAGAGAAAGATGCAGTATCTTTTAAAATAACACTCTAAGTTTATAAACGTCTTTTTAGGATGGAGAGAGTGTAATATGAGAAGGTAATTTAAAGAAAATCTAAATATTCTCTGAATAGCCCTTGCATTTCAGAAGAAATCTAAAAACAGCCTTTTACAGTAATTTTAAAGGAACACAATAAAAGCGCAATGATATCAACAGGACAGAATAATTTTGTCTTACAAGGCTACCTAACCCTAGTTAAAAGTACAAAGACATATCCTACCTTCCACTACACTAAAATCCATTCTCCATTTTATTATGCCACTTAGGTTTCAATCCTGGGTGGACCCTGCCTCAGAAACTGAGTGACATTGTCCATATCAGATGATGGTGTGACACAGAATTCAGCAACAGCATACTGAAAATGCAGTATAACATCCCTATACTTGCAGAACAGAAGGGCAACAAAATTACAAGAGCTTCCCTTTATCAGCAATGATGAACAAAAGATTAATGCAATCTACTGAATCAGTGAAGGAATGAACAGTCTGTTAATGGGAAAGGATTAAGAGCTCTCCAGCCTTTCTGGATTTAGAATCCATCAAAACAAACCCTTGTCTGTGGGGGCAGGGAGGACCCAAATATTGCTGGCTTTAAAATAAGAAATAATCTCTGGTCTGCTCATACTACCATCCTAAAAATCTGTCAATACACGCAGCATTCCCTGGGCTTTCTCTTTTTAATGCTATGCCTGGACTGATAAATAAAGTGTGTGTATACATATATGTAAAAATATTTCTAGTTTTCTCCTTACAACAATGTTTACACAAATGTTAAAAAACTAACATCTATTTCTTGAAATAAATTATTTAGTATTCACCAGTGTTTTACCCACAAACACATTTTCAAGGTTCCCTGGTAATCAATTTGATATTTAGCTTTGGTTATTCATTACCTGGTAATCTCATCATCTCCAAGCATTCCCTTGGGAACTGGTGAATATCGCCCTGGTGATGCTGGGGGCATGGTCTGTCCCAGGTAGGCAGATGGAGTGATATGGTTATCCACAGGCTGAGAATAAGCTTCAGAGAGGTGAAGGAAAAAAATAGAAGACATCAGGATAATATGGAAAAAGAATTGGAGGAACTGAAACAAAGGAGTGACCTCTTCTAAAAATCAAACTCTACAGTTCAAATGATACATTATAAATATCATAGTTCTAAAATAGTGTATTAAATCTACACATGTCCCAGTCTCCTCTCTAAGCCAGTGAGCAAATTTGCCAGTTTGATTGTGTCTCAAATGAAACTCTTTTAGAAACAGTTATTGTGGATAGTTGAAGCCAATGGGGACAGTCTGGAGATTTATCTGTTTTAAAGCTGTCTTTAACTTGATTGAAGCAAAGTTTTAACTGAACCACAGCACATATACTAGAAGAAATTTAGCATCTTAATGATGACAACTGATGGAAAATATTCTACAACACCAGGAGAATTGTTCCAATAAATAATTAAGAAGGTGCATGATATTTCCAAGTTAGGCACATCAATTTTAAGTGCTCATTAAGGGATATTCATACCCACTGTTTGCTATTACAAAGCATGTTCTACAATTGGAAATGTTTTTCCTGGTCTATGTGCTTTAAATTTTGAGGCTTAAACCCTATAAAGGGTGGGGACTCTTCATAGATACAGTATTAATACAGTTGCCAGACTCTCTTTGCTCTTACTTGCTTTATCGGATGTGATGCCTGACCTCTGAGGATTTGCACTAAACCCAAAGCTCTTTAACTAAACATACGTGACACAGATTGCAGAAGCAGTCTGCATATTCTTTTTTTTTTTTTTTCCTTTTTAAACCGTCATCAAAAGATTTGGATCAGATACAAACTTACCAAGAGTATTCATACATGATATATTTGCTAAAGAGCCACCAATATATTTGCTAAATCTCAAACAACTCATTCGGTGCTGGATTGAGCCTGTATAATTCTAGATTCCTTTCATACCTGTATGCAGTAAATTCTTTACATGGCACATGCATCAGGTCAACACTGTCAACATCTCAGCAAGCATTAAAATCCACTATTAACAGCTTCAGCAGTTTAAAAGCACTGGCTGATAAAGTAATTCTGCTATTCAGACACACTAGCCCTCAGTTAGTTGCATGAGACTATGCAGAACTTTTGGAAATCAATTCTGGATACACAAGAGGTTTTAGCAAAATTCAGAACTGAAGTGCAAGAGGTAACTGGTGACCTTCTCTAACACAGACAGAAGGAAGCTCCCTTACATTGCCTGGCTTCATGAGATCTAAAGCAAACAGAATACTGTTTTCGCTAAAACCAAATGATCAGCGTAAGATTCGCATTTGAGAATTCCCTAAAAATTAAGAGCTGTTCAACATACATGACTCCTAAAACTGGTTTTTTTATAACAGCTGCAGCACACATACATTGCACCTTCATCCTTCTACTCCCTGCAGGGATTTTATAGATCCCACTACCTTCTGTCTGTCCCAGCACAGTATGTAGTTTCTGTGCACTGGTAAGAGGTCTGGACACCTAACTGTCAATTTCAAAACTTGGTGGTTTTTAGTCAAGCTGGAATTTTAGCAACAGATTTTCATAATAATTACTAAACCATATTGCAAAATTTACTTTTCAATGGAAAAAATATATGCATTTTAATACAACAATATTATATCCACGTCATTATACACAATTTTGCTTAAAACCAAACTGCACATACATACAGTTATTTTGCTTTTTCTCAGAAAACTGTAATGCTAAAGCACAAAAAATGAAATGCAAGACATTATGAGCTCTTTTCCAACTACAGGAAAATGCATTATGATTAAAAAAATATGAACAACTGTTGCACAGTATAGCAGCTCTGTACATTCTCTTCATGCACTAAATTATCTCATTTCACAAAACGAATTTAAAATTGCTTTTAACAAGCCAATGGCAGCCATAATGATGCATATTTTATAGGAAGTAATTAGATACAAATTCTATATTCATTGACTTACAGTACTTTTCATTTGATTGTTTTTCAGGTTCCTAAAGCTTTTAACTGTACTGTGTTCAGAAACATACACATCACCTACCACAAGACCTTATTTTTCAAATTTTTTATCCTTTCATCATATAACCAAAAGTTAGCTATCAATCTATATAGCAGTTTATTATTTCAGACCTGTGGACTATTCCACAACAGCAATGGCTACATCCTTTATAGTATTTTACATATGCTATTTGCTTGGAATAGTCTGGTCCCTTCTCAAGGCTGGTGTTCTCAGTGCTATGAAAGCAAATCTAGAAGGCACAAAGAGGCTTTCTGTGGAGTTCCTGCACAAAACCATGCCTGCACCTTTCCTGAAACTGTTCTAGATGGAAATTAGAGCTGAAGAATATCCATGAAGAACACGGCAGGAATAAAAGGAAAGCCATCACTTTTTGAATCCTAAATGAGGTCTACACTTCTATTTCCAGGTAAATATTATTACTGATGGAACTGATAAAGGAACTGTCTTTTGGATGAACAGAAAATTGCATGCAAAAAATCAACTTGCTTTGACAGGAAAAGTCAGACTTTCTTAAGAAATTCCATTTCCAAATCCACCCTCTCCTTCACATAAGAGTTCTAGACAAAAAGAAAAAATGGCAGATTTCGTATTACTCTCTTATTATCTGTAAACTGAGGACACCAATCACAAGTACAATCTCTAAAATAGGAAATAAAACTAAAAGTTTATTGTCTTTTACTGTTATTACATATTCTTTTCTTCCTGTACTTATGCTATTTAAGAAATGATAAGGCATTCATGTGTAATGAGGAAACTGATTATGCCCTACCTTCCAGTACTTTATTTCTCAGTTCAGGGTAGAAATACTGTACTGATGCACAAAAATACAAAGGAAAAAATACTTTGAAATTAATTAGGAGTCAAAAATGCACCATTGATAATGTCTTCAAAGGAGGCCTGCATAGGAAGCAAGTCCTCTGAGAAACAATTTAGCCACTTTTCTGACTGATATTCTACTACGTGCACTTCACAGGTAATGTTGGTGTTTTAAACAGCAAGTACAACACCTTCTTAGTAATGTTTCAACTCAGTAACTTTTACAGCATTTATACGAAGAAATTACTGGATATTTGTTCCAAGAAGCATTTAATGACCAACATTAATGTATAGATCATGGAGGCAGTTTACACTCCTACTGACATATGACCCCCTCCAGCAGGCTCAGAGCTGTGATTATAAGACACACACATCAGCTGAGCTGCCAATGCTCAGACCAAAAGACCACCCCACCTACTGGGCTGTTGTTCCTCTGCACACAAGAAATATGGTGGGGGGATTTTGTGACATTTCCATGTTTTCTATACTTGAAATTCTCATTTTTCAGCCTGACGGAGAGTGGAGAACAGCACTCAGAGGGCAATGTGCTCAGAAAGAACAATCTTTCCTAATTGCATTCCTCTTGAGTCAGAAAACGCACATCACTACAAAGTAACTGTTTAGACTGGCGATCCACACCTCAAGAGCTAAAAGACAAATCTCACAGAAGCAACAGGAACAGGTATAGCACTCAAGTATTCCAGGTCTGTGGCCAACCCTTCATCACCTATACACATCCTAGTCTCTAGAGCTACAGCACACAACCAGCCATCTCCTTTGAGGAGATTGGTGTCTCCCTCTGAGATTTCTGTTATAAATGTGCAAATGCTGAGAGGTAATGGAAAAGCTTTTGTTCTGCCCTGTATTAGAAAAATAGCATTTAGCATCTCAGACACACACAGTTGTTTCTTATAAGTGAAAGACTGAGGAAAAGACTAAACTGATTTCCTGGAATTTAGTCATTAAACACCTCAGCAAGACCTTTGGGTCTGCTTTGTGTTCGAAATTCTGGCAATAAGTTCAGCCTCTGCACCAGCGGCAGTATCAGCCAGCTGCGCTTTGATCAACATAGAGATAAGCTCATGGAACCTTGGGTAGAAAAGGCTTTCCTGTTGTAAGGAAAAGAAACAGACTGAAGTTTCATCAAAGGACCCAGCACTTTGCAGAGGAATATTCTTTAGTCTACCAGAAACAGTTAAAAACAGAGTATCTTCAGGTTGAGAACTGAAGGCTGAAACTGTAGATAAATGAAATGAAACTCAGAAAATCTACACAAAAATACAGACAGCCCAGAAACTTTGTCAAGGGTCACTAAAGGACAAAGACAGACAGACAGACAAGACACCTGGAATCTGAGAAAAACTTCTGTGATTTTTTTTTCAGAATGCTTGATAAGGAGGAGAAAGGTTCCCAGAAGCAGCTACTGGAGCTTGAGGTACATGACAGGAGATTGACTTTTCATTTCTCAGGAAAAGGCTGGAAGTGACACTTCCCACAAGCGATGAGATACTGGCTCAGAATGCCACCAGTTCTCAAATCACACTTAGAGGCAGAGCAAATGGAAAGAAACTCAGAAGGGAGGATGGTAGTGGGACAAAAGGGGCCTTTATGTGTGACCAAACCATTTATCTCCAGATAATGGATGTGACACTAAGTCATGCTCACTGAAAAATTAAGGACTCAAGGCAAGATGGCAGAGGACATCCTCCTGGTAGTTATGTGGGATTACCCTTGACAGAACTTTCCTCATCTGTCCAGACAATGGACATGGTGAGAAGGTATTCTTGAAGATGTCACTGTCTCTTTTATGGCTCCATGTTATGATGCAATTAACTTCAGTGAACTGAGTCTCCAGTTCATCCACCATTTAAGAGAAATTAGTATCTCTGCATGACAATACATCCAACAACCAACGGCCACCTTGCCAGTGTCATTGATTTATTAGAACTTGGCAAATTATCAGGAACCAGCTCCTTCTCTACCTTTCCTGCTTCAAACTTTCTACAGGTTTTGTCTTTGTCCCCAAAAAAGATTAACAAAGTAAATACCCCAACTATTGAGTCAAGATGCAGTAGCAAGAGATGAGATAGTTCAATGTTTGTCACATCCCAAAGCACAGCAGTGGAACTGCGTTACTGCAACATTACCAGGAATACTATGTACAGATCAGATTTCTCAAAAAAATATGAAAGGTGAAAAATATGAAAAGGCCAGTTATAGGGAAAGAGAAAAGGAAATCTGCTTTCCAAGGAAACAGTGGGAAAGTTTATTGGGCAAACTATATACTATAAGGGAAAATAGCCTCTCTCTAATCATATGTATGAGTGGAAAAGTGGAGAAGAATCAGTGGAGGCTGAAAATTAGTTTTATGTCAAAGAATGGAGCCTTCAAGAGCATACTTGTAATAACACAGTGAAAAGAAAACCTAATTAACTCCAAATTGTAATTCAGTAAGCTTAGAAATAGATTTTGTACTAAGATACTGCAGCAATTGCCAATAAATGATGGGCTTATAAGGTACTTCAGTCCTCTCTTGTGCTGCACTTTTGCCTGGTGTACTTTACATATTGTTTTCAATTATGTCTTTCACTCCCAAAGTGTTCCTTTTTTTCATATGAAGTAGTATCTAAACAGATCAGTGCTACATATCAATTACACATATCTAATGGCAGGAAACAAAGTAATACCTAAAATAACTCTCCCCTAGAACCATTTTATGTGAACATGAGTAAAACTGGTCATTCAGGAAAGTCAGTCTATTTAGTTTTGGGAAGATACAGTTAAATTATTCTCTTCCCTTTCTCCAACCACTAAATGACAATAACCCTCTTGAAGTATACTAAACTCAAATATTTCTATACATTGTAGTTCAACCCTGAACTTTCTGGATTTGTATGTTTGACTTTGAAAATACTCATCAGTAGAATCCTTATATCAACAAGAAATTCTTGTAACTTCTTTTTAATACAGCATTCACTGGTTTTTCATTTGAATTGTCAACAGTTATGTCAAAACTGAAGTTAGATTTCAAGTAAGTTAACATGGAATTTTTCAACATATTTGTAGGCAGGCACCTGAGCAAGAACTTCCCATCGTCCTAAGTTCAGTTAATTCAAGTTCATGCAAGCTCATGAGAAACCAGGAAAACAGGAAAAAATCAGAACATCACTAACCTCTAGCTGAAACAGTATTGTCTTTTGCTCAGTTTACAGGCACTGAACATTCTCACAGTGCACTGCTTTCTACTCTTCACAGCCCCCAGGAGCATGAGGCACTTGTTCTCTCTCCCTGTACTTATCAGCAAGTGATGAGCAACACTGAGTTCTCTAGGACTGGGCCATGACAGCCACAGAAACACACCTGGAGCCCCAGTGATGCTGTCTTTTCAGTGTACAAGCAATAGGGTGCTTTTCTGAATAGCATATAATTTTCCTCATTTATCAGTTTATATCAGATTTTTGTCCCATATAATTTTTAAAAGCTTGAAACAGTTAAAATACTAAAATTGGAATACGTTAAAGCCTTTAAAGGGAAAATTAATTAAATCAGAAAGGTAAGATGAACTTACAGTTTGTGATGTCAGGAGGGGCATAACTGTCATTCATGAACATGCTAGTGGGTTTTGCAACCTTCAGATAAACAAAGTCAGATGTGTTTTTTAAGGCAGTCACTGCTTCTTCATGAGTAACTTCTTCTAAGCAAACACTGTTCACCTAAAGAGAAAAACAAACAAATTCTCAACACAGAAAAATGTCCTGTTTTCATAGGACAGTCACTGAAAGCTCTTGGAGCACTGGCATTGAGAGTCTTTATTAGGATTCTTGTGCCACAGGCATAACTGGTTACATTAAAAATATATGAGATGCTTTGTAACTATAAGAAAGACAAGCACTCCTATGAAAGATTGTAATAAACTGTATTGACCACAACATTGTAAAGAATGCACATGTGACTTTGGAGAGCTAAAAGGACAAACAGGACACTCAAAATGTTTTAAGTGTGCACACTTACAGAGCATTGTTACTGCAAGCATTACATAGAGAAAAGTTTCTTCTAGTAAGAATAAACCCTGCCTCACCTTGTCATGACATAATTGTGTTGCCAATTGTTAATTGTGGGGGGAAAACACTGTTCCTTAAAAATATTGTTTGCATCTATATTTTCTAAGTTCCCTAGAAGTTTTCTAAAAGCCTTTTGTTGTTATCTTTTAATAGATTTTAATTCCTACCACTCTTGGAGACTGAAAAGTCATTTTGCAGCATATTAATAATTGCAGGGCAACCTAAACACAAAGACAGAAAGTTACATTCTGCAATATATGGGTGTCTATCGCCACATTAGCGACTAAAGCTGTAACTAAGTGAAATTCAGCTAATCAGATCATAGAATGGTCTGGGTTGGAAGGGACCTTAGAGACCACCTTGCTGCCAACCCCCTGCCATGGGCAGGGACACCATACACTAGATCAGGGTGCTCAGAGTCCCATCCAGCCTGAACTTGAACACTTCCAGGGATGGGATATCCACAACTTCTCTGGCAACCTATTCCAGTGCTTCACCGCCCTCATACCAGATGACATTTTACTCACTTCTTTCTTGACTTAATGAACTGATGGAATGATTACAGCTACAATATACTAGGATATTGTATTTACTACATCCAGTAGCAAACTGCATATGCGCCTTGTATCTGAAACAGTACCTGATGTTGATCCAAAACTACTTTATTTAATTTTGTCAGACAAATGTTTTTAAAGGATAAAGTAATCCTGGACAAAGTAACCTGTCACAAGAACTTTTAACAAAAAGTCCTCAAAGCTTTCCTTATATTTTATGATGTAAGTAAGTTGGCATGCAATGTTTTTATAGGTGTCAAATTGTAACACTGGAAATCAATACACCATTATGAGGACGTTTTCCAGTGCCCTTGCATTCTGGGCAAGTCCTATAAACAAAAACACTTCCTATGATGAAGACTGTAAAACTTAATACCATGAAATATGAACAGTATTATCATCAAGCAGATGGACCTTTGGGTTTATGAACTTGCACGGCATATGAAGATGAATAAGTATTGTGGACTTAAGAGTGAGCATATTCTGTCGTTTTTCCTCCCAGTTCTCAGGTAAGGATTTGCTCCTGTCTTGAGCTGATTCCACAGAACTATCCATTGTAACACCAAGATCTCATTCCTAATATTTAAAAAAAGCAGGATTCTTCACATAAAGGGATAATCTCAGTATTCTTTAAGCACCTTCACATTCCCCAGCTCTGTGTTTTAAGTGACAGAATTCTCCAAAAAGTCTTTTTACGGATGGAAAACTCCGCACTAAACATCTAGAGTTAGTTTTACTGTTGGAAGAGCAGTAGAATACATGTTCTGCTGTTCTGTACTGTAAGTGTAGATGTACCCAGGGCTATTACAGAAGCAAATACTGGTAGAGGAAGGAGTGTAGAACAGTTAACCTTACAAGAGTTAACAGTTCTGAAACACATTCAGAAATTTCTGGCTGTGGCTCTCAGTTTTCTATCTGTACAACAAATTTGTGGACCGAATTTAAGGTAGTTTAAAGTTATTTTTACTTTCTGCATAGAAAAATTCAACTTCGAAGCTATTTTAAGTTTTAAAAAAAAACGTCATTCAAAAGCATTACAACCACTGAAATGCAATATAAGCAGCAGTTTCAGTAGAGGCTGGCTAAAGGCTGGCCAGTCACCAGTACAAGAAGTTCCATTCTATTCTTCTCTTTTGAGAAGAGAAACAATCCCATTTTATTTTTGTTTACAATTCCGTCACTCAGATCCCAGAAAAATAATAGCAGGCATCAGAAATAAACGTGCTGATTCATACAGGTTTTGCATGGAACATTGGGCTGAGGAATAGATTTCAGATTTCCTGATGAGATGGTGTTGAATGATGCAGATTTAATTTTATCACTGATTTCCAGGCAGCTTAACCACAAATTGAATCATGTCCCTATTGAGCCTAAAAGTGAATGACCATTAAAAAATGCAGCTCTTACTTACAGCTAAAAGTTTGTCTCCGATCTGAAGTTTGCCATCTTTATGTGCTGCCCCACCTTCGATGATTTTGGTTACATAAATGCTGTTGTCCCCAGGTATATGCTGATTTCCTACACCACCAGCAATACTGAAACCAAGACCTGCTTGAAGATAAAGGCATTACTGAAGAAACCCATCTGCATTCATTGGATTCAAATTGTTACATAAATAATAACACTCCCTGTATCACACATAAATATATACAATATCAGGCTCTGGCTGAAGTAATTCTGATGTCTTTTCAAATGAACTCCATGATTTTCTAGAAGACAAAGTTCTAGAAAATATGTAACATGTACACAAGTTCTGAAAACCAAAAGCTAAATAATTTACTTCATGCCTTGTAAAGTATGGCACAGCAGAGCTATAGCATCACCGATATTTATAGAACTATTGCCCAGCAATTACTGTCCCTAAATTATTTTTAACCTCTCAGAGAGCCTTTCTAGGTAATCCAATGAAGTATTTTACTCCAATTTTTAATGTAGTTAAAAATTACTAGATACAATCAGAAACAAATTTTTATCATTTAAAAGAAAACCCTGATTCTACAAGAACAGCTTCAATTCTATCCTTCTTATAGAACAGAAACTTTATATTTCCAACATACCTTTGGGGCCTTTCACAAGTTTGATTTCCACTATTTTTTCTGTGACTGGTTTTCTCCTTTTGACATACAATCGTACAATTGATCCCGCTTCTTTCAATGCTTCCACTGCTTTACTGTGTGTCACATCCCGAACATCCACCTCATTTACTCGTAGGATACAATCGTTAACCCTGGAGACAGCAACAGTCATGTTCAGCTGTTGTGTTACGGCAGAGTGCACACATTAGGAGCCCAATATTTTATCTATAATATACTAACATACATGTTAACACATTCAAATACAGAGATTTATCTCCAAAATTCTACTCATTCAAGACAATGCTCTAAAATTTATTATTACTGCTTAAAAATAAATCAAGGATCAGTAAAAAACATTTAACAGGAATATTTAATTCACATCTTAGAGGGCACCATATTATACGTGCCTCATTTAGATAGTGTTTTGAACAGATGTTTGTACAAATTACCTTTTGTTTATAGCTAGAAAACAGAATTTAAAGAATCAAAACCTAGAAGGCACACAATGAAAATACACTGGTTTTAAGCCACGATATGAATAAGTCAATCTTGCTTTTCACAAGCAGTTTAAGTGCTGGCCTTCCAGTCCATTTAACATGTTGCTGTAGTAACAATGAGCCTTCATTACACTAAGTGCAATGCCTGGCCCACCTGCCACCATGTCCTGCCAGATGTACCTCTGACAATGGCAAACAAGCTAAAATGAAGCTTTGAAATAAGCTCATTAGGACTAAAACCCATAACACATGAGTATTTGCACACAAAATGATGGGGCAAGTTCTTGGAGACACAAGAGGAAAAAAAAGATAGTCCTACAATCAATATGGATGGGTATCTTTGAAAAATTAAGAATTATTACCAAGCATTAAAAAGAGTTTTATTAAACTTAACTATCTTGCGGATCAGAAAATTCACATATGGATAATGAGGGTCACCTATCCTACCTGTCTTAAGCTTTTTCTTGAATTAAGGATTATGAAACACAGGGCATAATAAATTTATATATATATGTATAAATAAGTATAAATTTATTTATTTTTACATTTATTTATAAATTTATACATTATATATAAATTTATATAGAATAGGAAAAGTTCACTTACTTTTCCTAAACTGCAGATATTATTAGTTTGGGAGACACATATTGGTCCACTCAAACATTCTTCATTATTTACAAAACACTTCTGTAGGGAAAACCTATTTAACATTTAATGGAGGATGGTGAAACTATTAAAAGTAACAGAAATTTTTTTATTCACTGTTTAAAATACAATAATAGCGCTTAGCAGCCCAACACAGAAATTCATCCTACCGTAATCTTCCATCCTGTGCAGCTGCACCCCCGGCTATAATTTTTGTAATGAAAATACTTGCATCATCCCCAATATGTGGGTTGTCTGTACCACCTGCAATGCTAAAGCCAAGTCCTGAATTTCCCTAAAGGTAGAGGGGGAAAAAAAATTTACACATTTCATTTTTCAGGAAAAGAGACTCTGGTGCATCTATTTTATTCACTATAGAACCAAATCTACATAATTTTCACTGATAACAGAAATATTAGAAGACAGTTTAAGCAGTATGCTACATATATACCTTCTATGAAAATAAATACAATTACATCTAACATATATGTAAGGAGAACATAAGTAACTGAATAACTGTAAGCGACACAGTTCCAGCCCCACAGCTTTCTCATTGAACTCAATAAACTACATAAAATCTTCTCTCTCTAATGTGCTAGATATTTGAGATTATTCATACCAATATTTGCTCCTCAATAAATTATTAGTGATGCATTATTTTTCCCAGAGAAGCCTTTAAATAGCTTGTGTCCAGCCTTTAATATATCCCCACAGATGCAGAGATTCAGACTGACATTTTTCTCTCCAAGGGTTGCTTGCCCTTACCATCAACTGCAAGGCTTCTTCACCCTCTCAGTAACCACTAGAACTGCACAGGTATTAGATACAGTAATTTCTATGTTTTTGTTAACAGTGCACCTCTACTGAACTGAGCTAGATCTCAACATAGAAAACCTAACAAAGAAATGCATGTAACAAGGTGTCACTAGTAATTTCAATATAAACCTTAATGGTATGTAAGTAAAAGCCTTTGACAAAAATAGCAATACAGGAGATGAAATCAGAATCTGTGTTGTTATGCTCTGCAAGCCTAAGTAGCCACATTAAACGCAGGATGTCTTAGAGGAGATCATTCCCCCATTTTACTCTCAAGGGTCAAGGATATCAATGAAACTTTCAATTCCTGCTTAGCAACTGAATGCACTTTTTTGTCTTTAGGTTAGATAATCTACCTAAAATAAAAAAGAAAGTAAGAATTGGTTTGGATTGCTATTTTTCATATTAAATAACATAAATCCCATTTCAAACAGAGTACAGAATGACATTTCGCATGTTACCCTTTCAAGAGTAATTTCTTCATACTCGTAATCTGCATCCGTGCCATTGACCTATAAAAAAAAGAAAAGCGAAACTTACAGAGAATTTTACACTTTACATGACACAGTTTGCTTGGCTGGCAGTTCACTCCCATCAAATCTCAGCTGATTCACACTGACCACCGAGCTCAGAAGGGATGTGTGATTTTCACACTACTCTGTATTTATGAATCAGACAATCTTTTTGTACGAGTTTAAAAGTTGCCATTTCAGCAAGCAGACTGTTTTACACAACTACTGTAGGGCACAAGTCCTCTGCTTCTGATTGCCACAAAGAAAAAATGCTCTTGAGATCCTCAGATATTCCTCAGGCTATACAGCAACTTGAAACTGAGAAAAAAGAAAGAGGATGTGGGGTAGAGAAGAATTGTAAGGAAGAACAGAGCAGCATTTTCCAATTGTTGTTCCACACTGAGCAGAGAAAAATCAGACTGATGCTTTATACCCCCTTCTCATGAGAAATAGGTAAGACCCTTCTAAAGTAACATTTAACAACTGTTTATACTACTGTTTACCATGTTACATACATACTAATGTTCAACGGTTTCAAACAGGGACAAAAAGAGAAGAAGAGTTTAGAAGAATATTTTATAAAGCTTGATGAAAAACCAAAATCCTAGAAAGAAGCCTTGTCATTCTTAGGTTAGAAAGGATATCCACATTTTTTACTACCTACAGGAGTAGGACAGAATCAAATACCAGAAGCAACAAATATCAAAACTAAGCAAAATCAATTAAATAAGGTCTTAATAATACTTAATACTCAAGAGTAAATTATTTTTTTTTAAATTACATAACTAAGATACCTTGGAACTCAAATTCTTTCCTCCACAGTTACCTACAGCAGCTAGAGACAATTCCCTGTTTCTAGCCTTTCAGGATGCAATATTTAACAAGGTAAGAAGTAACAACTATACTATTATTTTACGAAGGACCTTGTCTGTCCTTAAGATACAGACTATCTCATAGACTTCTGTACTCTTAACACAATAAAGACAAAAAAAAAATTTATAGAACAAAGCATTTTAAAATCTGACTGTTTTCTAGCAGGGAATTTTAAAAGGGCATTTAATTCATCCCAAACAAAATGAAGATCAAGCTACTTCCTTCCTCCTATTTTTATTTATCATATTTAAATGCTCCAAAAGCTGGCAATGCCATGACTTTTACAGGCTGTCTAATATCAAGCTCATTTATCCCTCACTCTCTAATTATCTCTCCCCTTAATACAATAGAAGCCACAACCATTCCACACAGATTATCAACTTCTTTGCAAAGTGCCTCAAAAATGATTATGTCCTTAGGAGCTCGTTCAGTGTAAAAGATATGGTTGTTTTAACATATGACATTTCTCTATTAAAAAAGAACGAGGTCTTGACCTTCTGAATACGTGAAACTGGATCTGTTACTACACCAACACAAAAGAAGCCACTGTGATCAAGAAGTTTTTATGGTAGCTGAGTCCTTGAGCTATTACCTACAGGAATGACAACATGTGCTAACTGAAGCAGTCATTCAGCATTACAGTACCTGCAAAAGGTTCATGATGATTGATCAGTGTGCAGCATTTTTTTTCTTTTTTTATTAAATAAATAACATGGATGATTAATCATTCCCGTATTCACTGCCACTGGACAATACAAAGCCAATCCTAATATATTTAAGCAGTCTCTTATTTCCATGTACAAAATTCTGTAATCCAATTTAAAATATCATCTAGATAAGCAGGAGCAAACAAAATCCTCCATCATTTTTATCTTCTCCTTTAGCTCAGCTCAGCTCTATTGTCTCCCTATTATTTTGAAAAATTACCTTTGAATTTATTTATCTAACAAACCAAACACTAGCAGAGACAGGACTAATGATAAAAATCATTGACCTAGTCTATGTTTTCCAAGTTTTAAAGAGGTCTCAGAGCCACTAAGCTAAGCTTTATTTGCAGGGGCTTCCCCTGGATGAAGAATGTTCTATACAAATGTTGTAATTATGCCTGAAAAACTAAAATCTCAGCCTCCACGTAACTACACTTATTACCTTAATGTTTTGAACAGAACCAACCCATTTTTATGAACATTTGGAGCACTAAAACCTTAAGTATAGCCACTGCACAAAGAAATGTTTTTATGAGAAGTGCAATGGAAATGGCACATTAAATATTTAAGCATCTGCCTGCACAGTTGAAGAAACAGATTGTTCTCTGGACACTGAATCTCTGGAACCTCAAACAATTGTGAGTTGCACTGTCATACATTGGCACTCGGAAAAATTCCCACCTACAATCTGCAACTTCTTTTTTTCATGAAGCTGCTATTTAAGGACTTTTAATAACCATCATGAGAGCTGACAAAAATCAAGTACCACCCAAGAGATAAAATACTTTTATTAAATAATAAAATAGGCCTACACTACTACGTAAATAAAATATGACTTAAACTTCTAATTGAAAGCAAACGTACACTTACGTATGTTGGAGTCTCCAAAGAATCTGTATTCACCAGCACTGGAGGGGGATTTGCCTTTAAAAATAAAAATAAATTACACAGCATAAGAAAATGCAATATTAATGATAATTTTACAACATTTAACTTGCTGGCTTTCTCAACGTTCCTTCAAAAGGTAGCCTCAACCTTGAGAATCTCAAAAGTGACCTCTTGAAACACTTGTTACTATCCTGAACAAATTGCTTCCCTGACACAAAACCACACCGTTAGGGAAGTCTGAGGTCATATTTAATATCTAAGTTCTGACATTTATTATCTTGTTTTTCAAAAGAAAACCTGAGTCGTGCTACCATTTGACATGATGCCAATTACCCCAGTACTTGTGGTATGATATGCAGAGGTTGTTTTACCAGTCAGTGTCTCAAAACCAATTTTTGGTGGATTCAATTTCCCTTTCTTCCCATTAGGAACAATCACCACGCCCTTCCACAAACTGCAAAATGGAAACCTGCAGAAATGCAGCTTAGAGAAGAAAAGAACTACAAAACTGACTTGCAAAAGCAAATCCACAGCAGACATTCATTTACCACATGGCAGCACATGCTTCCGTCAGAAAACTGTTAAGGATTAGTAAGCCGTAAGTAGTCAGAGATTATTGTTACAGAAATCTGGAATAATATTAGCATTTTTACAAACTAGGAACCAGTAGAGTAAGCTTACACTTTTAGTCTCTCATACTACGGAGAATTTTTCTGTGAAAAATGTGGTTTCAACCAAAAGAAAATCCACAGAAACTGATGGCATTTCTCTGAAATATTTCCAAATAAGCAGATTTCCCATTTATCCATTAATTAACTGCCTTCAAAATAGGCAGCATCTATCCTGCTCTAGGAATATAGGCAAAACAAACAAAAGAGTGTGCAGATATATTCCAGACTTCAAATACTGCTGACATATTAAATTCAGTGGCACTAAACAAAGTTAGTCTCCTTACTGCTTTAATCAGTCTGAGGGGGGTTTTAATAGGTATAAAAATACATTATCTTTAAATTGAAGACATTCCTGTTTTTAATCTCCTATGTATGCATGTGTGTGTGGAAATAAGTTTAGGGATAGTCTAAAAAGCTGCAAGAAAAGCCAGTATTAAACTCAAAGATACAGTTGAGACCTGCAAAAACACGACAACTGCATTCACCTATTCATATTCTGCATTTTTGTTTCATTACTATGACAGAAACATAATTCTGAAAAATTCATTATTTTTAAAAGCTCACAAATCTAGGAAGTGATGACTCAGAAGTGCTTTTCAAAAAGCTGAGATGAACAATCCACCATCATCAGACAGGAGTCATCATTCAGCTATCAGGTGTCAGAAACTAAGCCTGTGTCATTTAACAAGTACTAAAATCAGGTGGGATCTACACATGTTAACAGAGCAGACAATTAAAAGGAAACAAAAAAGATGACACGCATGACTGTCAAAATGCCATCAAAAGCCTTTCTCACCCAGCAGTTTTCTCAACAGAAGCATGGGCACACTTCATGCAGTAAAGACATTAAGCACTAGTTATTAATGTCACAATAAAAATCTCTGTCTAAACAACACTATTCCTCACAACCATTTTCTGCCATTAAGTTAAATTTCCTTTTCTGCTTCTCATTCAAGAGCAAGTTCTAGTAAAATAAGAGCAAATTAAAAATAAGATCCTGTACTAAAAAAATTCAATCATTATGCATCACCATAATTTATTGTTAAGGTTAAAATAAATATAGTTAAACCATATGCTTTTATGTCTTCGCCGAAAAGAAAGCAAAGATCAATTGCTCAGTCATGTTCTTTTCACTCCATTTTGGAATGTATTTTTATTCAATATTAGGATTCTGTAATATCCAATTATATTTAACGAACACAGTGCCAGTGAAAGCTGATTCCCCATGATTTTTATTTTTGAGGCAGACAAGTGTTCTTCTTTTCATGTTTAAAAAAAGAAAGACAACTAAAAGCAAAATTGCTGTTAGTAGGTGAGGTGTGATGAACAGAATGTTTGAGACACAAATCAGCCAAACAATGCAAAACCCCTTCTGTAAGTTAAACAATTGTTCCTAACACTCCTCCTGCATTTATCAGAATTCTCCATCAAGAAGCAGAAATTTACCATCTTTTTCAAACATGAATGAGGAAAGTGCTGCGCCAGGCATTCCAAAGGTACTGTCTGGAAATGGTTGCACTGGCCTGTCCACCTCAAATCACAATGTGGGCAGAATCATTCTATAAGAAAGGAGTATTTCTGAAACTAATCAAATCCCTGGTCTTCCTGATGAAAGAAATACAGGTGACAGATACAAATAAACACACATCTACTGGAAATTGCACTATAAAACAGCCAACTGCAAAAACTTTTGCTAATTATGGGTTATGCAAAAATAGAAATGCAGCAAAGACAAACATTACCACCTGTTGCAAGTTTAGTCAGGTAGCTTGAAAGAAAAACTTAAGAGAAAAGAGATACTGATGTGCATACTACAAAAATTTTCAAGTAATATTCTCGACAGTTTAATTTCCTTTTAATGTTAATAAATATCTATCACCAAACAATTCCAAAAACTGACCCATCTTTCAGAAGGTGTGTACTCATCATTTCAGATGTCTGCACTGAAAGTTACAGAAAACTAAAAGCAGAATGACAATCTATTTGCAAAAACGTTAACTGCTGCCTATCCTAGATTCTTCCATAGCTGGCATGCTGCGGTCACATATGCCAAGTTACAAGGAAGATAATAACATTAACTCGTGTTTACTGCCTTCACTTGTCTTGACAGGGGTTGGTTTTTCTTTTGGGGGCTATGTGGACATTATGGGACCTAAAGGATGAAGGCCCAGAAGGTAAGCACATGTTATGAGTCAAATACGTTAGGAATGGAGAGGCAAAAAGATCCCTTCTGTATTCTAAATTGCTCCCAAAACAGTAATGCCAACAAATGGGTGGAGAACATGAGAAACATCATGCAAGGGCAACTAAGGAAAGACATGCATTAAGTATTTATATGAAATGAGAAAACATTTTTTTTAATAAATAAATCAAGCAGCAACACTTCAGTAAGGGTGAAATGGCTCTAAAGTTTTTAGAACACAAAATATCCTATTGCTTCTTTCCATTATTTTGGGTGGTTTTTCTTCAGTTCTTTCACAACTTACTACTTCCATATGAAAATATAAATATTTAAATGGACTAAAATCTGTCATAAAAAGAACAAAAGTTAGGATGACATTCTAGCATATTTAACAGTTCACCTCAAACCCAAATGTGGGGTACAAAAAGGCATATTTTAACAAAGCAACAAAATAAATAAAAGTTGATCAAATTTAACAAAAAAAAAACAAAACAGAATAAAAACCTGCGGTATGGTGGATGGGATGGTCTCAGCAGGGACTGGTGGGACAGGGATCACAGGGACAATGGGAGAAGAGGAAGGAACAGCTTCTGTAGGCTAAAAATCACCAACAAAATGTCAAAAATAAGGAAAACTAGAAAAACAGTTTAAAACAAACAAGATTCAAATTAACAGCTTAAACAAATGCTGAATTATTACATGAATATGGAGACTCTCCAATGCACAGTCCCCCTGACCCATGCTGTACATGGCAGCACAGCCCCAGCACTGCATCTTCACACAGGTTTACCAAACATATGCAGACTAGGAGAATTTTGGTCTTAGGAATCTTCACTAAAATAATAACCAGGAAACCTACTGGCATTTAAGCTGGAAGGGAATAAGATTCCAAACAGCATTTTGAGCAAAACTTTGACTCAAGTATTTTCGAGATGTTCACATACTGGTTGTCAGCAAGCTGTCAGCAACATAAACTGCTGGCAACTATCATCAAAATTACAAGCTGAATATCAAAGCTCTTGCAGTTTAGTTGTTCCAAGACATTCTTTAAAAATAATGAAGTATAATGACAAAAGAAAATACTGGATCCTGAAAGTGAACCAAAACCCCAGAAAATAACAATATTAAATGTTTTAAAAGTTTGAGATATTTTAAAATACAAACCAACACACATCAATTGCAGCCACCAAATTAAAGAGTAATAACAAATAACGAAGAAACTTGAAACAGCCCAAGAACAGCAACACATACTAAATGTACATATGGTATTTCTACAGCGTGTTTTTGGCTCAAAGTCAATCTACCCAAAATGAAATCTGGTGAAAAATGTTGCAATTATTAAAACATGGAAGAACAAAACATATTTGGTATCTTGAGAGGTAATCTTAATGTCATTAAAGCATTCTTACATCAATGGACTAGAGCAAATATTTCAAGTGTTTAAAAAGAAGAAGGTAGGGGAGAATCTAAACTGGTCTAGAAAAGTTTTATGTCTTTTGCAAAGGATGCAGGAAATGCTCAGTGCAATAAACCTACGGCATCTGAAATAACAATGCAGCCTTTATAGGAGAGATCAAAGTAAACAGCTCAAGCAATCACTTGGCCCTACACATGCAAAAAATAAGCCACCCCTTTAAGTCTGCCTTGTTCCAAAGAAAGTGGCTTACCATGTAGGTAAACACACTAAAAATCCTAATAACCAAAATTTCAGATATACGCATACTACAGACCAAAATACAACTCAACACTATAGCTGAAAAGCTAAGCATTAGCTTTACAGTTACACTCCCACAATAACACAAGGTTAAAAGCAAATGGAAGTTGTTCTGAGATCCTGACCACACATTTCCCTGACCTTCAACTTGGCAAAAAAATTTACCAGTGTTGCAGAGGACTTCTTTATGGGCCAAAGAATCTGCACCCCTTTCTTTGTATCAAACACCAGCTATATTTTGCTGCTTCCTTTCTTTCCCCAGTTCCTAACTCTCTACTCTCCATGGGTTTCTCATCCCCAAATGCTTCCAAAACCTACCAACCAGTTCCAAATTTTACCCTTATTATTTTAAAACTGACTTTGCTCAAAGCCCTTTAATTCTTCAGGGGTCCTGGGCTCATTAGTTATTCATACTATCATTGTATTTTCCATTTGTACTGTTGGCTTAGGATTCACTGAACCTTAAAAGCACCCTGCTCCTCCAAACATCCTGGCAGTGTTCCTGTAGAGCTTCCTCCACTACCGTATGGAGGAGGAAAGAGGCAACAACACTGGCAACCACTTTCAAAGCACGTGCAAATCCAAATGAAGGCAAGACTATCTTCGCTCAAATGTTTCACAGAATACATTGAACTGATGCAGGCACTGTTGCTATGACAAGGAAGGACAATGCAAGAAATTAAAATATTTTCAATTATTAGAGTAAGAAGACCTAGAACTTCCTTATAATAGAAGAACAATTATTTTATTTAAGATACACAATCAGTCTGCAAATGATTATACAATAGAGGTACCTGTGACAGCATTTGAATAAGCCCCCACAGTATCATCTCAATGCCCCATTTTCTAGGAGTTTTCAAGAAATATTTGTGATTTGTAGGAAATTTTCAAACATACACTGAAGTATTCTGACAAATTAAAGCTTACTCTCAAAATAACTTTCAATAAAGATGTCTGACTAAAGCATTTAATGATCCTGGTTTAAACAGACACAAGCTAATATAAAATACAAAGAAAGCAGTAGGCCAATTAAAAGCCTCCTGTTGAATACATATGAACTACCGCATTCAATTATGATATATTATTATTTGTAGGAATGCCTGACTTGAACTATAACTCACTTGAACAGATATCCCAGCCTAAATAAATGCGCTAACACCTACATTGAAAAGTCATTAGTATAAAAAAATTACTTGATATTTATTGATGTAGTGATGGACTTTAAAATTTATATTTTAAAAAAATCATTTAAGTGATATTTTTACAAAAGCTAAGATAACAACAGCTTTAAGCGATCAGCTGAGTGCCTCCAAATCTAACATGTCAAGATGTTGTGAAAAGTAAGAACACACCCATTTCCTCATGTTTAACCAACACACAGTAAGTCCTTCTGTGAGAAAATATCAACTAATCCGTAGGTAAATCAGAGCATCATGCACATCCTCAAGCAGACAACTCAGCCAGCAAATTCTGTAACCCTGTTCTCAGTAAACTACAAAAAGATACACTGGAGAACAAAAATCAAGCAAACCTCGCTTTCAAGAAATTACTGTAAACCCCCACATTGTACACAGTGATGTAACCTTCATTGGAAAACATGACAGCAAGTATTCCTTTGCCAATCTGATTTCAATTATTACTACTTTGACTTCCAGCAATAAAATACAAAAGAAAATTAAGGAAATCATTAGAAACAGCAGAGATAAAACTACAGAAAGAAAAAAAAAAACCAACATACTCTCTACAGTTTGCATCAAAAATGCACATTTCCAAACATGTAGTGCAACACCTACCTTTCCTAAAGAGTAATTAGAGCACGAGCCATCAGACACCCAACCACTAGCAGCTTTTACTTTTGCTGTGCTTTTTGTAGGGCTCTTTTTTACACTGTCACGTAGGTTTACAAATTTCCCTCTGTGCTTGGCAGACACTGGCAGCGTGGAGGAACTGAAAGGTGCCCTAGTGCCCAGTGCCCGCTGCGGGTGCCGGAGCAGCTGCTTTGGCTGCATATGAGGATTTTGACGAATTTCCATTCTTGGGCTCCTCGTTAGATCAGAGAGCTTGAGCGTTCCCATCTCACCTCCATAAGTAGTCATCAAAGTAGCAACACTAATAGTCCTTTGGCTAAAAAACCCAAAATAAAACAAAAACAAACTGAAAAGGCCCCCAACCAAACTGTGGATGGAAAATAAATGAAAATATTTCTTCCCGAAGAAGTTAAAAATACGTTTCCTAGATTATGGTTATAGGAAGAAACCCTACATGCTCTGTATTAGCTAGGTCTGCCTGTTGTGTGCTCTCTCACTCTATTTAAAGAGCACCATTGAACCACCACACAACAGTCAATTTGCTGGGCATAAATAATCAATGCAATGCACAAATTATTGAATAGAGGGCAAAAGTCATCTGACTATGATAAAGAAGCGACAAAAGGTTATTCCTCCCATAAACTCCTACTATTCCTTTAATTTTTTTCCATTTTACCACTTCAAAACTTCTCCAAGGTTTACATCTAGAAAATTTTAAAATTCTTCTGGTTTTCTGAATGCTTCATGGGGGCAGAAAATTAATGAATTTTCAAGACGTTTATGATGGAAAGTATATGAATTGTGAATGGGCAGATACATTGTACAAGATTTCAACATTAAAATTTCAAGGAAAATAAAAATATAATAATAACTACTTTGTGTTCATAATTTTTGGAGTTGTATTTTCATGAAATACAGCAGCACCATGAAACCAGAATTTTAAGGAGCACACTGTTTAAAATAAAATATTTTTTTAAAAAATTTAAGACATTCAAATGAACATGAGTTTTTGTTTATTCAATTCTTAATGCCAAGGATGCATATATCTCTATATTACATTTTTATTCCAATATTCGAAACAAAAAAAGCTCCAAAATTAGTTCTTTCTCCATTCTCCAAAAAAAGTACAAAAAGAGGAACTAGTTTGATTTAATCATGTTGTTGAATATTTAACTTTACCAGCCTATTTTAAATTCTAAAAAAAAACATGTAAGGGTCAAAAGTTAATTTCCCAGCACCTAAATGAAAATTGGCAGCTAAATACAGAGACCCATATTCCCAGTCTTACAGAGGAAAGAAGTGAGCTCAAATCAGTGGCCACAGTTTTCTCAACAGGGACACACAACAAGCATTTGCACAGCATGCACCATCTGCTTTCGCCCCATGGGTCTGTTCTAGGAATATGCTGTGGATTTGAATATCTGGTGCTGGGTATGATGAGAATGAAGGACACCAGCTCACAGAAAACACAACTTGATTAGGTCAGCTGTACTGTATTTAGATAACATGGAGAGATTTCATCAGCTGACAGCATTAAAATATCGTTATTCTCCCTCTGAAATTACATCTTCCTACAACAAATGTGAATATTTAAATTATGAGTCAGCATAATTTTTACATGCAGAATAAAGAAATAGACATACAGACCTAAGTACAAACATTTCCAGTTATTTATAGCATGAATATTAAGAGATAAATAGGTACTGACAGATGCTCCTCTAATCACCAAGAGCTGCCATGTCTCATCTTCTCTCCAGAATGGATGTAATCAAGAGCTGCAGAACATATCATTAATGCAATATTCATAAATGCAGAGACAGAAATGTTTCCAGCCAGTGACAGGAAACCAGAAATGTGTTGGCCATATCAACATTCCCAGACTTGTGCAGACACATGGTAGGGACGTCTTTGACCTGTGAAGCATTCAGGAGCTGGAGGACTGGGTCCCACTAATACATATAGGCAGATGCACCCAGGTTGTTCTGTTCCAGAGAGCCCAAGAACCTCTAGATTTTGATACTGAAGGGCAAAGGCAGAGACGAAGATAAGCATGTTGTGAATGTGCATAAAGGTAAATAGTTCAAAAGCAGCACATCACAACGTTTTCTCCTATGAGAAATGTCCACAAGTGCATTAATACTGAGCAGCTCCGAGGCACATTCTCCCGCCTGCAGGGATTACTAGGATGGAGGCTGTTTTGTGTTGAAGCCCCTCTATCAGAATCCTCTTTGGCAACAGTGTGCTAAATGGCAGCTTTGTAGACCACACACATCTTTTCCAGAGACAGTCAAGATTGCTTGAGGTTTAGCAGGATGCATTTATACCACCCATTTTACTTGCGTATCACAACCCAGCATGACATTGTCTAATTACTAAAATGTAGAAAAGCAGCAGCAAAGAGGTTTGAGGTATAAGGCTTTTCTCTTGCGTACATAAAAAATCCCAAAATACATGATGTTCCAAATTCAAAAGGAACATTTTATTCCTGGAGGCATCAACTTCGTTGAAAACACATAGACCAAGTAGTGTTTTGATTAAAACAAAAATAAATTTGCTTTTAAGAATGCTAAGTAAGAAAACTGAGGGCAAGGGGAAGAGAAGCTGTACACCATATTCTTGGAAACTCAGGTGCCTGGCTTCCTATATTCTCCTTCAAATAAGAAAGGGGACAACATGATGTAAAAGATGAGACAAAGGAAATCACATATCTCCAGCATGTTTTCAGACATTTTTACTTCAGTGGCAAAAGAATGAACATGATGCAGCAGAAAACTGCTAACAGCACGATTTTTTTCTGGAAGTCCTCGTGCCTTTGGTCTCTGAGGTGATATCAATAAGGTATCAATAATTACAAGAAAATAAAAACTTGAAGGAAATTGCAGTTCAAAAAGCAACAGTCCAAGCACCAAAACACAGCTAAGGAACAAGAAGTACAGGCAAAATACCTAACCCATGCACGGTGGCACAGTGTGCCATGACAATCTCAAGCCAAAAAGCTCAGGCTACATTGAAATTTTATGGTATGCAAGTGCAGAAAGTGACTACAGCATAATCAAAGCTGTGTTGGTTTAGCTTGGCCCAGTTTTTTCTGGGGGGGGACAGGGGATGGGACCCACAAAGATGGCTCCTGTGTGAAGCTTCTCGAAGCCTTCACCATGTCCAGCTCTGAGATGATGGACATGTTGCTGGCCAAGGCTGGGCCAATTAGAGATGTTGGTTATGCTTCTGTGAAAACATATTTAAGAAGAAATCAAAACAATGGGAGCATGCACTTTTTTCTTAGCCAGAGGAAGAAGAGGAGTTGAGAACATGTGAGGGAAAACAACATGGAGAGACAAAGGTCAGTGGAGAAGGAGGGGGAGCTCCAGGCGCCGAAGCTCTGCAGCCTCTGCAGGCCGTGGTGAGGCCATAGTGAAGCAGGAGGTGCCCCTGCAGCCCATGGGGGCCCACGGGAAATGCTGAGATCCACTCGCCCATGCCCGTGCCAGAGCGAGTGGATGCCTGGAGGAGGCTGTGGTCCAGAGGGAGTCCCAGTGGAGAAACAGGCCTTGACTTGCACCCTGAGACTGAACTGAGTGCCCCACATTGGAGTAGGTGGGTGCCTGAGAGAGAGAGTGGTCCAGCAGAAATCCGGTAAAGAGAAGAAGCCTTGCTCCTGAGATGGAAATGGCCTGGCCTCGGAGGTCTGTACCCCATGGAAGAGGGACCCCACGCCGCAGCAGTTTTGGGGAGGCTGCTTGTCCGTGGGGACAGCTCACGTTGCAGCAGTGTCGGGCAGGCTGCTGCATACGAGACCCATGGATATGCAGAGGAAAAGAGCCTCTCCCCTGGGCAGGCGAAGAAGATCTGGGTGATGAACTGACCTATACCCCCCACCCATGCCTTGCTCCCCTGTGCAGCTGCAGAGGAGGGAGGGGGGTGAGCGAAGAAACAATGTCTTTCAAGGGTTTATTTTACTTCTTATTTACTCCTCTCTGTTAGTCAATAAAATCACCTTGTAACTTCAAGTTTAGTCCTGTTTTACCCACTGAGTGCATATTCCTCTGGGGCTTCCTTATCTCAACTCACGAGCCCTGTGCATGCGTGCATACGTCTGTGTGCGTGTGTGTTAATTTGGGGGTACCTGGCATTTGGATAGGGTCAAACCACCACAAAGCATAGTTATGCAAGTACAGAAAGTGACTACAGCATAATCAAAGCATAGTAATGCTTATATAGAACAATCATGGTGTAAACAAGGTGAAAACATAACAACAGTAACAACAAACACAAGAAAAGGAAGAGAAGAGAAGAATGTTATTCAAAGAGATTAATCAGATATTTGAGTGGCATCAGGATCAGTCTGCCCACTTATATTCGCATGTGAGGTAAGGCAGAGCCTGCCTTGGAGTCACACTGGTAGAATAAAAAACTGGCAAAGCAGTGGGACATGTGCACAACTCAAAGCTAGAAAACACAGTTGTGTAACTGAAGCTGCACAGGTCTAGCAGATCATCTTTTGACTGCAGAAAGCAAGTGTTCTCTGCAGACTGCTTTAATTACTAGCATGAGTTGCTCTACTTCAATATCAAGTGCTAAGTGATTTTTCATAACCAGAGGGGATTGAGGACCAGGTTGTGCTTTCATATTAAATACCAACTCTGAACAATTTGTTGCTAACACAAAGCTGAATCATCAATATTTTATTCTTTTAAATTACTGCATTAAATATACAGTACACACTTTGCAGCAACCTGTGAGAGTACCAGTAATCTTCTATAAGTAGTTTTTCTTCAAGGGTCATTTTCTTTCCACATTCTCTACCACCCACTCAAGAGCTGAATAACAACAATACTTCTAGAAAGGAAAAATAGTACTAATATTTAACCAGTAATGTCTACTGCAAAGGTTTTTTTAAAGCTCTGATGACCAACTCACATTACTTCAAAATGCAATTCTAACAGCTGGAAGAATACTCCAAAACTAATGTTGTACTTCACCCTTCCCATTGCCTTCGAGCAGATACTACAAAATCAGCAACTGCTGTTAATGCGACTTGACTGATGAAAACAAGTCCATATTCATCATCTCTTCTTGAAAGTAGGAAATTAAATATCTTCCAAAGTGCACAAAACTTTAAAAGTGGAAAGAAACAATTTTGATCCACTACCCACTGACAAAGCTGAATTTAAAAGGCATAGGTTCATTCTAGAGATACATAGTTTAAGGTCTGGCATTGTAGTTTTGTATCTTTGAACTACATCCTAGAATGCCACAGGACATGTCACCAGTGAAGTATGCTATTTTAAGAACTTTGCATCCATCTTCCTCAAAATCACAGAAGTCAATAGTCATCTAAAAATGCCTTCAGGGATTTACAGGCTGTTTCGTGAAGTTTGACAGTGATAAGAATAAAGCACAACTGCCACTCATCTGCATTCCCAATCCATATTATCCATGTATGTTGCCCAGAGGATCTAACTGAGCATACAGCTAGCACCAAACACTCATGCACCATCTCCATCCTACTCTTCCCTAAGTCAGCACCAGCCTGTGGCATTGGCAGGTCCTCGGTACCACAGCGTCAGTGACTTGCATTGTTACGCCATAAATTTAAAGACATGCATTTTTCCTGAGTGTATTTCTGCATTACTTTAAACAAAATGTAGCTTCAAGAGCATTTGAAAATGAAACATACTACAAGTATGTTTTCCTACAGGCCAAATCCAGTTTCAAAGAACTCAAATTATCAAGTTTCACAAGAGCTAAAACTATGTAGAACTATCTGAACATAAGCAATCATGTTTCAGGTCAAATATTGACTTGAATTTCAAACAGCATGCATGCATCAAACCAGCCCATAACACAATCAGGTTAATATGCTGCATGGATCTGAATTTTGAGAACAGCAAAGACATAAGCCCTAATTCAGGGCAGGCAGGAGTCCTGTCATCACTGGTAATCCAGTCTAGAGAGCAAAATATGCTGAATACACAGGATGGGAAGCAGAACCACCAAAGAAGACAATGTCATAAACACAAGAACTACTCACTATTACCTGACATGGGTAAATTATAAGCTTAAGCAGGATGGCCTCAACTCATGGGTGGTTACAATTAAGCCTAACATAATGCACTGATGCAAGGATAACTTTGGATTTTTGATTTGTGTTTCTGACTCTCCTACCCCTTTCAGCGGCTCTTCTTGTACCTTGCCATGATAGAGCAAAGACTGATTACCATTGTCTCCCAAGGACAAAGGAATAAAAACCCCTAGATCTCCACCTGAATGATATCCAGGTCTCTCCAAAGAGAGTTCGGAGAGAAAGCACAGCAACAAAGAAGCACAGTCTGAAGCACATCAGGGTCTGCCTACATGAAGAGGGATAAGTTAGTACACAATGGTTTAACAATGAAATTTTGAGGACAGGAAAGTCATCTTGGAGCTGTAACATCAGGCCAGGTAAGTATTATAACAAAGACATGAAAATTTTTCTGGATCCCAGAAAGAAAAAAGACAACCATCCAGAGCTTGTGGATTAAAAGGACTAGTCTGAATGCCTGTGTCTTTACTTTAGCTCTCACTTTTTTCAGTGTGAACCATAGCTCTGGAAAATCATATCTAAGTGAGCACTCTATTTGAAAGACACACCACTAATATGCTAGATATTCTAAACTCTAGGGCTTATCTGGTAGCTTGATTTTATGTTGTTTTGTTTTTTTTTAACTCAGTCAACAAATTGATTCTCTAACCTAGTTTCTTCCTCAAACCCCACAGCATTTTACAATGAACTCAAATGAACTTAAAACATAAATAAATAGCTTTGAAGGGGGAAAACAAAGACAGCAGAATAATAGTAAAATCACAGGTGGTGAGGATGAACCGAACTGATTTGAAGACAAATCAGTTTGAAGTAATTTATTTACTCTTTCAATTCTTTATTGCAATCTTTATCTACAAAAACAGCCCGGTGTGGAACAACTTGCACATGGTTACCCAAGCCAAAGTAAAGCAGTGAAGGCAGTGACAAACAGACTCTTACTTGTGACGTAGGCTGTAGCAAAACTAGAGTTTTGTATATGAGATAAATGAACACCAACAAGGCAGAAATGGGGAACATGTACCTACAAAGCTATCACCAATACTACCATGGTGATATCTAACCGTATCTTATGGTTGTTTGATGAGTAAAATTTTCAAGTGCTAAGAATCTCATGCAAATACAAACAGTAGTCTCAATAGAACAAAAGTTCCAGCAACCAACCTGCTCTCTCTCTCTCTCTTAAGATCTAAAATTGAACTCTTGAAGACCTACCTTACTGTCCACTTCTTATGTGAGGTATTCAGAAAGACTTATTTAGCTCAAATTAATTCATCCTGTCACATCTCTCAGGGACTGAGTTTAATCTCAGTCATATTCCAGATCCATAACATTTAAAAAGTACACAAAATTAATATTAGTTTTAATCAAGCTAATTTGTGGCTTTTGTTTTAGAAATACTAAGCAAATGTTCAGCACTGAACCCTTTGCAGCAGGTTAGTCATCTGTACTCACCAAACAACTCAACACTCTAAGCTCAAAACAGTATTACAAGGCTCCTCATTAAGTTCATAAGTGCTATTGAGAATGAATTTAATGCATTTGATTTGCAACTTAAGGCAAGGCCTAGAAAGCTCTTTTAAATAACATCAGCTTTAATAATAATAGCTTTCATTATAATGCTAATGCATCCACAAAGAAGCCCAAGCAGGGTTTTAGCATCAGAAAGAGCTCAGACAAAGAAAAAACATATTCTAAGACTTTATTACAGAAAAATAATGGCAGGTCTTGCGTGTCAATATTTTAGTTTTTGATATTCTCAGTGGAAGGGGTATGCTGTGCTAGGAAACTGAGATGTGACAAGCTGCTCACTCCTAAGAATATTATTAAATCAAAATACAACATTAAACATTGGGTACTGTTTACATGTTTCTCAGAACACATAATTTGCAATCATTTTTAAATTATTCAGGAAATAACTAAGCCTAGACAAAATGCCCATTCTCTTATTTGTAATTCATTGAAATATCAAAGAAGTCCCATACTTATCTAGCTCTGATACTGAAAAGTGATCTCACTCAATACTAGAACCACATCAATTAACTGTCAGGACTATCTCACTGCTCTTCTCCAAAAGGTTTTTTGTTGGGATTTTTTTTAATTGAGCGAATCTACAAGAACCATTATCCCTAACATACAAAAATTATGCATGTGAACCTCATCTTATCTAAAGTACAATTAGATAAGAAATATTTGGGTTCACTTACTTATAGCACCCCACTGCCCTTGAAGTACTTAGGGGACAGTCTTAAAACAAGGAGCAATGAAGTGATCTGAAGCAAGTCAGTGAATTAGAGCTAGAGTTTCCCATTTTAAGGTATTTATTATTTATTATTTTACTGACAACTGTATTAATCTATGAACAATCTATTATCAGTCTAAAAATATTTTTATAAAACAAATAAATTTGCCCTAAAACACTATGGATGAGCAGAACATCATTTACCTCACATTAATGAATAGCAAACAGAAAACCACACCAGGAAAGTAATCTATAACACCCATTAATTAAAATCCATTAGCTTTCAGGACATAAATGTCAGGAAGAAAAGGAAAATTAATTACTTGATTTACATTTAGTTAAGGTAATTAAAATGTCTAATCTACAGTATGTTTCTAATTTCAAATTCTTCATTACAAAAAACTCCATAGAAAGAACTGAGACAAGGGTTTTGACTTCTGAATTTACAATTCAGGAAAAGCAAAACCAGCTGATTAATCAGACTTTCAAGAGTCCTAACTATTTAAAGAAAATTCTGCAGTTTCTTGTTTTATAATCTCTAACACCAACAACACTACACAATGCCTTTGTAGTAATGTTTCAAGTCCTTAAACACTGAGAAGCTAAGAGACATCAATTAAATCTTTATACAGTTTAAAGAAAAAACGAAGTGAGGTTATGGCCTGCATTTATTTACCTCCTTACAACTACTGAAAAAGCACTTACTTTCTTATATCCTCAGAACAACAAGATACCAAGCTAAATGCACCTTTCAACCACAGTGTTATAACACTGGTGAGGCCATGAGTGAAGTTCTTAGTTTCAGGGTGACTCTGACAAGTGAGGTACAAAAGGTTCCACTCTCAGACCAGTGTCCGAGCTGCTCCTTGCCCAGACTGCTCTAACAGACCCGGCCTAGTCCCCGTCTGCCTCTGTGGAATAATGAGCTGAAATAAAACACAGTCAACAACAGAACAGAAAAGACAAATCTCACTCTTCAATACAAGGAAAGGCTATTTCCTTAAAAAATACCCTGAATTCTGTTTCCAATACCGTCTTGTATTTAAAAAAACTTCAGACAAAATGCAGAACACGTCCCATAACCCCAACTCTCCTCCCCCTCATTAGGCTACAAACAAGCAGAAGCTGCTTGTTCAGTCAGTGACTTTCACAATCCTCACCACTAAAAGAATGCTGGCCAAGTTCATAAAAACTCACGGACTCAGCATTATTAAACACACAAGTCATCTCCAGCTCTTTGAACCCCTCTACTGGAATAGGCAGAAATCTAAGTATCACAGGAAGTATCACAGCTGCTTGGCCTGGGTTTATACTCTTCCATAACCCTGTGCCCTGGCTGCTGCTGAAACCAGGGCACCAGATTGACGGAGATTCCAATAGTTTTCTTCTGCGGTTTTTCTTTTCCAATGAGCAAAAAAGCACGTAGAAAATTGTATTTTACAGTACATTCTTTTTCATCTGATTATGATTGAAGTTGAAGGACAAAAGTTGATAAAAATTGAGCACTACAACAAAGGTAAAAATGAGCAAGTGAAGAAACAGGGTGAAACAAGTGGAAAAATTAACACTAAAAACGATGAAAGAAGAAAGTGGAGTAACAGATATGTAAAAACAAATTAAGTGGTAATGCTATAAACAGATAACTACTTAACTGCTTTAAATTTCAAGAACCAGAAAATGAAATGTATCTTTTTGTGCTGGTTTCTGAGGCTCAAACCCAAATTAGCAAATGTCAATTAAGTTTTTCAAGTCCTGCATTAGTTGAATTTAAGTGATAGCAGTAATGTACCGTGGAAAAATTAACACCAGACAAAACCCAACCTGCCAGCACGCCTGCCATTTCCCAACCGCATCAGAACACAAGACGATTCTATAGTTCTAAGATGGGCGGCATTGTATCTACTGTACTTGGGAGGTGGTATAGCAAGAAAAAAACAAGAATGTTTCTAATTCAGACATGCCTTAGGGCAACAGCTGGGAATTCACCTGTTACTTGTATCATTAATCACATTCTGAGACTATTAATCTAACCACTAGTCCTTTCCAGATACATTTCAAGATTAATTCCTGCCACTCTGATCATCTCATGACTGACACATCACTCAAGGGATGAATCTATCAGATTGCATTTCCTTAGGAGACATGGAGATTTCTAGGTCAGGTGATCATGATTGCTGAGTGACACATAAAGGCCAGAAACTAAGATGCTATTCCCTGCATTTAACTTGCACTATTGCCAAGCTTCTGAACATCCTCTAGACATTTATTCTGGTTCTTTTCTTTTTTCCTAGTGTAATTTATTCAAAAACATCAAAAAACACAGTGCACTACAGACAGAGACAAATTATCCTGGTAGTTCATGTCCCTCTCCACTGGAAGAAACAGCACTCCAAACAACCAGTAAAAGTTGCCATACTGGATGAGAGCAAAGGCCCAACTGGTCAAGAGTCTTATCAACAGTAGAAACTGACAGATAGGCAAGTAGGAATTAGGCATATGTCCAGTAATCTTCCCAGAAAACACTCTCAGAACCTTACAGTCAAGGTCTTCCTGAACGACTCTCTGTAACAGCTTTGTGCCACCTGCTCTTTGCAAATCCATTTAACTCAGCTTTTAAGTAATTTTCTTTTTGAGTCTTCAGAAAGAGCATTTTGCCCACAGTGTTTTGTGTCAGCGACTTTCACAACTTTAGAAGAAATTTTACAGGACAGTTGGGACAGATTAAGAATTAGATATCTATAACAAAGTTTCTGGTTGAGAACTCTCTTAATTTCATTTCTATTTTATAAATCTTTATCAAATTTTCCCTCAGGATTTTTTTTGTCCTGGTTTATTTTTAAGTTATCTGTCCTTACAGATAACTAAATCATTGATGCAAGAGCCATAATTTTCAAAGACGTCTGTAATTATAACAACCTTCTGATGACCGCACATTCTCGTATAGGTTTTAATCTACACATTCCCTGTTTTCAAAGATGACTGGATGATCTCCAAGTCTTTATTTTCCCATTACAAAAAGAAGCTGACTTGTCTTAAGAATATGTTTATCCAATTCCCTGTTAATTTTTTTGTAATATTAAAGAATTTCCCAAAGTTCATACAGTTAGGGAGTCAGACCTGCTTAGCTGCAGTCTGACTACAGCATAGCTCCTTTTAGAAAGAGCGTATTTGCCTTTTCAAAATTTTTGTACTAGGAATACCAAGACAGTTTAAACAAAGGGTCACACACAACATAACAGACAGTTCAGCCATAGTAAACACAAGTCTCATAAGAAATCCTGAATAAATGTCATCTCCTATTAATCTCGTGTACTTCTTAACACACTAATCTAAATTCTATTGGCACCTGAATCTTACTATTTTTAATACAGTAAAATGAGTAGTAGGAAACACTCTGAGCTCAAAGGTGGGACAGCCTTAGCTAGTTTTCTGCTTGGAGATAGGTATCTACTTTGGCATTCCACACTATCTGGAAATACAGTTTTAAGTCTATACTATCATCACCTTCATTTGCAATATTTCATGGTCAATTTCCATAGCACTTGATTTAGCATCTAACTATTCAAGTGCTGCTCTGTAACGAGGCTTAATGCACTCAAAGCCTAAAAAGCTGCACGCAAAATACTCCCTCACTGCATTCATCTTTTTAAATTACCGAGTTAAAAGAAAAATTAAAAGCAGTAGTAAAGAGGTGCAATAAAAAGGAGATTTTTAAAAAATATATAAATTGCTTTCCAGCAGTTTATAGCTTTCAAAGAGCAGTTTAAGGCCATTACATTAGAGGATGAATCAGAGATTGTGATGTATTTTGACATTCTTAAGTAGAAACTTTATTTGTCATTATACTTTTTACATAGGAAATACTAATTTATTACCCTGATTTGGCAACTGCATCATGTCCCACTAAGCTTTTAAAATGCTTATTATAATAGTATTATTCTTTAAAATTAAGTTTTCTATCTGACTTGGATTACAGATGCCTTTTTCTACTAAATAAACAAGCTTTCTAGTTTCTGAAATCTATCCCTACATATTTATAGTCTGTGACCATACCGTCTCCTGACTCTCCTTCGCATAAACTAAGCAGAGGTTCTTAAGTTTCCATTATGAAGCAGGTGTTTCTGAATATCATCTACAGTTATAGACCACTTTTCCGAACACTCCAATCATTTATAATTTATTATCATTTATAATTTATTTTATATGATTTCACACTGATTACCCTACATGCTACACACAGAATCCAGAGCTCCTTCTCTCTCCAATGCCAAAGCTGGCTCCCTTCTCACCTGCTACATCACACTGGGTATTCAGATACCAGTGTGATAGTTATCAGTTAGTTATTCAGTTAGTTATCTAAGAAAAACAACAATTTACTTAGGTAACGAAATTAGCTTTGAAGTAGAACTCTACCCCAGAAGCACAAGTAATCTTTACTCCCCTCCCTACTTTGTTATGAAAGCCAAACACTGCTGCCTGGGAGGAACATAACACAGGCTGTTCCACTGACTTCTGCAGGCATCAGTCTTAGAGAAACAATTTTAAATAAGCAAATACACATACTGTGAGGTAGCGCTGATAAAGAGAATATAGGATGTGAAGCTAGAAGACTCATCCAAAACATTCCCACGGTACGCCAGTTTCCAGGAAATACCACAGAAAGCAGTGGGAACAACGTGAAGATTCTATCATCAATGAAAAATCCTGTACTATACCTGCATCCCATAAAACATCTGAAGTCCTATTAGAAGACTGACACAGCTACATGGATACTACTCTCCAATAACAACAATAATACTGACTTCCACACAGTTTAAAAAATATTGGCAACTTACAAAACAACCCAAAACTTAAGCTGACTACAAGGACATGAAAAAAAATTAATAAGCAATTCTATTTTATCAGTGGTCTGGTATACCTTAAACTATTTTGTCCTGGCTTTTTCTTTTTTTTTCTATGAAAAGTATGTATGAGATGATCCAGTTTCCAAAAAGACCATTGCAAGGCACAAGAATATACAAAGGAAACACTTAAATGGAGCAATAGACTGAAAATTCATAAATGCCAAGACAAGCTTACAAGAGACAAAATGAGTCATAAATGTCTGTTATCTGTCTGGAGAACACGTCAGCTCAACTATATCCTAATGTGCAGTTAAACACCAACAAAAAGAGAAGGGCAGTAAACGCGCAACAGAAACAAGCTGTAGAGCAAGGCTGATGTGTTAGACAAGTGGGTTACAGGCAGCGAGATGAAATCCAATACTGACAACAAGTCACATGGAATAGCAATAAATGGCACAGAGACACCCTGAGGAATACCAAACTGGAAAACAAGTCCAGAAGTGCTTTGGTTGGTGGCAAAGGTTTTATAAAATTATATCAGATAGACAGAAGGGAATCCTTGCTCTACTTTTAGCTGACTCCTTCAGTCCTTCAGTGAACTCTTTTGATATTGAACCTTATGTTTGCAACCACAAAAACCTGGTAGATGGAAGGGAGCCTTAAGTCTTTCAAAAGGCAAGTGACAGAACTGCACCAGTTTGGGCATTTTTGATGGTTTCTTAGGGAATGAACCATCATGTGGTCATATGGCTATGCTGGTCAAGAGAGGATTAGAACTCTAATGACTTGAGCACCTACTGTAGCAGCCATTTCCAGTAGGTAATGTTGGTAGACCTTAATGAGGAACAAGAAAACTTCTGCGGCTCCGGAGAGTCAGGAAGCAGTATTGGTTTGTCTTGGAGTCCAAGCAGTTCCTAGAAGAAACTCAAATAGTAGCAAGATGTGACCACTTAAGTGGCCAGTGGATGACCCCAAGTAAAGTAAAGAAAGGTGTAGTTTAAAAGATATTGCAGCTTTCTGAGTATATGAAAGAGTAGGTGATTTTTTTTCCTCTTTTTTGTCATAACAAACAACTTTCAGGGAGAATATTGATGTAATTAATTTTGACCTGTACAGAAATGACCTGTTGTTAATGCTATTTTGGGAAGGCCAGAAAAAGCAGATCTTCAAAAGGATTCAGGGAAGACTTGCTAGGTGGTATTGTATTAACAAGTCGTCAAGTCTCAGTACTAAATTTGGCTTCTGTATTACATTTTCTGAGCTTCAATGACAGATGGCACAAGGTTATCAGCCTTTGTGAAACAGGAATGCTCCTATCCATTTTATAAGGAATAAAATGGAGGAACAGTCTCAACTGACCAGAAGGTTTACTCCTAAATTCTAACTGCAGAAACCTGTAGAGCTTTCCTGAAATCATCTGTAGAACTATGCAATCTTCACTTGAATAAAATTTGGAAAGACATATTAGAAACAGTATTAAAGGAAGCATCCTTCCTCAAAGGAGGAATGCATCCACTAGGACCTCTCTGCCACAGAGCCATTATATGATAAGCAAAATGTGAATGATGTGGTTATACCAATAAACAAGAACGAGGCACTTCATTTCAATTGCACATGAGAAACAGAACATGGAGGTTATTGTTTTCCTTGCATTTTCATTTTTTGTGGATCTGTCAAAAAAGTTCAAATCTGAACTGTACTGGAAATGTTTTCACAATATGCTTGAAATTCAGTAAGCAGAGGCATGTTGAAATTTTAACTCTCTCCCAGGCAGAGAGTGTGATGGACACGTTCTTCACTCAGACTATCATGATCATATTTAAAAAAAAAAAAAAGGAACAAAACAAGGGAGTTCAAAAGCCTACATGCTTCACCAAAATTTTTTTTAAAGTAATTGTTATTGATCAAGAGAAATTTAAATTCCTCCTTTGATTGGGAATACAGACAAAAGCAGTCGCCCCAGCAGAGGTTGTAGGAAAAAGAGTCAAATCCATCTCAAAAGATAATGCATAGCTGGGGTACACATAAAGATTTCAATTTCTCTTGTTTAACAACATTTCTTTCCTTGAATTACTATAAATACCAGAAAAGCTGTGGACACAAAGTTTACCAGGACTCTGAGCTGGTTATAAACCAGGAGTCTTCAATTGCACAACACGCTACCATGTCAGCTCCCAAACATGGATGTAGATCATTCTAAAAGATAAGGTCATGTTTTCTAAAAACACCTAGGAAGTTTTTGTTGAGCTAAATTCTTCAAAGTAAAGGAAATATCCTGCCCATTCTTAATCATAACTGAGAGTGCTCCTGATGTTGTGGACCAAAATGGAAGAACAGGAAGAAGACGGTTTTCACTTTAGATTCAGAGGTTTTGTCAAACAGTAATTAGGTAATAATTGTATTAACTGGAACATGTACAGCAGCTTTGGCAGCAAAACAGAAATACTATAAAATATGGGACCCATGCTAGAGCTGTTCAGTAAGCTGACAGCTGGTAAAAGACAGACTGGCCTGTATTTGACTTTCAAAACACTTTGTCAATCAATACAAGCCTCAACTGAGAGGGCAACTATCACAATATAAAATAAATTAGGAAAGTTATATAACAGCCCTAAAGAGTCCTACCTTTTTCACAGGCTTCCATGTACTTGGCTTCATACAGCAAGACCTTGTTAGCCCACCTGAGCTATTAGCTGAAGACAGTGGATTAAGAGGGGATCCAATGCCTGCCTTGCCTGAAGATTCAGTGTCTTGGGCACAGTGCAGACAGAAAGCCCCTGTAGCAGTAGCAGCAGAATTCCAAAGGCAAAACATTCTGTTTCTCCTTCTTTGTTTACCAGATTTCTGACTCATTCTGAAAAAAGCAATTTTCTTGAGATACAGTGCAACAGAAATGTGAAGAAATTATGTTACCAACTCTGAGCGAGAGAGAATTGTGAGAGAACAGACGAGAGAAAGTGGAACCTAAACCCCTCTGGCAGGAAGCAGTGCCTGCAGGTAGCTGGAGCACTGGTACAGTTCCTACCACCACTCCTTCAGCTCTTATCAGCAGCGCCGTGCCGCAGGTGATTAGCTGAGGTAACAAACTGCACATGCCAGCACTGCAGTCACACACATGGCTTGGGAAGGAAGCTGCACAGCCCTGTCACTGCACAGGCCCCACTTCAGGAGAGTTGGACCATTGCAGGGAACCAGCAGGATGATAACAAAATCTACATCACATGAGTCATGGCAGATATTCTTAAGATTTTTTGATACTATTATGATTTTAAAACTGCTTATCTCTAAAATGTCAAGCAAATTTCAGGGTCTTGAGAAGTTTGTATTCTCTACTGTACACAGAAAATGTTTATAAAATGAACCAAAGGTTCCTGAGAAAGTCCTTTAATGCTTTGGTTAAACTGCCAAGAATTTCCTGCTTTTTAGCCTACTGATTGGAACATATATTAATGCATTCCTCTTACAGAATAAATTCATACCATTTGTATCTCTGCTACAATGTCATCTTACAGAAAATGCATCCAGTGGCAGAACTAAGATTTGCAAAATAAACTCATTCTTTTACAAATGTGTGATTCTACATAGCTAAAAATCAAGTATAAGAAGGAAAGTTAGTACAGTAAAACTCATGTTTCAGTTTCAGAAGGTGTTTTGTTATAGAGAAAATCATCCAAAGCACGTACTATTTAAAGCTATTTTCTCCTGCATTCATCACAGTATCAGCAGCAACAATATATAAATACTTCAATATATATCAAAATACAGGAAGGATGATAAATATTACCCTAAGAAATCAGTTTTTGAAGAAGTACAGTAAGAGAGGGATTAGGGCAGAGACCTGATATTTTTTTAATCATTATCTTTTTAACACACCTTACAATAGCTCTATGTTGTTGTCTGATTAGACATAGCATTTTGTACATTCTAGAACTATGTCCATAATATTTCAGTGACTCTGAATGCAATAGTCTAGGAGTAATGGCACAGTAAAACTTTTATCAAGATCTTAAAGGAAGATATACAAAGTCAAAAAATGGCTGAGCTCAAACAACTCACAAAAGCAGTTGATAAGCTCTGAAATTTAAAATTAAGTTTTTGAAATGGTTATGTGGATTTAGGACGACTTTTCTGCCCTGCTGCTTCTCATCTTTCCTAAATCATAGCCCAGAAAATAGAAGTTAAAAATTAGCACAGTATATTCAAGGAGCTAAACAATTTTTCAGTATCAAATGCTGCGAGTGTATCATGCTCAGTTACATGCTAAGAATGGCCTCAGTGCATTGCTGCTAGAACCAGTTTAACGACATGTGATATTCAGACAAATCAGCTTCTAGATTTGTAGCACAGCACGGGCCAAATACCAACAGTGAAAATGCTTTCTGAGACATGATAGCGGGATTGACTGGCAAGAATAGGGGCTTCTCAGAGCTCTGGAAAGACTTCAGGGAAAAGCAGTGCTCTGGATACAGCGATCTTCCTTGATGCAAGAGGTGTATCTCTTATTAGGACAGCACTTTAAATTATCCAGTATTTCTCATTTGCATAATAGTATATTTACTAAGCTCATGGCCCACTTATTCACCCTTGTGACAGTATAAATTTGTTGCATGCTTGGTTTTATCATTACCTTCCATTTTATACCACCAATTTGGCTTTTACGAAAGAAATTAATACATCTGCTGACAAAAATTGAAATATCTGCTCCTAATCAGATTCCTTAATTCTTCTAATTGAGTGACTTATACCACATCACAGAGAATTAGAAGGAAGAAACAATAAAGGCCTCAAATTCCCAAGCTTATTAAATCCACTTCTGGGACTCATAAAGAAGTCTGGTGTGGTTAGTTGGGCACCATGCACTTGGGCACACATGCATTCTTCTGGGCATAAACTAAGGGATAACTACAGCAAAAAGCAGTGCTATCATATCCATCATCAACTGCAGCCTTGTGTCTTTAGGATGCTCTCTACTCAAAAATACCCTAACCCGAAATCAACCCTGCTGCGGGTAAGGGTTATCCAAGCAGGTCCCAGAGAAGGACCAGCGTGTACTGCCCCTCTCCAGGACTCATTTCCCTGTCACTGGAGATGGAGGGAGCTACGCAAGTATGAGCATTTCATGCCATCCAAGAAAGCCAAGCAAATGAAGGGGCAGGTAAAACTGGGAGCGGGCTTTGTAGCAGATTCACAGGGGAAGCAGGATACAACTACTTTAAAAACCATCAAATTGATTTTGTATCTGTTAAAAATCATAATGTCACAACAATAAGACTCCATAAAGCCCACGATCACAAGTAGAATTTCTACAGGCCTAGTTAGAGAAGTACATCACATCTAATTACTTATTTGGACTCTGCAAATGTGATCACATTCAAGTGATGGGGATGTAGCTCAAATGAGGGAATAAAAGCATCAAGAATGTTCAGAATACTATAACACAGAACACAAACAGAAAAGAACCGAAAACCAAAATTGCACCAACAACAATGAACAACCTCCAAATGCCTTTTTCTCTCCTGAGGCTAGAACAGCTGCAGTGGGTGGATAAGGTACAAGCACAGTACAATATCTTTCCAGAGGAAGTGGCTTCAACAAGCTCTTATGTTTTTAGTGCATTACTTCTGAATATGCTCATTAAGATTTTTTTAACAACCACTTCAAAATATTTTATGTTTTCTCCCCTCCTTCTGGCCATGAACATGTGTAGGCAGTTCTTTTTAACAAGGAACTGTCATAGCTATGAAAAAAATTGGCAGGCTTTCCCAGAGGTAAGCAATCTTTTTCATAGCAGAAAAATAGACTGAACAACGGGATATTCACAGAATCTAGGCTTTGGCTTGAAGAGATCTCAGGAACTTTACCTGGTACAACCCTCATTCAAGACAGAGGCTATTCCATATTTTATTTATCAGCAGATTTCTAGGCCTGACTAGTCAGCCCAGTTGCAAGCTTCAACCATTCCAATATTACTTCTTCAAGCTTTAAACAAATAAGAGCAACTACAATTTTTATTCAAAAGGTTTATACTGTATATTTTGGCTTTAAAAAAATAACAGTATTTAGAAGCTATAATGTCTACCTACTGCATCATTTGGAGGTGTATAATGACCCATTAGAAAAACAACAGGATCCATCTTCCACATCATGTACAAGATACAACATGAAAGTCAAAATTCCCCTCTAAGCTCTCCTATTCATTATTTACTCAAAATTCATAAGTGAAAAAACAGGGAACAATAAGCAAACTTCATAGGAAGTACCAATTGACCACCTCTGAAACAACTACTAACAGATACAAATTAGCCTAATAAAGTTACAGTATCTGAGGGTAACAAATTTTTCATTCTTTTACAAGTTTTTGTAGTATTTCAGGTTAAATCATTCAAGACATCTTAACTAATGATGAATTTCACTTGACAGTAAGCAAAACAAACCTAATCTCCCATGTTTAAATAATTCTGACATTTCATTACTGTTCCATAAGTCTTAGTCATATTTTCCAAAGATACTAATTTTCTAGTCCCATTATATTTAAGCTTCTCTCAGATCTCATCTGAAAGCCACACACTTAAAATTTAGTTTGCTTGCTTTCACCTGACCTTGAATAGTGATTAATACAAGCATCACTTAGAGCAGATGGACAGTGAAGTTGAAAAATGCCATGTTTTTCTTACAGACTTCACTATTGAATGTACACCCTGTATATAAGAAAGACATTCCTTCCTCTCATTTATGGATTGCTAGTAGCCAGAAAAACCTAGAAAGCTGTTACAGAATAGAATTTGTTCTGTTATCCGGAGTTAAGGTTTTAATTTTTTTAACTCTTCGGATAAAATTCATTAACCCTTACACAGTCTATTTGATTTGACATCTTACTAGAGCTCTGGAATTCATATTTCTTAACTACGTTATTGCCTTCCCGAGCTAGGCAGCAGAATGAAAACTACATTTTTCAGTATTTTACTGTTTCATTAGAACATCTCATATTTAAAATTGCTGGAGGCTCATCACTTGCAAAATAACTTAAACAAAAATCAGACCTCATTTACTCTTTCCATTTTCATGCTTTAATGCTAGAAATTATACAGAGCTCTTTAAAATATGAAAACGAAAGCAGACAGAAAACACCATCCATAAATAAGAGATCATATGAAATCATGCATATACAAATAATTGCTCTTTCTGACTAGCAAGTAACCAGAAAACAGGCAGACAATCACTTGAACAAATGGCATATTACCTGGGTGGAGCTGGCAGCAACAGAAATGCAGTCAATGAAACCATGTCTCCGAGTGAAAAATGCCACTATCTGCTGCCACCGGGAAGGCTCAGTCCGTAACTCATCTGTTGAGCCTTTCTTTGCCCACTGCTTCTGTTTAGGGCCTACAGAGCTGTGGCTTGAGCCAGTGTTGCCTCGACTGGCGCGAGAATAGAGGAGTGTGTTATTTCCGAAAATGTAATTCATCTCTGCAGCTCTGCAGGTGGTTGCCAGGCAGTCTAAATTCCCTACCAGCTGCTGAGTGGTGAATGAGCAGGGAAAAAAAAAAAAAATGCAGATAGAATTACAGCAGCATCGTTTACAAACCAGGAAAACAAAATTCTTGCTAGCTGATGCTATTTTTCTTCCAAGGCTTTCCAGCCCTCACATCCCCTCACTACCTGTGATTACAAAGACTGAGTATAATCCTGAGCAATATTAAAAAAAAAAGCTGCAAAGGTTTTCCTTATTTTTCCTTTTCGGAACGCACAAGATGAAAACCTTGCTTTCTCTTTCTCAGCTGCCAACAGATATTTAAGGGAAACCGGGTAGCAGGTACAGTACAACGTTACAAATTCACAGCTAGGAGAATGGTGGTGGATGATAACAGCTACTGGGTGGAGAAAGCACAGATCAAAAATAACCAAGTTTCAATCACTGCCTGTAGAAATATCCAATAGCATCTTTTCACTTCCTTCCTTGCATAAATTATGAACCTGAAGCAAAGAAAACAGGGAATATAGAGCAGAACTGCACTTGTTCACTGATTCAGTCTTTATTAAAATATTTCACAGAGCAAAATGGCTTTAACACCATGTTCAAAACAAATACTTAAGAAAAAACTGTTTGCTGGTTTCTTCTTGTTTTTCCCCATTCTTTTGTGCATAAAACAACTATAGAGTGAGAAAATCACAGTGCCACAAAACAGTCATTTTGCGCTGTGTATCAGAGGACATCTAGTGAGGTTGTTCTACTGTGGTTTTGGGTTTTTTTATTCAGCAAGAAGATCAGAGAAACTAAGATTAAACACTGTGAGTCCGCACTCTGTTGTTCTTATTCTGTGAATATTGTGTCACGTTCATAACCCCTATGCCCAAATTTCTATGACTACTGTAAACATATTATGAAAACAAATATATATCTTTGCGACTCAACATTACTTCTCAAAAGTACAAGAATAATTCAAAACCCAAAAATTCTTACTGTTCACTAATGACTTTTGAGTAAGATTTTGATTTCCCATGCACATGACAAGTATTACTGTTACTGATGGGCATATTGTCTCCTCTCTTCACAGTAAGAAAGGATTCAGAATATTTGTCTGAAAGATTATATGGAATTCAAGTTACCTTACAGAACTCACCATTCAAATTTTTATAGCCAACCATTTTTTAAAAAATCCTCCAGCTCACATCAGAGGGATTATTTAGGAAATCAGTTAAATACCAAGCTTTCAGTACAAGCTCATCTCTGGAAACCCAAAATTTACCAAAATCCCTTGTTGCATATTTTTACAGTCATAATCATAGCACCAGAGCAAACATTTTTAAAAAGCAGAAAACTCTCCATATTATGAACAAAGGCAGAAAAATTCCTTACAACACAGCCACAACTTACAGTCACAATTCTAAAAATCCACTGATTCATGATGAGTATTTTAGTGGGGTTACCAAACTCCCCCACATACTTTTTGGGGTGCAACATAATCTTCTATTTAACAAATTCTTACTGATATCTGTCCTATTCTGAGTAACAGTTTTTTTCCTGCCAGCTTCTATTACAAGCAGAAATAAGAAGTACATTAATTGAAATCTGTCATAGTGAGATCAATGCACTATTTACTTCTAGTCACTAGTACAGCCCAATAATACACCACACGTCAATATTCTGAGCACACCTTTCAGACAGTCTTTATTAATATTTATAAAATACAATGGCTTATCACCATAAGTCATATGAAACACAGTCTGACTTGTGCAATGTTCTTAAAGCTATGAGCAAAAGATAGATAATGGAGGTTAAGAAATGCCTGAGACACAGTAGATACAATGATCTTTTCAAATGGACACACTTTTCATAATGGGAATTTTTTTCTCAGGAAGACTGCAATCCTACCTGAGCCATACACCTTTCTCCAGACACACAAAAAAAATACCTAGCCTGAAAAATGCTATGAATTTATTACCAGAGAAATTGATTAACCCCTGCCTATGACTGAAGGTGTTTGGAAAAAGATACAAATTGCATGCTTTGAGTTCCAAGTCTTTTTATAAAGAGTCAAAGTGAAAATATTTTTTAACTTTTTCTACATATGGCCTTGAATGTCAACACTGCTATATAGTTTATTTAATAACTCAGAGCACAAGAATTTGTCTAGCTTTCAAAAGAACTTCTTCAAGAATTCATTTCTCTGTCTCTCCCCATAGGCTCCAAAGAGAGTATTGCGGAAGAGTATTGCTTAAAATTCTGGAGGAAAACACCACAATACATGGTCATGCAGTGTACCAAGTATCTATTTTTCTTGCTGTTATATCTGTCTGAAGACAAAAGAGGTCTGCTGTATTTTAAGGCAGTTTCTTTCAAGGATGATTCCCACACAGTCAACAACCCACTATGGCATCAATGACAAAGTGATTTTAGAAATCAGCACTTCAGGAAAGCATCATATGGACAAAAAGCTCCCTGAAAGTGAAGCAATGATGATTTAATTTCAATTGAGAGAGAAATCCAGAAAACTACTTAAGGAAGAGGTTATGCAATCCCACTGGTGATGCAAGACAGCAATCTGTGTCACCTACACTCCATATGGATGGAATGATATCAAGCAAGATTTGCTGACGCCTAAGCAGATACAGTTGCAGTTATTTGTAGAAGGAGCCAGTACTGTGGTGATGAGACAAACCCTGATTTTTACATGTTACAAAGCAACCTGAGGATAAAGGCAAGGCATAGCTCTAGAGATAGCACAAAATCAGGATAGCACAAAGGAGTCCAAATTAGAAGAATGGCCACTTGTACAGTTGAAAAAACAGTGGGAGGCAGTAAAAACAGAGGGTCAAACACCTACAATAGAAACTGGAGAAAGTTGTATTTGCATAGAAAAGGCAACATCCAGAGAAAAGGAAAAGCATCAACACAGTTGTAGCAGCTGCGATTGCATCTGTGAATGATTGCCTCCAGAGTCAGGAGGCAGAACAAAGAGGCTCATCAGGAAACTGCAGGAAGTCCTAAAAGGAGTGGAGAGCTTCCATCCCCCCTTTTTCATATTCTGGATATTAAACTGATAGGGATAAAATTAAAAACAAAGCAAACAAAAAACACCCCCCACACCAAAACAAAACAAAAAACACTATTTACTCTTAGGGAAGAATTGAGAATTTGCAGATTTGAAGATTCCCACCCCAAAACAAAACAGTACATAATTAAGATTTCTACATCAGCACACATATCTGTCTACAGGTTAAGAAATTTACTGCAAGATTTGTCTGCATTTGTAGTGGCTGCATAATAACATTATTTGTTCTGCAGTCAATTAACAAGATACAGTAAACACTGTGGTTGCTAAATGTAAAAATCAACAAATACTTGAACTAGAATTCCTCTGACTTTGTATCCAAGCAAATTCATGCAATCAGTTTGCTGAGACAAGTAAAAACATGACATAATGCTGTATTTTAATCTCTCAGATAAAGGTTTCCTGGGCATAACTTTACAAGCAGAATGCACACCTAAAAATTAAAAAGGCACAGCAACTAAAATTGTTTATGAACATAAACAGCAGTTCTATCTCAATTACCCTTTCTAAACAAACAACAACGGTTCCCCTGAAGCATTTAAAAAGTGTCTTGTACTAGTTTTACTAAGATTCTGCTAAACGGAATATTGGCTAAAATAAGCACAGACCCTAAAGCAAAAACAACTGATTGACTTAACAGAGAAAATTCAAGAATCACCTAAAACAATGGCAGGGCTTTATTTTATTTTCAATACCACTTACACATTGATAAAAAAATAGAGACAACAGAAATGTGCAGAACTTAGATACTCAAATATAAGACTATGCAACTAAAACCCTTCAGGCATGGGAACAAAAACAATACTGAAAACGTAGATATTAATTCATGTTTATTTCTTTCACTTCACAGAATTCTAGATTTAATAAACTTTTACTGGCATTAAAAAAAAAATCTAACTCTCACTAACAAGCATATTCTAAGCCAAAGCCCAGGAGTTCAGGACTCAAATACTGTGGAGAAAAAAATACTGTTAACCCCTTTTTTGCTACGAAATGCTAGAAAGTCTGTCTTAACTTTTAGCTCAGATAGGACTGAAGGATAGTTCTTGACCAAGTGTCATTCACATAATCAATAAAAGGTACATATCTTTCTGCTGAAACTGACTTATAAGTAAACATCCCAGCACAATAATGATCTATTTCAGTATAAATATTTAATATAAAAGATCATTACCTTATTACTCACAATACACCTCAGACAACCTACCAATCTGGGCAGATTGAACTGCCTGGTCTTCCGCACCCTGCTCATGAACCTCCTGCCCATCTTTTTGGCTCGCCAGACTGATAAAAACATCTTATGTTTAATGCAAGTCTTCTCAGGCTTGCTTCAGTCATCACAATGAACCCAACTGCACCAAGAGATCAGGGAAAATCTCAGGCAAAAACACTGCAAGCCATTACTAGGACGACTTGATGTTGATTACTGTATCTTAGGTTGTTCTAATGTTTGGATTAATCCACAGTCCATCTGTTACAGTTTTTCTTTCTTGTCTGTGTTGACAAGAATTTATTGAACAGATCCATATGGAGAACTGGGCAGATTTGGTCAACTGCTTCTTACTATAAAACACAAACAGACACCTTTGCAAATATTTCCACATTCTTCAATTATAGGAAGTTTAAAAGTAGTAACCTATCAAGAACTCGGGCAATGAATTTTAATTAAACACTGCATAACAGCTCCTCTCAAGTGTGACCACCAAAGTACAATACTAGTCTAAAAATAAGTATGTCTGAGGGCATGTTCAAGTTTTTCTTCATAATTCCCAGTATCCTAGGTATGTTCCCAACACCAGAAGCACTGCCTTTCTGCCGAAGATGGCAAAGCTTTACAAAGTTCCCAATTTAGAAAAAAGTAACAGATTGCAACCTTGTCACAATCATAACCCATCTTGCAAATTACATGTCAACTGAGCTTTGATTTCTACATGGAAACAGCATCTTCATCTTCAGGATAACCTCACCTACCTGCTCAGACTGGAGCAGGACAAGAAAATGTATTGGGGCAAAGAGGAAGTTAAAATTACTTTGACTGTTGGCTCACTTTGAACCTGCATGGTTCAAATCATACAAAGACCATTAGCCTGAGGGCAGAAAAACTCTCCCAATGAATGCAGAGGGCTGTTTTAATGTAAGCTCCACAAGCTCTAAAAGACTTCTGGGGAAGAACTTGAGGAAATGGAAAGGATTGGAGGGAAGACACACTAGGAGATAAAAAGTTGGCAACCTATTAAGCTTATCAGCACAAGATTTGGGTTCACATGGAAAGCAGATTGTTGACATTGAAGGAATGATATGTGAATATGCACGTTTACATAACAGCTATTTCCATACAGATTAATGGGAAGGAGTTAAATGAAGGTGCTTGTTTGGAGTTGAGGAAAAAGGGCAGAATAGACAAGCAATGTGTGCTGTAATACCTTATTGGTATAGCCAGCAACCAAAAGACTATCAGCAGCTGAAAGATTATTTCCAAGTCAGAGGCTGACTGTAGATCACCGTTTTTATGGGCTATAAGACAACTATCACGTGCTAATCTATAGTTCTGAATACCAATTTTAATTTCTGAAATGACCATTCCCTTGTCTTTTTCATAATTTTAGAGACTCAGTGTTACTGACTGTAGTTTCATTGGTATCTCCTGAGTCAACTCTTTCCCAAACTGACAGGTCAAACTAGTTCATTCTTCATTCCACAGTAGCTTCCCTCTGTCTCTGACCATTCTTGTTATTTTTCTTTGAGTACCTAGATTTGCCTTCTTAATCAAGATAACAAACAGTGCAGATTTCTAGAGCGATAAGATAACGCAGTTTTATTCCCATTTGCTTCTCTGATTGCTCCTTGTATTCCATTTGCCTTTTTGACTGTAAATTGAATAGTGAAATGTTTATTCCATTAATCTGTTATAGCCCTGAGCTCTTATTCCTCCGAGATGATGCAATGAGTACAAGTTCTTCCAAGATCCTTCTGATAACCTCCATCCATCATGATTACCAACCTTTTCCTTTAACTTTTACTTTCCTTTTGTTGTTGGTTTGGTTTTGGTGGGGCATTTTTGTTTGCTTGGGTTTCTTTAAAAACTAAATCCCCAAAAAAAAATTTTTCCATATTTCATGACAAGTTTCTCCATAATCTCTTCTGAGTGCATCTATTGTGCGCATCTAAGAAAACCTTGAAACCTACATCAACAAGATGATCTTCAGGCACACGCTTTAAGGGATTTGTGCAGCAGAAATTCTCTTTGCAATGCATTCATTGCTTTCTCATCTCTAATTTCTCCACATGCTCATTGATTCTGCTCTTTAGAACAGTTTCACTGTGTTTTGACAGTACAGAAATGAGACTGAGTTCTAACTTCTCCTCTCCCTTCTGGAAGCTATTTTAAGAACAAGTACTACCTTGCTATATCTCATTCCAGTGATACCACAGTCAGGATAAGTAGGCTGTTACACAGCACTGCAGCACTAATAGATAAGCAGTTTCAAATCAAGGTTAATTTAAAACCATTACACTTAAATACCATTAGGTCCTGGAAATACTTTTCCAAAGATGACTAAACATATGAAAAAAAGCAGGCATACACTGAGTGGGCACAAGACATTTATTTCACAGAGTAAAACTACAGTGAATGTCGTCAGCAGAACTGCTGTGCTACGATTACAAAGCCTGTCTTGGCAAAGGTTTGGGTACCGCTGACACACTATTAGACACTTTTTTGAAACTACGTGTCCACTTCACAAAGTGCAGGATACGGGGCACAAAAACAAGGTGCTGCTTCTAAGCAAGAGCAGAGGAAAAGCTGAAGGACGTACTTCTCACCCTGCAGGCACTCACAGCTCTAGGTCAAATAAAATGCCCAACTAACCTACTGCCTCTGACAGCAGTGAACAGTGCAGGTGTAGAGGGATCCTTCTCTGCTCAATACACTATCAAGAAGCTCCAACAGAGGTTCACAGAGGCAAAGAAGGTGAACTCTGTCTTACTGCTTTTATTCTAATACAGGACTAATTGCACTCTAGCGCAAACTGAGCCTGAACACTTCCTCCCAGACCTGCCACTGCAAGGTAAGCAGAGATAAAGCACAGAGGCACTGACACTGGGCACAGCTACTGCTTCAAGGGTACTCACTGGACACTTCATTTGGGCAAAAAGATTCCTTTATTTAAAACCTGGAGGTAAAACTTCCATCTCTTTTTCAATGGGGAACAGTATTTCACCTCAGTTTGAAGCATTTTGTTGTTCAGAGACAGGAAAATAGTAACTCATTTGCATTTAATGTCATAATATTATGAAGTCACAGTTTTATTTGCTGAAGTAAGTTTATATAACCACAAGAGATTCCTCCAATGTGCTCTACATGGACAAACAACACTAATCCATATGTTTAAAGCATTTTAAAAAGACCTTTGGTAAAGGGAAGTGGGGATTTTTACTGCATTACCTGAAGCACAAGTACTCTAGCAGAATATAACAGCCCCAGCCAGAATGACAGGTCTGTGCAGGAGATCAAACAGGCAGCCAGCAACAGGAAGAGGGATCACTGCACTGCAATGGGAAGAGGGATCACTGCACTGCCTGATCTGCTCAGCACTCTGTCCCCAGCACCCCTTGTACAGGGATGGCCATTCCTGTGAATATGGGAGAACAAGAAAGTGGCCAACTGTGTTTCACCAAATATGGACAAGAGTCCATGATTATGGAACTATAAATAGATGATTAACATCCTTCCCCCCCACCACTCCCAACCTATTTTTCACAATTCCTAGAGTGTGCTGCTGCTCCAGTGACAATTGCATAAAGCTGTTCTAGAGATACCAAATATCCAACCAGTAAAATGTTGATTCAATCAGTAATCAAAATTTTCACATGTAACATAATTACACAATTTTAGGCCCTTTACTAGACTAATGAAGCCAGTACAATGTTCCAGCTAAAACATTTCTGTTCAGCAATCCATGTCTGTGACATGTGTAAGGGACTAGCCAAGCGCAGATATCTTCCTCGCACCCTTTGAAGACTGGTGCTAAAGCGAGAATCCCCAGAGACAGATCATGGAGAAACATTTGATTAAAGAAAGAAGAACTGCAGAGACTTTTCTCAAATGGTGAATCTAGCTTCCTGTTACCACATGCAGCCACATGATAATATAATTTATAAACTTAGCAAATATTTTGGAAAGTTTTTAAGAATTTGTGAAAATTTCAAATGGGAAATATGGATATAATGGAAATGCATTGAATACTGTAATACTTAGAATTTATTTCAGAGCAAGATAAAGATTTATCATACCAGTTATGGTATATTTTTCCAGGAGAAGATCTATTTAGTAGCTTACAAATTATTACATGTTTTCTTTAGAACTTCTGTATTACCAGCAAAATAATAGTTCAACACAGAAAACACAAACATAATACAGAAATATACTGAAGCCTGAATCAGGCTGTAACTTAAATACTGAATTGTCATGCTACATCATATATATATATGATAAATAACCTGTCATATACAGGTTGCTCTATATAAAGATTATTGGTTTTTAGGGTTTTTTTGTCTTATTGCACCATGACCCACTATTTTATAGCCTTGTAATAATCTATTATTCAAAGCTTTTTTCCTTGATAGAAAACTTCAGCTTCCACTCCACAGTTTAAAAAACTTGCTTGGTACAGTATCATATCTGTGACAGATTTCGCTTGATTGGAGCTGTTTAATAAACCAAATTTTAACTCCAAACCCATCACTCCGAAGAGGCTGTGATCTCACTGTTCTACAGTGCTAATTCAGTGTTCCATAGAAGCAAACCTGTTGTAGCATCGCCATCTCGTGGCCAATCTGCAGTGCAGCTCATTTCAGAGCTCTGGGGACCTCGCACTGGAACCACATGTTTCTAGGTGGCATTTGGAAACCACATACTGAAGAAATTCTGGTACTAGCTGCCTACCTACCTGAAAATATTCTTCAAAATCTTTGGGACAGAATATTTGTGAAGGATTTGAAGTTTGACCAATTTCACTCTCTCTTCATGATTCTCTACCATTAAATTTATATTTTAAAAAGCATTAGCATTCCATTTCACACAGTATTAGAGAACGGAGGACAAAAAATCTCCTGGGCCAAGTTTACTTTTTTATTACTTGAGACACAGGAAGTAAACATTTCTTCTTGAACTGACAAAGCTCCACTCTAATAAGACAAAACCTGTAAGCCTCACTTAAATTTTGAATCAACATAGCTAGTATCCCTTATTTCATGCTTATTGCAAGCATGCAGCATTTTAACCCAATCTGAATCTGAGGCAGACCACTCCCCTGTCAAGAAGATAAACCATCTTCACTTACTACAGTACTTAACATTTGATAAAGCGCAATCACATGCTCATCTAAAAATCTGGGATACACATATGTATTTTTGGTCATCTAAGGCAGCTCTTTGAAATAGCATCCACCTCTCCAAGCAAGTTGTAAAAGCTGCTTTAAGTCCTAGAGTATTTGAAAGCTTCTCTCAAGAACAAAATGCAAACTAGTCAGAACCAGGCATCTCCCTTCCCTTTTATTCTTCCGTATTATTGCTCCAGACTGTAGACAACTTGTTATAACAGAAGGTATTCCTCAAAATCTAATTCTACTGCCCTCTGCAGCATTGCTTAAAAAGCAACATATAATCATAAAACCACTGACTTCTTCAAAGTACTAACTCAGTATTTGAAATTTCAAATGTATTTAACACTTACATTTAAAACAAAAAACAAACGCTTCTTATTATTTTATTCATGTACTAAACACAACGTTCTCTATTATGTTTAGTTTCCTTAAGCAATGAACTATTGAAGAAAGCTGATTGAGATCTTGTCTATCAGCCAAGACCTTGTCCTTGCACAGTGCACTAAGCCAACCTACCAAATAAATCACACAAAGCACTCTTAAATCAGAGCTGTTGTTGCAAAATTGATCTTCAGCACGAGCTATGCCAAAACCATGAACACCATATGGATCATCAGGCCAAAAGCAGAGCAGACCAGCTATGCTAATACAATAGCAACCTTGGGTTTTTTTTTAAATTCAAGAGCGAAGCAAACCAGCAGTAAATTAATATCAGAATTCAAAATTACACAAAATGCCGGTAAACAACAGAAACCTGGAGTGCCAGTTTTCAGATAAACAAAGCTTTGAGCAATTTCAATTTACCATATGTTACTTTGAAATCAGGAGTTACCTGAAAATAATCAGACATATGCTAAAAACGGTAATTCAAGCTGCGTGGTATTTCCTTTATACACATTCTTCCCTATTCAGTGATGATTTCCCGGTTTTTACTAATTTGAGAAGGCTAATAGCAATCCTCCTCAGAGACCTAAGATACACAGCGTTTTGCAAAGGCCTCACCATATTTTGTAACTATACTTAATTCTTAATTGTGCTTAATTTTATTTTGAAAATAGTTTTCTTTCTTCCAGACAGTTTTATAGCTCACCTCTTTGCCTTTTTGATCCCTTTATGCTTTCTAAGAGGCAAGGCTAACTGCTCTAGGAATTAGGAAAAGCTTGTGAATGAACAGAGTTGGCCTTAAGTCCCCAGAGGAAGATGATTTTTTTTATTTCTTTCTAATGGTTGCACATAAAATGTGTTTTATTACTTTCCAAATATCAAATTCAGGGACTTAGATATGTGAAAGTGTGTTACTGTGCATCTAACTTCATAACCAAGAAAAGTTTGAAGTCCTAGCCATTCCCAAGAATGAAAGCTGTCACATTAGCACTCTTAGAAGGCTCTTCAGAGGCCAATACAGCCCACTCCAAAAAGGCTACTCATTAGGGCTTAAAGAATTCAGCTTGTCTAGCTGAAGACTATGGAAAAACACTGAGAGTTCATTATGGAGATATAAGTAAAAATAACTGGTTCAATATCATCATATACATTTTAAATATTTTAGAAAAGATGGCAAACAATTACTAAATGTACTCACACTACATTTGGTTCTTCTACAGAAGTCAATGATAAAGAGTTGATACATTAAAAAAATTTTTTCTTCATAATTAAAAAAAAAAATGGAACATAACTAGGTTCAAAATATTTTTTCTTAAAATATCATAGAATGGTCTGGGTTGGAAGGGGCCTTAAGGACCATCTAGTTCAAACTTCCTGCCATGGGCTTGAACACCCTCCACTAGACCAGGCTGCTCAAAGGCCCATCCCAGCTGGCCTTGAACACTTGCAGGGGCAAGCCACCCCTTCTCTGGATAAACCTGTGCCAGTGCCTCATCACCCTCCCAGTAAAGAACTTCTTCCTAATATCTAATCTAAATCTATCCTCTTTCAGTTTAAAGCCATTCCCCATCTTGTCCATGTATCACTACATGACCTTGCAAAAATTCCCTCTCCAGCTTTCTTGCAGCCCCTTCATTTACTGGAAGGGGCTCTAAGATCTCCATGGTCTCCTTCTATTCTCCAGGTTGAGCAGCCTCAGCTCTCTCAGCCTGTCTTAACAGGAGAGGTGCTCCAGCCCTCTGATCATTTTTGTGCCCTCCTCTGGGCCTGTTCCAACAGCTCCATGCCCTTCTTATGTTGGGGACACCAGAGCTGGATGCAGCAATGCAGGTGGGGTCTCACCAGAGCAGTACAGAGGGGCAAAATCCCCACCCTCACCTGCTGCCCATGGGGCTTTGGATGCAGCCCAGGACACATTTGGCTTTCCGGGCTGTGAGTGCACATTGTTGGGTCATGTCCAGCCTCACATTCACCAAGCACCCCCCAAGTCCTTCTCCTTAGGGCTGCTCTCAATATAACAGCATTTGTTCTTTGCAGTTACAAAGGACACTATCACACACAAACAGTGCAAGCTGTAAGCCTACCACAATGTAAGCCCATGTCATCATTCTAAAGCCCAAACAAACACCAGTATCAAATAATTCCTCCACTTTTTCCTCAAAACCAGCCACAAAGATTCAGAGGTGTTACAGAAAACAGCATTTAGCCTGACACATGAAAACACTGTGCTATTCAGAAAACGATTGAGCTACATCTATCTACTAAGAGTAAATAAAACTGCATCTTATAACCCCCTCCCAAACCTCACACTCAGCTTGACGTCTTAATCTCTAAATCTGTCTTGAAGTTATTGAAGCAGTTTGAAAATAATGGCCCTGCATACTGAAAAACACAGACATACATTGCACACAGATTCTCAATTAAAATATTTACTAGAAACAAACTCAGAATGGACTCTACAGGACCCTGACTGAAAACCCAAAATGTAACTGATAGCAGGAACTACGGTGCCCCCAAAACTGCACCGCTCCCAAAACTGCACCCAAAATCTTAAGTTAACCTATACTTGTTTTCTGGGCTTTTTACTACCATGAACATCTAGAACATGTGGAACTAAGTCAATGCTTTAATATCTGCAAAGTAAATTTTACAAATGAGCAGTTTCATAAAAACAGAAGCAGGTGTTTAGCACTTTATTTTGCCCCACAAAATTTAATTCCTGGAAAGCATATCAAAACTCTTTAACTTTAAAAATGCCTACCTTTACTGGTGAAATGTGAGAATGGGAAACAAATCCATGGACATTCTCAATCTGTGACAGATTCTTCTCTGATACATGAACCAGCTCTGGACCCGTCACCTCATTGGCAATGTGTGGAGAGCTGTGCTCCTGTGGGGGTGTATCTTCATCCTGATAGCGGTATTTCTAGGAAAAAAAGTTAGAGACAAAGATCAGTCCACCACAGAAATGAGAAAAAATTATCCAGAAAACCTAAGCCAGACAAAAATAGTTATTCTTCTGACCTTGCCAATTTCAAGGCAATAAAATCTATAAATAAAAGTTTTAATTAGCTTTTTCAGTTTAAAGACTGATCCTATCCAAAAATGTTCCAGCCCTTTTAGTTCCACCTGGAATTAGTATAAAGCTACTTAAACCCCAGCAGGGTTTACTGTGAAGCATCCCAACATTTTCTAAGTACATTCACTTTCACACCCTACTACTATACACCTAAGTACATACAGAGTTATTACTAGTTTATAAGGAAAGCATGCCATGCTATTAAAGGTATACAAAAACCTTCTAAGCACATACTCATTTTGATCTTGGAAAAAGTTATTCCTGTTATTGAAATACATTTAGGATAGAAGATAGTTCCTCAGGGTTTCTTTTAAACAGAATTCTAAGGTCTACATACTACAGCTTAAGTCGAAAATAGACATTTTCCTGGTAATGTTTTTATACATCATAACCCCGTAGATGACTGCAAGTAACCCATTTGTCTGTAAGCACAGGAACACAACACCAAGGCAGTATCTGACATACAGTGCACAACCCCTAACCCTCTCAAGAGTTACATGCAATTTCTATTTCAGGTTACCACAACAATCCATCTCCTTCATCCAAAACTCCTATAATATTACAAAGGTGAGACCTACAGGATAAACTACAAAGAATCTGCTTGAAACGACAGTTTATCTATCAGTTACCAACTCCTGTAATGCTCAACACATTCTTAACCCGGTTGTAAAGTAGAAGCAATCTAAGTACATTTTTGTTAAAAATATGAATTATTAGTAGATAAGCACAATATCCACTTCTTGCAGCAGAAGAAATAACTCCAAAGAAAAAAAAAAAAGAGCATTAAAATTTCTGTTACTGCAAGAATCCAACCCCAAACACTTCCATACCTTCTCCTTAGCTGGATATACCACCAAAGGAGAGATGGTGAAAACTGACAGTTGTGAAAAATTGCAGTGGTTACTCAAAAAGCCCTAATTTTTCAAATCTTTAGCAGAGAAGTTTCATGAGATAACCACCTTAATAGCTCACTACTACCAGAAGATAAAAGTTCTTTTTCTTTCCTTTCCCTACAGCAGTGAGATGCTGGATTGCTCAGCCTCAGACTGCTGCCATTCATCTATTTTCTGAGATTGACTTGTTTTTCACTTATCAAAATAAAACCCTGAAAGGAGCTGACATTAGCTCTCTAGAACAGCCATATGAAACACTGGAAACAGAGAAGAATTATCATCTAAACAAAGTGTTGGCCAAAAATACAAAGGTATATTACCAGTGTATAAATTAGCCCACACTGACAACTGGAGAAAATAAACATCGGAGCTTCAAGAAGCAGAGAAAATGTCTTGCAGCATCAGAGAAAGTAGGAATTCCGCTAGCTTAAAGCGACCTGCTCCACTGGTGAAGGCTGTGTTTGTCTGGACTTGAGATCCAAAATGTCCCTAGCAGACCTCAGGCTCCGATTTCATTATGAAATACAGAAAAATTATTTCAAAGTGGATTTAGCTTCCAGATCATTTCAGACAAGATCATATAGAAAGCTAGAAGTGGATCATTCCAGTTTTATTGCAGGGGGCAGGGGAGGGCACACACAAACAACATCCACACAAAAAAACTCCTGAACAAACTAATTAGTCAAATAGTCAGAGGTCAATCAAAACTAAAATTTCCTTTATAGAATAGTCAATATCTTTAGATTAAGCACAGACTTAGCTTGCTTTTTTTCCTGAAACCAGACATATTTATTATAAATAGATACTTTATTAGAAAGATACTTGAATATGACTGACTACAAACAGGCTCTAGATTTCATTAAGAGATATATGTTTACATTTCAGAGTGTATCAGTGCTTATAATAAAAAAGTGCATATGAAGTTTTAATAGATCACTATGTCACTATTTTGATTTTAAAAAGAAAAAATGTTGTGGTAAAGAATTTTCCTGTAAAAGGCACGGACTGGGCCTACAATCTTCTGAAAAAAAATTTAAAAGTGAACGGCTAATCAGATTTTGATACAATATTTAAGATTGACTTTACTATTATTTGCAAACAGAAGACAAAAACATGAAGTTGTTTAAGAAAAGACTGGATGTGACAGTGTCATAGTCTGGCTGACAAGGTGGTATTAGGACATAGGTTGGACGTGATTATATCAAAGGTCTTTTCCAACCTTTTTGATTCTGTGAAGTGCATGAAAACATAATATCCATGCTCCTACCTATTCTGAAAGGTACCACAGCTCTTCACAGAAACTACTTTTGAGCATAGTGCTTTAAGTAAAGCAAACTGCTGTATCTTGTAACAGCTAATTCTCCCTGGAAATGTTTGTAGTGCTTTACTGCGGAGCACCATCTCTGAATACTGTGCCTCTTGTCTGAGGCAGCATGTTCAAGTGAGCTGGTAGGTCAAACAGCCACCACCCACCACTGCCCCTTCCCTTCCCCTCCCAGGAGCTGCCAGCCCCTGAACAAGAACTCAGACAGCTATTCCAGTCATGCCAAGTTAATTGCGCTGCCACATCCAAAGCCCTGTGCAAGTTGCCCTCCATAGGGGTCTATAGACATGATTTCACAGCACAGCCCAGCTCCCTCCAAGGACAGCCAGAGTCCAAAGACGCAGAACCCATTCACTTGTTCTTGGTCAAGCTGTACAACTCATCTCCCTGCCCCTTGCTGGGAGCACACAGCTGACTTCAGACAATGAGCAAGCTCAGCAAACTAATCCAGCAGAATGTTCTTTCCCCTCTTCCAGCAATAACAAATTTTCTCAAGTTCCTTGAAGTGGCTCGTGACAAGCTGAGGCACACAGCAATGCTGGCATAACAGGGGAAAAAAAGCAGGTAAAGAGCAAGGCCAGCCAATCTCCAGTGGCTAGAAGCAGATCATTACTCTGCCTACAAGCAGGAAAATCCAATCCTACACCAAAATTCAGGCTCCAAGGTGACCATAGTTTGTAAGAGACAGCCAAGCAACGGACACATGAAAGGAAAGAAAAAGATGTGTCAAAGCAGCTCTGAACCTGCACACAGTCTCAGCTGCACATCTCTCAGCACTCAATTAGGTAGTGGCCAAGCAATTTAGCTCCTTTTTGTACTGCTTTATAACTTAAAACCATAATTTTAAGTTCAAAGTAACTAAGTGCTAAATATTTAATACATACTTCTGACAGAGATACTACCCCAAAGGATTCTGTTGCAGAATACAGGTGTGCCAAAATTAATTTAAAACCTTTCTCTTCTGATCCAACATAGTTAACAGGGTATCTTCACGCTAAATTATAACCTTTAGTAAGTTTTGAACTGTCACCAAACTCTATGGTCACTAGTGTAAACTACTGAAAAATCCATTAACTTTAATAAACCAGTCTGGTTTGCATGAGATGAGAAAATTATCCTAATTCACCACAGTGAAATAATTTTTCAGGCCCACAACCTCCTTGCTTCAGGTCTCAGGCCTAGCAAAGTTAGACAAAAATAAGACTAAAGACAGTATCTACAACTACATTCAGGACAAACAAGGATTTCCTGGACATTTTATAGCACCATTTTTCAGAACAGAGATCACCTGATCACAGAAAAAGCACAGAAAAGTTTTAGGAAACTCATTCTAAGAGGTTCACTTTAGTCTTCCTAATCTCTTACCTGTATTTTAAAAAGAAGATATTTCGAACTCCCTTCCCTTCTCCAGACTTTAGCCCTCCTGTCCCCCCAGCCTTATAACTCCCAAGTTACTGCTTACTTCCAACAACAAAAACAACAAACCCTTGGCAAGTGCAGTCTGTCCTTGGGTTAAGTTCTCATTTTCACTGTAGAGGTCCAACCATGTTTTGAAAGAGGTTAAGAATAAAAGACGACTTGAATAAGTAAATCTAATTATTAGAATTTGATAAATATACAGAATCTCACAGGGTCAGATCCTCTCTGAGGCCATATGAACAGGCAGTGTGATAAATAAACAAGTAGTTTTAGACCATTTGCACACAATTCCCCAAGTTTAAATATTTGTCCTTTTTCAGTCATTGCCCCATTTTACAAGTTAAACTAAATCTGAAAGGGACCTTTAAAAGATCATTCCAGCAACCTAAGTTATTGTGAAGCACTGTTTGACATGCAACATCCCCACTCCTGCATAAAATTACTTGGATGCAATGTCAAATACAAATGGGTAGAGAAGACTAAATACATACTGTTCTCACATCTCCCCAAAAGCACAACTCTGTCATCCAGACACCCTTCAGCAGAAAATAACTTTCAACAACTCTAATAACAAAAGCAACAATACAAACAAATCTTGCATACCTTACTAAACCAAAGCTAAGCAAAAATGACTAGCATATTAAGATGCTAATGCATTTTATTCAAGTCTTTGCTGTACTCTAGTGTTAAACTAGAAAATAGTGTTTAGAAAAATAATAGTGTCTTCTGCACAAAGGAAAAAGGACACAAAACTAAAGGTATACTCTACTACTGCAGAACTGAAGTCAACTTGAAAACTGCTCATTTGTAAAAAACAAGAAGATTTTGAAAGCAAAAAAAATTTCTTTGCAGGTAAACAGTAATTCATACCGAGAAGTTGAAAGATTGTGGATAACAAAAGAAACTTTAGCAATGGAAGAAAAGACTATAATGTTTGTGCTTCACTAATCATGGAATAGGACATTCCGTATTATTTTCAACTTAAGCTTCAACATATGGTAACTTATTGATTTTAAATATTGGAAGAGGGTTTTAATCTTTGGGTTTGCTTTTTCAAATTCACAAGTTCAGCTGCTTCATTCTCAAATAAAAGCACTAAGTTTTCTCTAATAACTAGAGCTGTGACAAAGACATAAGGCATTTCACCCTTCTTGGACTGTTTCAGTTTGACATTGTATCTTGAATATAACTGCTTATAACATGGTTATTTAGGTCACAGTGTTCCATCATATGTCAAAATGCACAGCTAGTGTTAAACCTATTTATGTAATGCTTCATATCATGGACATCCACAAACAATAAAACAATTGAAGATAAATATACACATTTACAAAGAATCCAGAAATATTTATAATCAAGTTCACCTGTTCCAGAAGGCCAAGGAAAAGAGAATAAAGAAGGAACACTCAGATTGTGAATGTTCTTTTCATGTGATAAAAAAAAAAAAATTGAAAACACTATTTCATGTGATTACTTGTGTGAGATTAATTGTTTCTTTATGTGAAAGCCTGGTCCAAGTAACCCTGTATTACTGTTTCACATTGTCATTTAAATATTTACTCAGTATTCAATGGCTGCATCTTCTCAGAGGATAAGAGCATTTTATTTTTAGTCCTAACCAGCCCAACAACTTTTATCCAAAAATTAACACGTGCCTGGTGCAAAATCTCTCCACACTACCAGCAAGGCACTGTTTAAACAGAAATCCTTCCATTCGTTTGGGATTCAGGTAGCAGAGGTGCTACATAGGTAGCGTAGAGAACCCTCTCGGCATGAACAGCAACCCGCGTTTATTCGCAGGTAACTCCAGCCCGCCCATAAACAGCGCAAGCCATGTCAAAGACGCCCTGAACTGCGCTCGGGAGGCCGCGGCTGCCGTGCCCGGTGCCGTGCCCGGTGCCGTGCCCGGTGCCGTGCCCGGTCGCAGCCGAGGGACACGGCAAAGGCGAGGCTCGGCAACTGCGCCCCCCGCCCCAGCAGCGCCCCCCGGCGGAAGACGCTGCGGGGCCGCGGGCGCGCAGGGGCCGCGCAGGAACCGCCGCCATCGCTCAGCCCCGGCACAACATGCCCAAAGTGGAGGCTGCATGCTGGCTGGATATTTTTAGTTTGCTCTTAAAGTGAACAGCACCCCTGCTCTGCAGCTCAACGGGCAAAATCCAACCCGGGAGTCTTTTCAGTGCATGGCTTTCTTCCCAAGTTTGTTGTTTAAATATGAACATAGCTTATTAATAAGAAGTGCACGGTTCCACAAATAAGAAGGAAAGAAATCTTAATGTTATATCAAGTAGTTTCCAAATTCCATCAATAAATAGATCGTATTTCCAAGTGAAAAATGCTTTGGACACGGGAAGGATAAGCAGATTCAAAACAATGCAAAGTCTTCCTTCTGGAAATAAAGCATTCAACTTTAAGTATAATATTTACCCTATCAAAAGAGCCTTAAATTTTAGACTACTCCCTCCCAATCTAGGTGACATTTACTCAATATCAAGATTTTGTGATGTGTATATGTGCGTCCATATATATGTATATATAAATACATCACACACGCATATATGTGAGTATATATGCACACACACAACTGATCCCACCGTATAAAACGCAATCTAGTTGAAATATTTTTTGTTAAAAATAAACACCGACTTGGAAACCCTGAATATATAAAAAAAGTTTTAGAGAGAAAGACTTCCTAATTTCTGCCTCAAAACTAACTTCATGCACATATCCCTTTAATTTTAAAGGGGCTTTTCAGTACTTAACATTCTCCTCATTTCCTTGACATTGCATGTTAATTTTACAGGAAACAAAAACCCAAATATTTCTGACACAGCACTGAATATATTCTGTTTACCATTCCAGTGATTACTAAATTATGTACTTTTTATTCCTCTGCAACCTAAACAGTTGATGTAGTCCTAAAATGACTAAATGCCCGAGGGCACTGTTAAACCCAAACCTGCCACTAACAATTGCTTCCATCAAAATGATGTCAGGAGGCATTTCCAGCCCTGTATCTCAGTGCAAGTCTCCTGTGTATTTAATTCTCTACAGCTGAAGAAAATGAAAGCCAAGTGCAATAAACTGATTACATGATGATTAATGCTGATTAATGAAGAATGACGACATTTTACATGCGGCATTCAGTAAACTCGAAATGTTGTTCAAAGGGATCTTTAAACAGTAGGCATGATAATTCATTACTTCTGTCACCATCACTAAGAGCTCGGATAATTGAGTAAGGCATGGAACAAAATACACACTTATTTAACCAGAAATTTAAGGTACAGTTACATTAGACACAAAAACAATCATTCATTAAATGCAGCTTACATTTCCAGGAAAGTCCTTTTATAGACCCACCTTACATCCAAACATTAAAGAGATTGTGTTGTTGGTACATGCTACTTTACAGTGGCATAGCATCGGAGAAAAACAATCCAAGTTTTTTATGCTAGGAGACATTTTTTCAGACCCTGTGCACTTCAATCGATCCGTGACTGAGATTCCAGAAAAATGCCTCTGTAAGCGCTGCTTGCTGCCTGTCTTTGACATTTAATCTAGGTCCATAGTGTTCAAAAATAAGCCTTTATATAAACAGGTTGAATCCTTCAGGAAAAATGTTGCTTCACGTTAGAAACCAGATCTTATAAAAAAGGCAAAGAAAAAATCCTGTGTCCATTTTTAAAATTTCTGAGTCAGCTTTATATTTAATTACGTTAGCGCCAGCTTGAAGTGACAACTGTCTCACGGCCCAAAGTAATACTCGGATCCTCTCAGCCAGAAGCCCGGGTTAGATCCAAGGCAGCTCCACCTGCTGCAGTGCAAGGACTGCTATCTCCTCCATGAAAACAGAAGCAACTCCAGCAGAGCCACTGCTCAGTGCGTGCTGCTTGCTTAGGGGAGGGGCGAGATGTTGCAGCAAGGGACTCGTTACACGGCCCGATAGAGATAAACCCAACGCTTCCTGCAAGGTGCTTTCGCACTGCACCAATGAGCATGTGAAAACCCATTTTAAAATCAGCTGTGTGTAATTATAAAACCAGGGACATTGTAAGCTTAACAGCAGGGAATTTGCTGATCTGCAATTTACACTAGCTTTTTCAAGGAAGTGTCAGCAGACCACAAAATGAATGGCTCTGGGATATTTAATCCTCATTTTCAAACATTAAAAATTCAAGGTTATTTGACACATCAGAAAAAAATGGTCTTTAATTGCTGAGTAAAATTCCTAATGGTCTACCAAAAGTAATAAAGAAGCAGCTACAGAAATACACAGATACTCTCCAGCTTCAACACAATGAAATCAGAAACAGCTATTTTCCCCCTCTTCTCACTACGAAATCATGAACACGCTGGACTGTGCATTGACTTGATTATGAAGAGCTCTTGGTATAGCATTTCAAACAACTATGAACACTTAAAATAGTTGAAGACAAAAAGCTTTTTTCCTTAGAAGTGAGGTATATACTGTCAGTCTTCTTAGGATTTGTTGTTCTTTGTTGTGTGCTGACAAGTCTAAGATGCAAAATTTCTAAAATTGTTTGTTTGGTGTTTGTTTTTTAATCAAGCCCTATAGGATTCAAACTTTATTTCCTTTTTTAGAAGTCAAGGGGTCTCTGCAGGATTTCCATTTATTTATGTATTTTAATAAATTGCATTACAGAATTTGATCCAAAACATGCCCTCTGCAATTACTCTGCTCTTGTACCATAAGCTAACTTGCCTTTGCAAAAAACTTCAATAAAATAACATTAGCTATCATTTCTATTTTTTATTGCATTAAGCAGTATTGTTAAGAACTCTCTTTAGGACGAGAATGTTCACTTAAGTTTACATTTTACATCTGTAGCAGCTTTTCGTCATCTCCCTTTTACTTCCTTTGGTTTACCTAATAAGCACCCCCGAGGTAGCAAGTTTAGTGTAGTGTAAAATTGCATCCACACTTCCAGCTCAGAAACTAGTAACTTCATGAATTATACTGAGACAGTCATCTTTATATAAATGTGCAGATTGATGAAACCAAAACTAAGGCAAGATGTCTGGAGAAAAATGTGTAACTCAGCCCACAGTAAACCTCAAAATAAACTTCATTTGCATGAGGACCTCGTGCTTGGTAGACTCTCCCAAGGATTACCAATGACAGTATTTCCATATTAATAAGTGTAGTTTTCTTTCCACCACATGCCATGACATACAATTTCTCACCAAATAGCCTTAGACTTGATTTCCCACAGTAGATCATCATCTGCATGCAAGCAGGACTAAAGACAAAACCTAACACTCAACTTAATTGTCACAGAAAAAGAACAAAAGAGTGTAAAAAAATCAAAAATGCATCTTCTTTGTCTAGATAAGTTAGATTACATTTTTCTTGCAAGAATACCCAAGGGCAACCTAAATAGAACAGGCTAGGAGAGGAACCTAAAACCCCTTTATGTCCCTTCTGCTGACTGGGGGTCTCAGTAAAGAGACTCCTCACTGAAGAAACAGGGCAGAACACAACTGAGCCCATACTCAAACAGCATACATGGAACAATGCACAAGGGGAAGGAATACAGGCACATAATGCTGTCTCTTGCCAAAAACAATGTTCCTATACCACAAAACAACTTTTTCTATGCAACATGGATCGACAATTCATCTTACTTCCATATCTCTAATCTCATTGTAATAACATAATTTCTCACTGAAATAACACACAGTCAAATGCATGGCAATTTCATGACAACAAATAAAGTCAAAGAGCCAAAAGCAGTTCTTGAATGTTGCAGAAATAGCTTTTTGTGATGCAGAAAATATAAGCCCTAATGTGCCATGGGCATAGAAGAATCAATAAGAGGAAGATAGTCTACACATCCACAAAGGATTCCATCAGTAAGATACAATAAAGAAGAGAAAGCTTAAGTAACTTCAGGCAATTACATCTACATTGTTGATGAAGACCACATAAAACATCTGAATGTTTCAGCCATATATTTGCAGCTGTAGATAAATTGGTTACACTACAAAATCATCTTGACCGTTATGCAAAGATGAAATTTTTTACCCATTTGCCTGCCCACAAGCTTATAAATATAATATTTAAGCTTATAAAAATAAAATATATTCTTACATATTTTGCTGACTAAATCCTGAGATTTAACTGTAATAAAAGTTTCACTTGTTCAAAACAATTATTTGTGCTCAAGTTTTTTTTTTAAGAAGTTAACATAAATCTTTCTGAAATATGAACATATACTATGTTCTCATATTGAGAAACACATGTAACAGAATATTTCAGTCTACTTTTGAGCTCTAAAGAAAAATATCCACACTTAATTATTGCTCTGATTCAAACTGAAGGTTGAATTAACATTTCAAAACATAAAAAATAATGTATTAACACAATGACTAAGCCATTGATTAGAAGAATACGGCCTTAACTCTGTAACTACCTATCACTACTCATTCCAAATTTATTAGTCTGTATTTTGTATTATCACATAAAAGCTTGAGCCCCTACAGTCAGAGCTCACAATTTCCATGTTTCCTCAAAAAGTGTTCTCAGTGAAAACAACTAGTTTCATCCTAACAAAAACATTACATGAAATGAATTATCTTTATTTCAGGTTTTTTTACAATGTTTACTTGGCAATAACCCATCTTTATGTATGGCTCCCACATGCACAATAAAAATACCCACATCAAATAAGAAAGCTCCTACTTCCAAGTCTCCCTGAGCACTAAGAATATTGAACAGAGTGAAACAAGAGCTATATAGCATCCAAAAAACCACACTATAGGACTTTCATAGAAACTTAATGCTTCAATTCAGCACTTGCCAGCTATTCTTGATTGAACACAAGTGGTACCAGTTTCATCGATCCATGTGTTCCACCTGTACCTCAATACAACACACTTTAGGAAACAGCAATCTCATAGGCAGCAAGACCTGGAGATTTAATGAAATTATTAGTGAAGGTCTAACATGACAAATGTACCAACCATTCAGAATGCCACACCAAAAGGGGAAAAGGCTTCCTAATTTTTCAGACAGAACATGTCCCTTAAATACCACAGCAGGCACCTGTCAAGCTGGTGGGACTCAGGTTTAGGTGCCCCTTCTCCAGAAGCCTGAGCTAGTACACTTCTGGGGTCTGTAATACAATCCAATTTAAAAAATAAAAACCATGACTTTTGTCACAATTACTTAAATCTAATAAACTTATTTTATCCTCTCCTTTGCATAATTGTAGTCTGTAAGGTCTTCAAAGAGTACACAGAATTTCAAAATTATAAAGAGTTTTACAAAAAACCTTGGATGCTGGTTTAAGATTACCCCATACTAGCACAGAGCTCTAATTTAATGTCTGTAATGCTTTCTTACTCAAGGAGTAGTAATTTTATAAGCATTTTCTATAAGGCAAATGAAATTTGAACACTAGTTTGAGAACAACTGATGTCTGGTGTAAACTGCATCCATCAGCACCCAGAAGCTCTTTAGCTCTGCAGTTCTTGCTCCCTGAAGTATCAGATGACCATCCAAGCCCATTTTGAGAGAGTAGCCAAAAAATGTACTGCTTGTGCCTGCATGCTCCTGAACTGCCAAAAAAATCATTTGCACCGTTCTTTCGGGCAAAGAGTTTTACATACTCAAATCACTGTGAGCTGAAATTCCCCTTCTAAAGGCATCTTTAACAGCTCTCCATAGTTTAGAAACATCTTTTTGTGAGCTTGGCAGGTAAACGTTTACAGGAGTTAAACCAGCAGCCACTGCTGCACCTCAAGTTCAGGATGCTGCTGTGCATCTGTTCCTTTTAAGAAGCTTAATACTTTCATGTACAAAATTTGCAAAATACAGCTGTCTGTGTCTTAAGTTTCCAAAACCCTGAAGAACACCACAGTCTCATTAACTTCAGAAGGAATGTGAAATGTTACTTTGGAAAGAGGAATCTGACTAATAGTTGCCTGTATTGTTTTTTTTTTTTTTTAACAGCTTGCCCTGCAATGACATTTAAGCCCAGAACAGGTCCTATGAATAGAAACTTTTCAGTGGGTGTTTGTGATTTTTCTCCCAGTTTATTCCAAGTCTTAAATTGTTACATATAAGACAGATCTGGGACATCACTCCGATGAGGTCCTTCATAAGCCTTGATAAGTCAAGCCAAAATACAGACAAGATTGTTTCCCTTCCCAACTGAGTGACCATCACTATGGACATTTGTATAAGCTTGCTTTTGGAGCCCTTTTCAGTCCAAAACAGAGGAGGAAAATATAATGTCGTATTGGAGAAAGAACCCAGAGGTGTCTGCATTATCATGTCTTCTATATGCAAAAATAATCAGGCTTCAAAATATGTGGTGACAGACTGAAGAGTGTTCAGGAGCAAAACTTCACGAATAACAGACTTTCCTGACAATTACCAACGCATAGAGGTCCTACATATTCCAAGTGTGATTTCAAAGATATTTAATCATATCATTCATCTGTCAGTTCCTTCCTCATAATAATTCTAACACTACAGCTTAATTTCAGCCAAACTGACTGGAGGGATAGAGGTCTCTGAGGATATCCATCAAGTAGGTAGCAAGCATAGGAATAAAAGCCAAAAAACCCCCACCAAAGGAAGGGGAAACAAGCGAAACAGTAAGGCTGCCTAAGCAACAACAAGCAGAATTTATAAAATGAGACACGAATTAAGAATATAAAAGGGGGGAAGGTCTAGCAAAATGCTATATAAGAGCTTATATTAAAACAGTAGCACACTGTGACAAAAATGTATAGGTAGCCATGTTTTCTAAGGCAGAAATGAGGCCATTTCATGTTTTGGAACTAAAAATACCCCGAGTGAAACATCTTCCTTTTCTTCTGATCTTTTGAAAGTATTTTAGCATTACTGGAGCATGCTTTAAGTCTTTAGTTTTCACACAAGAAGTTCCTGAGAATGAGAGAGGTCACAGAATTGGCTAGTAATGACTACTATGAAAGCCAAAACTCAATGTTATTTTTTCCTAGCTAGAAACCACCAGAGTCAGGAGAACACCCTCAATACAGACTAGAAAATGACTGAAAATAAATGGTTCCTTTTGCAATACTTGAAGTTTGATCCAATAAAGATTGTATACATGCAGCACATAAGTGTCTGTCTGACCTGTTAAATTCACTGCAGAAAATTATTTCATTATATTAGCAACATCTCAGTGAGAGAAAAAGAAAAAGTTTCTGTATTTTGAATAGACTATACTGTGATTAGAATACAACTCAATCAGAAAATTCCTAAAATGAAAATGTACTACATTGCTTCAAACAGACTTAACACGTCCAGAAACAGTCCATGGTAGGTTGAGCCTGAATGACAGGTGAGCACCTAACCAGTCACTCACTCACTCCCTTCCAGAGGGATGAGGGAGAGAATCACAAAGGCAAAATCAAGAGGAGAAGCCTCATACGTCGAGATAAATAAGTGAAAATGGAAATAATAAAAAAAACCCAAAACCCAACCAACTACACATACAAGTGAGGCAAGCCAAATCACTAACCACCAGCAGATCAATGGCCAACTGCAGCAAAAGCCACTTCCTCCTAAATTATTGCTGAGCAAGATACTAAAATATAATGGAGTATCCTTTCAGTCAGTTTGGGTCAGAGGCGTCAGCTGTATCCCCTCACAACCTCTTGCCTGCCCCCCTGCCTACTTGCCAGGGCAGTAGGGTGAGAAAATAAGAGGCCCTGACACCGTGTGAGTGCTATTCAGCAATAGCTAAAACACTGGCGTGTTCATCAACAGTTTGTCACAATCTAAAACAGCACCATATGGGCTGCTGAGAGGAAAATTAACTCCATCCCAGCCGAACCTGGTACCAGTCTGACCTTTAAAGTCCTTTAGTATTAAAAACTATGAGATCTTTGCATTCAAAAGACTACTGAAATCACTCAGAGTAAAAGTATGTGATTAATCTAAAGTTGCCTTTGATGTGTTGCTTCCATCTGTCCACACAGGAGAAAAAAAGTATTCAGATTTAGCCCTAAATGGTTCCATGGAACTCCGAAAAAGACTTCTAGTGAACAACAGACTCTGAATCACAAAGGTCAAACTGATACACTATAAAAGCTCTCCTGAAAGACCCAAAAGCTTTACAGCCTTGTCTCATCCCTTCCCCACACCCTCAAGGAAGCTTTCACCCAGTCTGTATGTGACGTAAATGGACTCTGTTCTCAAGTGATAAATATCAGCCAAGCAAGGTTATACCCTCAAGGCTATACTCAGTGGGAAAGATTAAATCCAGCAGGGTGTGATTAGCTCTGGAACTGCTCTCCATAGTGTCAAGACCAGGCTGGAGCAAGGATGTAATTTCTCTCTGGATTGTTCCCTCTAGGACCCAGGCTGACTAAGCTAAGCATATCCTCCAAAACAGGGTATTCCTTATGCACCTATTGGGATTAAACAGAAGGCTAGTTTGATTAAGACTATCATGCAGGAACTATTGGAGGGGAAGTGTGATGGAAGGAACAAGGGACAACATCTTTGAGGTTTATTCCAGTATGGACAACATATGAAGATCCTACAGTTATTGTAGAATTCCTACAAATCTGAGTCTTCCCATCCTCTCTTTTGGAAAGAGCCCCTTTAGGAGAAGCAGTTTTCAGTAGTGGAATACCTTCTAAATGGTCCATGCAAAGTAGCCACAAAAAGTAGATCTGCTGTTGAATAATTCACAAAGTATTAATAAAGCATCTGTGCCTCCCCTGGAAAAATAAGGGCGGACTGGTAAAAAAACAAATGAAAATGAGTGAGACAAAATATATTAATAATATATGTCTTTTATCTGGTGAAGCCTCAAACTACTCCAGATTCATCTTAATAACTGTTCATGCTTGCTTAACACCACATCAAGAAGATACTGCAATTTGACATATTTGGTGCTACATCAAAGCAGCAGAGCAGAAAAGAGATGAGGCTAACAACCTCCCATAGCCAGCAGATGAAGTGCTTGCACAACACTAGTAACAGTGGGTGTTTTTTCCTCCCCTGCAGACAATGAGAAGGTTGTTCCCAGAGACAAACGCAACTCAGTCCTCCAGTCCTGCTGTTTTAAAAACAGAGAAAACTGATCACATCTCAATTATAAAATAGTCTGTTGAGATCAGGACAGAATCTAGACAGCAGTGCTGTGGATGCTCAAATATCTGCCATACATTTCTGAGTACACAGATGACTGTCACTAAGTTCTACTGCAGTTGTTTTCAAAAACTGTACCAACTTGTTCATACAACAAAGTTGGTACAATGCTTAAAGGGGAAATGACAATAATTTATTTCTTATATCATTCTAATGAATCTGAACATTTCAAAACCAGAGATGACACCTTCCTCTAAATGGGAAAAGACTCATAAAGCTACTTTTTGACTCCAATGGATAAAAGCATTTGCTAGCCTACAGTTTTAATTCATTGCAACTCCATCACTTTCTCAGTATTAAAATGCAAATCATCTTACAGGCAAGGACTATAATTGCCATCTCAATCCAATCCAGGTGGTAAGGGTGCTGGTGATTTACACTTTGTTATTAAGTAAGAACACATAAGGAAGGCTGTTATTGCCTGCAGGTCATTGACTCTTCTGCCACTTTCTGGGAAAGTAAATGTAAAGGGGAGAGCTCCAAGAAGGCACAGAACAAACAGACAGGCAGAGACCACAGCTTGGAAAGGCTTCTGACAGGGCCTCGTGAAGTTTTCTTATCTGTAAGCCAAGCACTCACAGGCAGGGCAGACAGACTGGGTTGAAAATTTGCTGGACCACTTGGCTCAAAAGGTGACTGATGGCATCATGCCTGGCTTACAGCTGTAAGAAACAAAGTACCCTGAGGACAGGTACTGGGGCCTTTATTGCTCGGCATTTCTACTGGTTGCTGGCATGAGGACACAGAATACAGTCCAAGGAAACCAACAGGTGACACTCCACTGCTGAAGTGGCCAATGCAAGACATTTCAGGACCTTAACACAGACCTTTGACCTGAAGGACTGAGCCAGAAGAAAGTTCATGAAGCACAAAGAGCTATGCTGAGTTCTGTAGCAAGGACTGAACAAATCCATGCACTGGTACTGGGAATAGCAGCTGTACTGAGATGCATCTAATAGTTATGTGGGACAGCAGGCTGAGGGGAAGCCATAAGCAGTTTAGGGTAGCGTTGACACTGCTAATAAGTTAGTATCACATCTCTCCAGTTTTTAAAAGTATTTTTCAAAGTATTTCTGCTGCATTTAAGTATCATTCTCCTATGTAGTGCTCATGAATATGGTCTCCAGTGCAGTAACAGTTTCAGAACTTGCAAATAAGGAGGAAATAAATTAACAAGCTGAAAAATAGAGTTAGGGAATGAAGGTTATAACTTTAAAAACTGAAACCACAAATTACAACTTATCACCATGACAAAACAGCTTAAGCAAGAAGTGTGGGAACTGTTACTTGACCTGATCTCGAGCTCCACAAAGGAATCTCAAATCACATTTTCTTAAAGCAGGTTGAATTATCTAAATGCTCATTAACATAAAACACTTATTCTTACAGTAAAAATTACTGTCAGATTACAGCCAAACTTTGTTAAGAATTGAAGCAGTGATGCATTAAATACTTTATTATTACCAAGTAGCATTTCCCTGACCACAAGCAAACTTTCAAAATATTGATCCTGGACTCAATGCTACTTATTGATCCCTAGAGCTTCTACATTTTAATACATGTTTCTAAACCACAGCATTTCAGCAGGAATCTAGGGCAACACAGGCACCAGTCCTTAAAAAAACACCAGCAGCTGTTGGCAAACTAATTGCACAACAGTTCAAAACAGAGTATTTCTTCTTTGTATGTTTTAGCAAGATGCAAGATGCTACAGAAAATAGCACCCTACTTCAGTCCAGAAACTACTTCAGTTAGGACCCAAATTACCTGAGTGAATGTGACATTTTCTAGCTAATGTAGGTCATTCTCCACTTCTTCCTCCTCTCTGTTGCCTTTAAAATACCTAGAAAATAGTATCTCAACTAAAATAGAGAGGTTTTTAAACCACCAAATGGAGCAAAACTATTAACTCAGGAAAAAGAAAGAGAAAACCAGAAAGTATTACTTTTCTGTATAATTTTGAGAATAAAAAAAATCTTCTCTGTTGGAAACACTTCTGATCATCTCATCTGATAAAACCCAGAAAAATAAAAAAAAAATTACAGGGAACAACATCAAGGATAAAGATACTCAGTGGCTTCTATTTGAGAAGACTTAACTGACAAAGCTCTTCATCTTTTAAAGAAAGCAGCTGAGTTGGGAACATGACACTCAATCTTTGAAAAGATGAATGGCATAGAAAAGGCATATGAAAAGTAACTACTAACTATTTAAGACAACACAGGCATTAGCAGACAATTAAATTACCCAGCAGATGTTTGAAAGCAAACAAAAGAAAGTACTGCAGAACTCATTGCCAAGGATATCAAATCAAAAAGGAAAAGAGCAAATCAACAAACCAGAGTCTAATAAAAATGTCTAAGTGTAATCACTATCTCAGGAAACTTTCACAAACTGCCTGATGGAGTAGGACAGCAACTGAAATGGGCACTTGTCCTTCATTACCATCACCAAATAGAATCACTACAGCTGCAAAAGACCTCAAAGATCATCAGGTCCAACCACTAACCAGGCACTACCACGTTCATCACTAAACCACATCACCAAGTGCAACATCCACGTGTCTTTTGAACACTTCCGGGGATGTTGATTTCACAACTTCCCTGGCCACTCTATTCCAATGTCCTTTCAGTGCCTAACTGTCCTTTCAGTGAAATTTTTTTTCCTAATATCTAACCTCATCTTATTAAGCCTCATCTTAAGATGAATTACCAGTCATATTTGGAAGGGATCCACAAAGCTTACCCACAAGTCCGACTCCATTTTCAAGGAGTTCCTGTACTCTGAAGGATTTAACTTGTATCACCTACTACCAGAGCATCAGAGATCCTGATCAACTCAAGGCTTCCTCTAGGCATTGGGGAATAGTTATTTGGTCGAAGAAGTGTTGATATAACAACAAAACAGGAACAACAGAAAGGGGAAAGACAATGGGAATAAAAAAAAAAAAAAATCACGAAAAGCTGAATGCACTTGCGTACTGCAGTGCTAGGCAGTGTCTAAAAATGCCATACAACACAGAATGCAGGCAAGAAAGTTTTCACATTCTTTGTATGTTTATTTGATGCTGTAAGGGAAGTCATCACACAGAGCTGAACTCAATTTCATAGCACTTGGATTGCTGAGGACACACAAGTCTAAATTAAGAAGAGATACAAACAATACTGGCCAGAGTTTTCAAAAGCCCTTTAAGACATTCCATAGAAAAAAGCCAGAGATCACCAAAATAAAAATGGTTTAGTGTTGCCCATTATCATATTACTGAAAATCATTACCTAGGCTAATGAGGGCTAGGATTATCCAATTTTAATGAAAATTACCACATGCATATTTTATATGAGTGATGTTGATAAATATTAGCTGTATAAAGGAATTCCCAAAATAATTTAGGGATATAAAAAAATGTAATATCAAATGTAATATCAATATTTATAGCTTCATGATCAGCATGTCAGAAAATTAGTATCAGCTCTGTAACGCATAAACACTTCATTTCTTTCTGCCGTTCAAGAGGACATCCTCACATACTTCAAATGTGAGAGGGATAAGAAAGCTTTGCAAATTCTCAGCAGCAGATCCCCGCATTGTCCTGGTTTGTTAACCTGAGCAAAGCACACTGAACACAGCAGAGGGCAGCAGTTCTCCACTGCCACTCGAAAGCACTTCCCTGCTTGCAACAGCAGCATTTAAAAGTAAGAATGCAAAGCACTGAAGACGAGAGTATATGCCTGTTTCAGAAGTCTTGGTTTTACAGAAGCACACTTCACTCTCTACAAAGACAAAGAAATTCACTATGATATATCCAAGCATCAGATCGGAACTAAAAACAAAACCAGAGAAGAAACAAGTTGATTCTATCAGAAAGGTTTTCATTTCCTTCATTACAGTCACAATCTGGTGCCCAAGTGGTTTCAACGTGCTGGTTATAAATTGCAGTACACTGGTGAGCCGATGCACAAAACCTAATTTTTATTTTGAGTCCCTGAATGAACAGATGAAGAAACATTTTAATTAGTGGTAGAAAAAGTAAAGGTTTTCAGATGGCCAGTTAGTAGTCACAGAGTTGAAACAATCCTATTTTGAAATTAACTTTCCTGTTTAGAGTTATCAGATACGTACTTTTACAATCCCTGTGACAGTAGAAATAGATTAGAATATGCTACAAATGGTGCTTAAAGGATTTGAGATGACTAAAAAATCCTCATTTTTGGATCCAACCCAATCTGATGCTTTTTGTTCAAAATGAAAAGTGAGAGAGATTTTTCTGCTAGGTCTCTCACACAACCTAAATACATAATAAACAATTTAATATGATCTCTAAAATCATCTAGCTACACCATAATGAGCTTGTCTTATCTACATTATTGTTATAGAAGTCTTTTATTAACCAATTACTTTAGCAGCAAAGATCCTTTTGATTTCCAGCTTTAATTTATTTTGCCTTAATTCTTATTGTTCCCATTTCAGCATCATCTCATTTGAAAAGTCACTACCATCTTTCTGGTTTGGAAACATATTCCCTAAGTCATCGAGACAAACTCTTCCAGCTTCCCCCCACCACCCTCCTTCCCAGACAGCACTTCCCTCACCACTCTAATAGTACTTCCAGCTGTGTATGTGCAATTTGCAGTGGGCCTCACATAACACTGTAAAACACAACTTTTCCATCTCCTCTGAATACCCTGATGGCCTTCAAAGAATATTTCAATCAATCAAAATCAGTTCAGGAACAGTTATAAAGACCATACAACTTCCAGCCCAACTACAGACTTCTTTCCAGTCACCTGAATTATAGTTCCTGGCCTAGAGCCAGCTGTGCACATCAGATCCTGTAAACAACCTATTAGGAAGTTAGGAAATAAAGAAATTGATCCATTTCTCACCATACAAGTGATATTTCCAGGAAAATTTCTACAAACAGCTTTCAAGATGCATTTATTAATAACATATCACTACATTAACTACTAAGTTAACTGCTTAGTTAGATCACTAAGTATTCCCTAGCCATTTCCTTAGCCTGAAGGAAGATGAAACCCAGAAACTAAGAAAGATTCCATGTAATAAAATAGTCCTCATTTTGCCTTCTTGAGTAACTGTTATTACAGAATTTAATTACAAATAGCAGCAGAAAGGTGATTTGGTTGGGCGTTCTTTTTAAAATGAACTGCAACAGCACCAGCACTTTAGACTGCTGAATTATGACAGAAATTTCTTCATCATTTTCAGTCTGGAGTTTTTTCGAGGAGAATTGTACCTGAATTAACTAAACTAAAGCTAAAGCAACCAAAGTACATTTTTCAGACTCAATCATGTGATAACTAGTTGCATTTTACCACATGTGAATGACTTGCTTTTGGTTTGGTTTTTTTTTTTTTCCAAGTAGAAAAATAGCAGACTAAAGAATAAGAAAAGTCTCCTTCTGGTTAAAACATTTACAAAAACATACAGGAATATACTACAAGTCAAATGTGCACAGTTTGGAATTACTACATATTTTCAAGGAAATAATGAGTTTACAAAAGTGAAAGGCTATATTTTAATTACAAGAGAAGAATGGACCAAGTTCATTTTTGTAACAGTCTAAGGACTTCAACAGAGCTATTATACAGATGAATAAAGTCCAAGTGCAAGAATGCAAGAAGTGGCTGTTCTGGTCCAGATTCAGTGCTACCACATTTGGTCAACCCAGCACCTCGGTAACTGGAAAGCCCAAGCCACAAGAGCCTTTGGAGTCTGTTTAAGAGAAAAGCTCTGGAGCTTGAGATACAAGATGTGCAAGTGATGTGTCACCCGCACAATGTGCAAACAAAGGACTCCTCAGCAGTGGTGTCTTCACCAGGTAAAAGGCACCCCAAATGCAGGTGGCCAAATGAAACTACTACACAATTTTTCCAACAGGCAAGAAAGAACAGCCACAGAGGAATGAGAATTCCCTGCAGTAGTGCTCCATCTCAGTGGCACATTTGCAAGAACTGGAATGGTGGCTGGCACATGCAACCCCACCAAGACAAGGAAAGAGCAAAAATGTCCTCAACATATGTTATTTGGGGGCACAAGTAAACTCACTGTTAGAGCACAGAGACTAAAAGAAGGAAGTAGTTATTGTTCTAATGTTTTCACAGTGTGGAGGGTAGGAAACCATTTTTCCAGGCGATATGGGCTTGTCACTAAAACTACCCAAGCCCTGTTCATTCTCTCTTGGGCATTTAGATGAATTCAGAAAATGCTGATGATTCCTGCCCACACTGACCTTTAAGACAGCAGCTCTCAGTTACACTTTTAGTATGCATTAGAATTTCAATAAATTGTGTCGTTCCCTCCTCCAAACCAAGATGTGGCAGTGTGTGGTGTATAAAGAAACGTATCTTAAAAACACACAAACCTAACAAGGCTGAATAGCCCTTAAATTCAGGTCTCTACCTGCACATGTTTTCGATGTTTTACTTTTACTGGTCTGGTAAATACCAGTCCTAGGAATGAGATTCAAGTGATGTTATTCCCACTTACGAAAGTATGAGTAATACCCCCTGACAAAACATCAGGCTATGATTAAGCCTCAAATAAAGTGTAAAAACACCCCTCATGTTAACAAAGCCCTGGTGCAATGCACTGCATTGACAAAAGAAGTGATCAGGCACAGTGCTGGCTAGTAAAACAAATCTGACTAGCAGCATACCAGATAATCAGCCAGTGAGCTCAGCCATCCTGAAATGCCACTTCAAATATGAGAGGAAGCCTTTTGGGGTTTCTGCCATGAAGAAACCTAAATAGCTCTGTCTACTGAAGGAATCGTGTTGGAGACCATATGCCCAACTACGAACAACCCTACATTTATTCACCCACTGTTTTCATTACAATAGGAAACTATGCCAAACTTGTTCACTCTAAGTGGTCCTGTTCCATGAGCAGCAGCCAAACTGAGCAAACAGTTTGATTCTGCTGCAGAGAGAATCACCTCTCACCTCCTCCTTCCAAAAGTGTTGAGCTGTTATGTCTTATTATTTTACCTGCCTTTTCACAGGCTTCTGAGTCACTTTAACTGCTCACCAGTTAACAACTCTCCATCCCAGCAGCTATTTTTCCATAGGTCTAGTCCTGGTTTGACTTTTCCATGAGCTGTTTTTACTCAGTAGGCAGCAGAAAAGCACACAAAGTTCTACCAGGTTCCTAGCAGGTGAGCATTGAACAAAAAGGGGTAGAAGCATTCTCAGTAGCAGCAACTGGGTTTCATTGTCACTCATTAGGCCACAGATTGAGTTCTTCACCTGTAGTAAATAAGGACAGCAAAGCAAAAGTGATCAGGAATGAATGCTTCACCACTCTTCTGCCATTAAATCCTACCTGGAAAAGTACTCAGGTTATGATCATCAGCTCCTCTGAAATAAACCCACACAGTTCCGGGCAGGCAAATGGAGCTGTGAAAATGCTTTGAAGGGGTCTTATTTGTAGGATTGATTTCAGAAAGTTATTCTCCCTTTTTTACTACTGTATTCAGCATCTCCAGTCTAAACATATTCCACACCACGTTCTCAGAGTCAGTCCAAGCCCCTGGTGCAATAACCAAATATAACTGATTTGTCACTTATTTCTAGTATTAATTAGCAGCTTTTACATTTAAAACAGAAGGAGAAATAAGTACAAACACACACAATGATACAAGAACTTCATCTAAGATTCATCAGCTTCATAAAAACACCGAGTGCACAGTATCCAGCTTCTCCAAGCACACGAACTTCAACAAATACAAACATCAATGATGCCTGCATGAATAACTTACACAATCCTAATAATTCCTGGGTTATCAATTAAATGACCTGTATACTTGCAGCCATTTAAAAAGAGCAAGCAAACACAAATAAACTAAGATTATGTTAGAAGATTCTCTGTAAAAGAACTAAATACCACAGATTTATACCTTTGTTTTGAATTCTATGTGCATTTTGATGAGACTAGAGAATCCACATAAGGGAAAGCCAAAGAATACTACAGAGCAAGTGCCTCTGGCTCAGGAAGTTCTTGAGTGTTAAACTGCTATTGGTTGGGACAATACCAAATAACACGCTAACAGAAAGAGAACTCTGAAATCCAGAGAATCCCCTTAGAAAGACAATAAATGCAGGAAGCTTATTATATCCTTGTAATCAATACACAGTAAGACTGTAAATTTCTACTAATGATTTGCCTTATGTTAGTCTATTTTCTAGGACTTCCTCATTCAACTTTTGAGATTTTGCATATCAGGTCTCTTTATCATTTCCTCCACCATCACTCTCTGCCACCTGCATCACTCTTGGTGTCATCAGTTATCACTTTCAAAACATCTTCACACTCATCTTCAAAACTCAGAGAAGCCACTTTCAGTTCCATCCATAGAATCCAAAATATAGTATTTCTTAATCTCTTTAGCTACAACCTCTAGAATTAACCACCAGCTATCTGATGTTGCACTGGGCTTCTTTATTTGCCATACAGAGAGATGAGAAGCTTGACGCCCTGCCAAAGCTCATTCTATATATTAAAACTGCAAACTTTATAAAAGGCTGTTCACAACAAATCAGGCAGTTGGGACATCATTTCTCCTGGCATTACCACAAGGTCAGTATTTCCTGCTTGTATTCCTCATTGGTTTTGTTAAATCCCCTTTAAACCCAACATGGCAAACATTCCTCACACACTTGGTCTCCTATTCCACATGAAAGTTGGCCAATGCTTTAAATTGCAAACAACCATCCTTGATTTTGACACTTCCCAGCTGTCTAGTAGGCAGCTGTTTCTTTGGAATTGAATTATACGTCAAGCTTACGTGCAAGAGCAATATCATACCATCTGCTGATGCTGCCAACATTACAGTTGCACCATTTTTTTCCCTTCCCAAAGCTTTTATGACTGATTCTGCACCCTTTTCTTCAACACTGTGACCAAATGACATACCAAAGTCAAGTGATTTACTATTAGCACTAATCAACTGGCTCATTAGAGAACCATGATTTATCCAATCAAATATGTTTGGAAAGCAATTTGCTTTTTAGTGAGGACATGGAATGTTGGCAAAATGAAGTCCTTGGCCAAAACCCATCATGACACATCATTCACATGTGCCAACTTGGAAGGGCTGTTGTATACTATTAAGTATTGAAAGTATTTCTCAAGCTTTCAGTGTAATAATTTCCCACATAACTCATTTACATCTCATCTACAATTTTAAATTCAAAATTCTGTATTTTGTTCCTCCACTTAAGAAAGCAAATTCCTTTGAGCCCACCAAGTAATTTCTCCATCAAATTTATACATAAAAGCTTAGCTTTTAATTGTTTCTGTTTTCACACAATTGCTTCTCACATTTTATTTCCTACCAACATTGAAGCTTTCAGGTTTTATGCACACAGTGCATAATGCAGAAAGTTCAAACTTGCATTGCAGCCTCTCTATGTTTCTTCAAACACTTGTTAGACCTGGAATATAGGATCAAGTACAGTGGAAAACCACCAAGATGGGTCACCTGGCTGAAGGACAGTGAAGAAAGCTTCAGGGGACTGGGCTTACTCAACCCAGAGAAAGGCACTGGACAGGAGCTGATAAACAGCCTTCTCGTGTCTAAGAGGAGACACCAAGAAAACAATACTTGGCCCTTGTCGTGCACAGCAGGAGGAGAGAGAACATTAAACTGATACAGGCTGAGGGGGTGTACAAAGCCTAATCAAAGCCCTAAGTGACCTGGTCTAAGCTGATGCTGCCCCTTCTTTAAGCAGATGGTTGGACATGATCACTTTCAGTGCAAATTCAATTACACACAATTCATTTAAGCTGAAGCAAATTCCAAAAACTGACTGTGAAAACAATGGGACTCTGACCTACAGTGAAACGCACAGCCAAGTGAGGAAAGCTGCAGGAATCCTACAAACTCAGGGTCACCTTTCCCACTTCAGCCATGCTGGCTGTAGCTGTGCTCCTGTAGACAGGCACCTTGCAGCCACATCACTGAGCTCACCCAGAATTTATGAGGTCTCATGGCTTAAGTTTTACAACTTAGGAAAAAACCCTTCATCTTTCTTCCTTAGTAACAGGTTGATGCATCATTTCCGCTCTCTCAAAATACTGGAGTTTGGCTACTGTCAGAAACAAGGACTGGACCACACTGATACTGCTCTGGTGCAGTCCAGGCCGGATGCTTCTTAGTATTTTGAAATAAAACTGGTACAAAACAATTGCTTTTTCACACTTGTCAGGCTAGACATATTATTTAAAGCTATTTCAGATCATTGTAATTTTAAATTCAACTGCTTTACTGAAAGTATACTATGGAACAAAGTTAAGAATGACTGCTCAAAAATTGCTTTTTCTGGAAAAATCAACGACTTTTCATAGTCTGTATTTTTAAGTGCCATGAACTCATTTAAAACTGTGACTTAAATAAAAATCATTACTGTAAGCTCAGCCCACGTGCCTGCTCTTAATAGTATCCATGGTTGCAGTGATGCAAATTTGCCTACCTACTTCAAACCAATGTGCCCACATAAGGAGGAAAAAATACTGTATTAATCAGTATTCTTTGCACTAGATTGGGGCAAAGTAAACCAGTTAGACCTTTGAAGATAGGACAGAAATTAGTTTAAGGACCTGTTCGCCTATTGTGACTAGATCTGAATTCTGAATTAAGCAGAACAGTAATATCAAAGTTCAAAATACAAAAGATTTCTCAAAGCCATCAGAAAATTAATCTAGCTGTTCAAATTCTTCTCTTCCCCAGACAGATATAAAGAGTAACAATGAATTTTTTCAAATACTCCTCTGCTCAAGGCAGAGAAACGGGAATCATTTAACGTTTTTACTAATCCTGTAATACATTACATTAATGCTGATTTCAAAATTGCCTGACTTACATGCATTGATTTTCCTTGAGACTTGAAATAAAGGTTTATGCACAAAACCAAGGAACGTACTTTTCATTAGACTAGATTAGTCTGAGTAATCAGATACACACAGGTACACAGGGAAGCAAACAGTTCTTTTCTAAGCCCCACTTTAACTAAACAGCTTTAGTTGAAGCTACAAGGTACTACAGCAACATTTTGTTAAATGAGGCCAAAACTTCACAAGAAGCAGGCAGGAAGTACTAAGTGCTGATAACTCCAGGTAGAAATACACCATCTAGTCTAAGTCCACATAACACTATGCTGTGCAGAGATGATCTCTCCCTCTCCCATGCCACATTTCTGTGAGCATTTCTGTGAGCAATCTCAATTTCTTAGCACCCATAGAGCTAGCCTAATCATATTAAAAACTAACTTTTTTTCACTGAATATGTTTTCTGTTGGCTTAGCTTTACATATAAATTGTCCTTCTGCTCTTAGACAAGTATCTATGTGAAGGTGAATAAATGCACAAAATAAACTAAAGTTGAGCATTTTGGTTATAAAAACGACAGCTCTGCCTTTCCCTTTTTTAAAATGAGTACAACAAAATTAAGGTACATATCCATATAACTGAAGCAATTAATATCCAGTCCCAATGTCACTGCACAAAAGCCGGTATTCAAAAATAAATAAAGCTGAAATGCCACAAATTAATATCACTCAAACATAATTTAAAAGGACATGTTTCACTTCCAAAAACAATCTGTGACAGTTCAGACATCAGAAAGACTCCTTTGCTGATGAGAGACAAGGTAATTTCATTCATTCTAGTCAGCCTTTGCTTCCTTGTGTCAAACAATCCAGGAAGCATCTTGATCTTTTCTTTTATAAAAGCTAACATTAAATCCACCTAATATTCTCAAAGATGTTCAATTTTATTCTACTTCTTGAGAAGGATATTTCTATAAGCAAGTTTGATGGTTTCAGATTATCCAGACGAATGCTAGAAGTTAAATCAGTTTGTCGAAAAAAAAATTAAACTAGCAACTATTTCAACATCCAGGAAAAGGGAAGCAATACAGAACAATTCTACCACTCGAAGGAAAATAAGAGTCCAAAAAACCAAACTTACCAAGTCAATATTTCACAAGTGCAATACTAAAATATTACATCTTTGCATCAGATTTTATCTTTAGCAGTTACAAGTGGACCACATTAAAAACAAACTTACAGAAAACTTTATCCTAGCACAGAAGTAATGACACTAAGTTATCTGGGTGTCTTCACCTCAAAGCAGCAAGATATCAAAATAATAAAGCATCTTGAAATATATCCATCTCTAACACAACTTGCCAGATTCTTCTTCTCCTCTTTGATGATTATTTTAAACATGTCCTGATAAAGGTTATGTAAAACACCATTTGGAATTTCTTACTCTGGAATAAAAAGCAAACTACTATTTTAGCACATTTAAAGATAGTGAATTTTTACAAAAGAGTGTCTTACTGCAGATTGAGGAAAAAAAGTCCTTCTACTACACTTTTCAATATGTGCATAATTAGCTCTTCAAAGAATTAACATCTATGATTGTTCTTAGCAACAACTACGGAATTTATTTTGACGATCTATGCAGCTTAAAGTTTAAAAAAAAACAACACTAGAAAGCAATCAAGGCATTTTCATTATAAGCAGTAAAAACTGGAAGAAAGATTCAACACGAACTTCCAAGATTGTAAGCATTAATCAAAAGCTTTATTGTCTTACCTTTGTTGTTACAATGCATAAGCAATCCATCGTTTCAGCATAGCAGGTATATTTCCAAACATTTAAAAGGTTTATTTTCAGTCACAGCTAAACACCATCTCAACAGAATGAGAAAAAGCACACTTATTTAATAGTCAAAACAGTTGAGTGAGTGCCAGGTTTCCCTTTGGATTCATTCAGAGGTAGAAACACCATGGAGAAAAAGCAGCAGGCTAAAATACAAATGCTTTTAGTTTCATGAAAAATTCTTAACCTATTTTGGTTATCTATGTCTGAAAAACTTAAATGTATCCTTGAAAATATTCTACAAAAGATGTCAAATCCCGTTCCATCCCAGTTAAGTACCTCCTCGTATTCTATTTCATATACTCCTCTGTCAGGATTACCTAACACATGAGCATCACAGGGAATCATTTGATGAAATGCAATACAAAATTATTTTATGGCAAAAAAATCTCAATTCAGCTTTTCTTAGCTGGTTACAATTTCTAAAATGAAGCGTTTGTTCAAAAATAGTTTTGGTTGCAAACAAGTATTTCTCCTCTAACGTCATTTCAGCATTTGCAGACTGCAAAATAACTGATTTCCTAAGCAGTAATGAATGGAATATTCCATGTAGATCAGGGAGAGAAGAAAGTGGCAAGGAAAGAGTAATGCATATTGCAAGAGAAATGCTATTTTGAGCCTTGAATTAACCTAGAATTTCATTTCCTTTTGTAAGGCTGTAATGCAGTGACAAGGCAAAGTTTGTATGCACAGGCATTGTCTTCTCAGCCTAATTAGCCCGGCTGGGAAAAGTCTAACACTTGGGCACAAAAAACCTCCTGTGTACTCTGAAACACTAACGTGACGGTTCCATACACATTGGTAAGAACCTTATTACATTAATTTCCCACAAGAGGCACTGAAAGCAGCTCATAAACTCAGTTCCCACTGTCTTGTCCTGTTAGGTCCCCCACTAACACCTTTGCTGCAAACACAATGAAATATACTGAAAAAAATCAATTAGTAATTTCAAGCTATTAAATCTTATCTGCATCATTTTGCTTCTACTCCAAGATGTACAACTGACTGTATTTTGCATCAAAACAACTCTAGAATATACTGTGTATCTAGAGCACTCCCTTTAAGCTTTCTTCAACTTTGTTCCACTTGATTCCCCAGCTCTTCCATATATACTGGGAGAAGTGGCGGGGAAGAGGGTGACCTCGTATATAAAAAAACTAGTCTTTCCAAAATCACACATTTCATTCTGTGGGCAGGTGATATCTTTATAGGACAAACTCGAATGGAATTTTAAGATAAATCTTACACCATTTAACCACCAGGATGATGATTTTTACCTTATGTGTCCAAGTCAAGCCAGAGATATTTTTCATTTTTACACCATCTATAAAATCTGTGAACAACTACTCCTGTCGTGAACAACTACTCCTGCCGTGAACACCTAGGTGAAGTTCTCACTGCTACAAAGAACCAGTGGGGAAAAATATGCATCTTTCAGACTGCTGAAACTGGCTGAACCCAGACAGAAGGCTAAAAGTTCTAACTTCAAAAAGCAAAAAAGCATGAGTTAAGCTGATGGAACATTCCTGTGTCAGAAAAGGGAGGGGAGGATTTCTTTCATAGCTGAATGCACACAAGGTACCCTACAAAGAAATTATTCTTGCATTTTCGAAGTCTTCTTTTGGGAAAACTGTAAGGTTCAGAGAAATTGCCAAAGTGCAGTGCAAGTGTACGGAAAGTTAAGGAAAAATAAGGAAACACATTTTTAGGTAACTTGGCACATATCCAGTGTCTCAGCCAGAAACATCTTCAATTACTAATACAAGACATGCAATCAGTCCAAATGTACATTTCTTGCACAAACAGTTCTAGGAATCCCAATAGTAGATGGAAACTTGGCTTATCCCTCATGCTCTGTCCATGAAGGGCAAAGATTAACAATACCTTCTCTTCACCGAAATTTCTCTCAGCCACCTAGGTTCAAGATTAAGCTTCGGCAGGCTACAGCTACCTTATGCTCAGAATCAATCACTTTTACTCTCAATGTGTTTGTTCTCTTGCTTTCTTTGGGGTGCTTTCAGAACTAAGGATCATTATAGCATATTTTTTCTCTCCCACTTGCCACCATCCTTCCAACAAGACCCAAGACCCATTAGTCCTGTCATAGTAAGCATGGAACGTCCTTCAAGTTGCCAATGCAGACTATGAGATGTAGAAGAAACCTTTCAGAGAGGTAATGAAAAGATATTTCTTTGCTCAGGATGTGTGGATCAGGCTGCTCATCATGAACAAGCACATTAAACACTTCAGAGCCCAGAAAGGCATCTCATAACAAAGTGTGCTTGAAAAGTAGTAACACATGCACTGCACAAATCAGAGCAGGATGTACAATCAAAGCAATGTTAGAGCTCTTTACCAAGCGCTGCACCACTATGATGTATTAGAAGTCCTTCTGGTAGCTGCACATGGTTCTCTCAAGACACATCTTCAGCTAACAGTGTCCACACACAGGGGAAAAAATTCCATACCAGTAGAGCAAAAAGATTTTGTGGTGAACACCAATATGCATTTTCATAAATACAGTGCACAGATAAATAAACACTCAAAGAAAAGAGCACTATACATTTAAAAAGTCTTTCCTAGCCCAAAAGCAGTTTCTGCAGACTTTTCGCTGGAAATACTGTATCTAGAAGAAATAAGCATTCAAAACATATTGACTAAGACTCAAACTTTCAGGTTGTTTAGCATTCTCATAAGAAAAAATAATATACCTTTTGAAAACAAATTATAAAACTCCTTGAATGAGCAAGCATGTGTCCAATTTTGGAGATCAGAAAAAAGTTTTTCAAAATAAGAAATAGGTAATTAAACCAGAAGTAAAAGTACTGGAATTAAACAATTTAATAAAGTAACTTAGAACCTACTTTCCTTTAAATTATATTGTGAAAAGCAACAAAGAAATTAAAGAACACACCAAAACTTGAAGCAAAATCATGAAATGCATGAAAAGTCATCCTTTCATGCACTGAAAAGTAAGATGTTTCCACATAGTGCTGTTTGTCATTAAAATAACTATTATTCCGCTGAATTTGTGAGAAACATTGCGATCTCTTCAATGTCATTCATCCTTGTTAAAAATGAATCATTCTGACCTGTCAGCTCCAAGTGATCTCAGCTCCAAGTGATCTCAGTAACAATCAGTAACAACTATTTTATACAGCTTGGCCAGAAGGAAAAAATGCATTTCCATTCACCACTATTCATGGCATTATTATAAAAAACAAAGGATGATTCTCATGTGAGAGATACAAAGGCAGGAGATGGGGATTTCTTGCCTTGAATTATGAATTCTTTCAGGTTATGTTTGGCAGGCACTTTTTGTACCTTCACAGGCTTATTCTTTTTCCAGCGTGGGAGATTCTATCTACAAAGTCACCAGATAACTAAATAAAGGAAAATTCATGCACAGATAAACTATGTATAGAAATAAATCATGCAAATGAAAACAATGCTTTGGAAAATACTGCTTTTGCACATAAATAATTTCTCCATCTATCCACAAATCTAAAAGTGCATATGGTTATTTAAATGCTAATTTGCTCTTGTTTTCTATGAGAAAAGCCACATAACAGAGCTGTCACAGGTGTAACCAGAGAAGCAGGCTCATCTCAGCTTCACAAGGGCATGTCAAATGCCCAACCTCAGCATATTAGAGGAGACATATCAAAGACTCAGTAAAGATCAAGTACTATCATCACTGCAAGCATTTTCTCAGCAACTTGAGTAAAGAAAGCACTAGAAGTGTAAGATGTCCTAACTTATCTAGCTACCTTTGAAACTGGCTGCAAGATGTAATTATTACAAGTTTATAAAAAACAATTACATTTTTTTTAAAGTGAATTTGTAAGTTGTCTATTTACTTCTAAACTGAGAAATTTAGAAAAGCAGGGTTTTAGTGCTTGTGTACACATCCTGAACTGAGCGTGGGGATTTTATTTGCTTTTGCATTCACTTTGACCAGAAGCCTGTCCCTGGAAGACTTTGTCAGCTTTGGTTCAAGACTTACATTCTTTTCTTTGTACAAATAGCCTGGATTTCAGAATTGAAGATACATAGCAAGATTAAAGATTTCAGAATTGAAGATACATAGCAAGCCAAATACCATTTCCTCACTGTAAAGTTAACATAAAGAAAGCAGTGAAGCTCCTGAGTAACACAGAACTGTGCTAGGTGCTGAAATAAAATAAGCACATCATGTGTGCAGAGGAGTTGATACTGGGCAATACACATAGATACCAGCATAAAGGACCAGTACAATAACAAGGAGTACAACAATCAGACGTAGCACATCATCAAGCTAACCAGTACTGAATCTTTACAAATATTAAGGCAAAGAAGGTATTTGGACATAGTACAATAAGTTGGGTATTTTCACCTGTTAATACAGAAAGTAAGAACGACTTTGTAAAGTCCAGGTGAAGATACAGAAGTTAAAATTCAGAAACAGAAGAACAGAACTAGAGCATTCTGCACTTTAATAATGCTCTCTACATATGCAGGTATCTCCTCATAAGACTTCCTCTAAGATCCTGATTAACTATTTGATGCACCATTTCATTGTCAACACAAACTGTTACTGACTAAACACAGAATTTTTCATTGCGCTAGAAACCAGACATCCAAAATTCTTTCCTCCAGACTACATCAGTTTATCTTATTAAGGAGTTACACAAAACTATCACAATCTTACAAAGGTTAAGAAGAAATTACTGGTTGCTTTGTAAACAAAGCCAATTCCCATATTGTAGGTGAAAATGAGGTTACGTTAACTTTATCCCTTTTCAAAATATTCCCATTGACAGATACTAAGCAAAGCGAACACAAGCCTGAAGCACGCCTTAACAGCAAACAGGAGCTTTAAGAGAACCACAGCCAGCAGTAACATAAAACTCTATTATTCCCCTTTGTTTAGCACTTTCAGTAGGGTATCTGGAATACTGCATTCCATTTTGGGGCTCCAATACAAGGATTTTGATAACCTGGAGCAAGTTCTGCAGAGGGTCATTAAGACAGTGAGAGGGTTTTTAGAAGTCTCGACCCTTTAAAGAGAGGATAAGGCCACAAGGCTTGTTTAAGCTTGGAGAAAGAGTTCAGCAGAACCTAAAAGCAACCCTCCAGTACCTACAGTGGGGTTAACCAGAAGACAAAGCCAAGTCCAGGTTGCATGATGGAAAAACCCTAGAAACTACAAATAAATTAAAACAGAAATTTCAGTCAAAAATAGGGTAAAGCTTTTTCACCATGAGGATAGTCAAGCATTGAAACAGATTGACCAGAAAAGTTTTACATTTCCCATTCCTGAGATTTTCAAGACTTAGCTGGTCAAAATCCTTCGCAATGGAATTGACCTTATAGGTGACACTGAATTATTTTGTAATTGCAAGATGTTTAGCGAGTTTTCTTTCCACTCTACCTTGGCATCAAATTTCAGCTGAAATTGCCAACAGATCAGCTGTTTCGTTATTTCCTCTTTTCTTTCTTTGTATGAAAAAAGAATTTGGCAAAAGGCTGTAGAAGAGAGTGAGCTAGCCAGTCTCTACATGCCAGACACTAAACACATGGATTTGTGCAGATAGATAGGAAAACCACAGATCAGACCAAAGTCCTTCAGACACGATTACTCACTAAATACCAAGGTATCCTCATCCAACTCTAAGAGATTCCAGATTGAGTTCCATGTCCTAAGGCAAAAAATTTTCTTTGAGATATTGCTCAGTGGGGTTTTTTTCAACATCTAAAATAAAATTATTGTGGCTACTTTTAAATTCAAGCTAAACAGCAACCATCTTAACTTCTCTGATTTAAAACAAAATACTAAAAAAATCCTACAGATTTAAAGATAAACAAGAATGTCACAAGACTACTATTCCTTTAGCAATACACTACTCAATTAGGTCAGACATTTCTTGCAGTGATTCAAATTTCACCATGTATTTGTCAAACACCAAGTGTCCCACCTACAGATGGCACCATAGATCACAGCAAACAGCTCCCGAGGCCGCTCCCTCCCGCGCACGCTCTGCTCTCACACAGCACCGAGATCTTGTTTCAGATTTGTTCGCTTTGGCAGGCACACTTGAGCTCAGTATTTAATGCACACAAGGAGAAGGGATGAACCACTCGTCCTTTTCAGATTGCATATATGCTTTTTTTTCAACTAGTTCCTAGTACTGAAAGGATTAACATTCCTTTCCTGCTTTATCACTGTCTTGAATCACTTTTTTTTTTTTTAAGGGTTTTTTCCCCCCATCATTTTGTACTGGAAGTTGAAACAAATAAAACTGCTAAATAATGTTCCTGGAAATATAGAGCATGGAAAATAAAACAAATTGCTGTGAGCAGGAAAACTTGCAATCTGTGGCTGTGACTTTCTCTAATACACAACCTATAGGGATTACAAACTCCAGTCTTTGGATTCAGAAGCAGGAAGGAAAAAACAGAACTAGGCTAGTGCCATTAGAAGTCCTCAGGCAACCTAAGCTTGTATACCACTAATCTATGTATATACACAAGCACACATTGCTAAAAAGTCATTCCCAAAGTCAGCTGCGTAGAAAGTTCTTGTAATTCAATCCTTAATCTCTTTAGGGGAGCATTACATTCCCATTCTCAAGCAACTCTCACATATACCATCAAAGTGTCAGCTGGAAAAATACTCATTTGGCCCACAGTAACAACAGCCAAAAAATATCAACAAGGTAAAAGAAACAGGGTTGAAATACATTACTTCAAACACTAACAATGTTCAAGCATGAAAAAAACCATCCCATTCTTATCACCTGCAGACTCACCAGCCTGGTAGAACACAGAACACAGTTAAAACAATCTCAACATGTATACAGCATGCCAATCTGTTTGTGTCTGGTTAATAAACTAACACTGAACCGGACAACAGCCTTGAAAGTCTGAAATTTCTTTTTAAAAAGCCAGCTATGAACAAAATGAGATATGCTAAACCCAAGTTCCCCCCAGTCTCTACTAAATTTCAGCAAGCAAAACAAATCACTCAATTAAACACATGCTGTACTGGAATTATTATACCCTTGGGTTGATTAAAATCAAAGACAGAATAACTTTTTAAAAAAACCCTAAATAGCTAAAAAACGCATTGCTGAAACCAAAAATGCATTAAGCATTAAAAAATAAATTTTCACATACTACATATAGCGAGTATGTGGAATATAAACTGTGAATACGTGAGAATTTCTCCTCAATTTTTTTTAAATTTTGAAATATTGAGGGAAAAGTATTGCCTTGCCTTAGTATATAAAGAAAAAAAGAACAGTCACTGAAGAAGAAAGAACTAAAGTTGATAAAAATGTACAAGATTATATGTTTGTGTAACAATTGTCACATATATTTGACAGCTCAACTAAGACATTCGGATATACTATAAAAAAGAAAATGAAACCAACCCCAAACAACCATTTTTCAAATTGTTCACCTTACAACTTCACATGCAAACAGTATTCTAGCTAATGAAATACAAGGTAACATTTACTGTAAGTGACAGAGACTGGGGGAAAAGCTTGCTTTCAGTTTTACATGAACTGGGATCACACCAATATATGCACCTATGTTTTTAAATACTGGAAGTAAATCTAAAACCTGACTTTCATATACTGAAGGTCAAACAACTATGACTTTCACATAATACTCAAGACAAAAAAATATGAAGAAAGACAGATAGCTTTGCCATAAATGTTCAAATTTGGGCCACTTAGAAAAATAAAGTAATCCACATCATATGAGGTTCCGTTAGGTGACACCACCATGGCCACCACACTGTACTGGAGAAGAAAACAGAGCAGTTGAGAATAGGCACTCAAGATCTCTGGTGACTCTTGAGGCAATTCTTCCTTTCAGCACATTAGTGATCTTGCCATGATAATGAGCCTGATGTCATTGGTGCAGTGTCAAGGACAAGGCCTGGTATTACTGGCAGTCCAATCGCATATGAGAAAAACTAAAAATGCAACTCTGTAATTAAGTTATACCTTCATGTACAACATAGAAAGATACAGGGACAACACCACCCTTGTATAGGGCTAGTAACAGTTTCTGCAGGGGGGTGGGAGTGAATAAACACAAAGCCTGGATTTAACACCACACACTATTCCCCGTTCAGATATCAATGTCTCCTATAGTGGAAGAACAAAACGTCCTTCAGTTGCAACATTATAAGACAAATCTCATAGCAGCAAATATGTGCTTCAAGTCCAGGCTGCTACAATGTGGAGCATGTTTAACAATAACGAAATGGTTTGATAGGGACATGAATCCTCAAGTCCATTACACTGTTCCCAGGTGCATTATAGGGATTAAAAAAAACCCCCAAAACATTTAAGCCCTTTAAGACCATTATGCTGTCTTGAAAGACCTTCAGTAAGGGAGACTGCCCATATACTATGTGATTCTGGTGCTCAGGAAAATATTTAAAATGCTTTCGTAAGTCTATTTCTATAGTGTAGGTCTAGCACATCTTGTATACCGCTAATCTATGTATATACACAAGCACACATTGCTAAAAAGTCATTCCCAAAGCCAGCTGTGTAGAAAGTTCTTGTAATTCAGTCACATCTTGTATAAGAACAAAATACTATTTCTTTTTCACATTCTACAAATACAGGAAATTTCTCTTTCCCAATTAAGTGTTCAATTCCTTTAAAGCAGCACCAAACCTTCCCAGTCTGCACTTCTTTCCAATCTTTAGATCCTCTATGTCAATCTCTTCTAAGCAATAAAATTAAACATTTTTTTTGCACCATGGTTCCTCAAATTTGACAATATCTCCAACAAAGCCTTATGCAGACCAAGTAGAACAGAACAGTTTCACACCACGCTTATGTCAATAAGGTGTTCTTTTCATCTATCAACATGCCATGGTCTCACCTTAAGAATCAAAAATTACCCAGATCTTTTCTGAGAAACAAATTCTTAACTATCCAATTTCTAATAGTTCAGCCAAAATGCAGGACATTAATGTCCACTAATTACTTCAACTGCCCAAAGTTTCATTCTAGTCTTAGCTGGTGAAGCAGCAACATACCATTCTCTTCCTATGTTCAATTTCTAATTTAATCAGGATGTTTTCACTAATAACCCAAACTAGGATGCATTTTTCAAGAAACTTTAACTGATATTATCTCAAAAGATAGCATGTTATTAAACTATGCCAAAAGTTTTACTCAAGTCAGAATTTATCACATTTGTGGTTTCTTCCAACAGCAAGAATTATTATCACAGTAGAAAGAAAGTGCTTGACAAAACTGTCATCATCAACTACGACAGCTATTATTTGGCTCCTTTATCACTTTCAAGGAGCTACCAAAAAACTGTAGAATCATTCGCTGTACCTGTTAAACCTAAAACCTCCTCTCCTGCCTTGCTCCTACATATTCCCTTTTTAGCATTTGTCCATCTGCCTTTTCATGAACTTCATCCATCCTCCATGACTAAGGGCAACTGCAAAGACTCTCAAATTGCCTCACTAAGTTCTCTGCACATGCAAACATGGAATACATTAAAACCAGCTTCTTTCAAAACACCTCAGTGGACAAATGGAGCCTTGCCTACCCTAGTGTCTACTGCTCCTTTTGCTCCTGCTTCTGAGAGATGCCACTCCTACCATACCTTGAGAAATGGACATTCTACAGCTCAAAGCCTCAGATTTAGATGATGGCATACAGGCAAACAGCACAATGTCCTTTCCCATGCTATTTCTTATATAGCCTAGCACTACCCCATTTCCTCCAAAGATGACAATTCATTAAGGTGACTATGATGACAGTGGCAGTCTCTATGCCATTTCAGGTAATAGATTCCAGAGACATACAATTTAAATTTTAATAACAATCTTGTGTAACCCAGATTCACAAAAAATCAAAGAAAATAATCTATTCCCACATTGCAAGTTCAGCTAGAATTTTAATTCCTCAGTGTTCAATTACTTACAAACCTGAAAAATACAGTCTGTCTTGGCTACTCAGTTTTTTCATGTAAAGATATTTTAATGGCTGTTCTTGGTAATATGTAATTCTTGCCCCTGGCTTGGCTGACCTTTCATCGACTGGCCATTTCTCACTTTCCAAAAGAATACGTTTTGGATTTCCTCTGTAGTTTCCTTTAAAGCATTCCTGATGTATTTCATACTAGCTTCAATATGACAGATTTGAAAAAAGAGCACAAGAACTTTTTTTAACTGTACAAACTCATTAGCACATCACACACCTATGATCTGCAGCTAAGTGAACCTTCTTACACAGTCCCAACAGCCCCTGATAAAGGTTCACTCATTAAGGCATCCCAACCACTTTATCTTGCTGAGTAGTACAAGTTCCCGAGCTTCCCTACAGGCTGCAGCACCAATCCTTTGGCTGATCTCTCCCAGTGCTCCTCCTGAGCTCTACAATCATTTCATGAAAATGGAGCAGCACAGCACACTGCCTTCAGTTACCGCAAAACTCACTTTTCCCAGTTCTGTCAGTTTCCAGGGCACACTTCGAATTAGGTTCACTTCCTCGGGAACAAATAATAGGTCTGATGTGAAAATACTCAATGAATGTTGTAAGTCTAAACTGAGCAGGGAGATCTTGTTTTAGTGAAAAATATACACCGATGTGCATTTTCCTGCTTAGTTTTCTCACCACTCACTGGTGACAACTGGCTGCATAGTTTTCAAAAACAAGTCCTTCCAGAAACACAGATGTAGTGTGTCCGATCATTCCTTCTTATGATCAGACTGGAAAGGTTACTAATCAGAAAGACACAGCTGCAGATTTCCCAAATTATTAATGAAGTAATGACTCAAGAGTCACGAGTATGGATGAGTATAAGCATACTAAACCTGCCAGCGAGGTTCCAAAATCAAAGCATAAATCCAATTTAATGGCCACTTAATGGTACATTTGACAAATGAGTTTATAAATTTTTGACTAAGCAAAATGCATATATGTTATTAAACATTTCAATAATTAAATCCCTTATGACTATTGATCTTAATAATGTACATTTTCTTTAAAAGTTAATATTTTACAAAATGAAGGAAACTTAGAGAACAATGTGGAACTAACAGTCTCAACAAGAAAAATAAAACAGATTTCTGTATCCTACCTCTACACTGGGGCTAAGGCTGCTCGGCAATGTTTCTGATGTCACTGTTGTGCTTGGAAGGCTGGAGAAGTCCCAGGTATTCACAGGCTGTATTGGTTCAGATGGCTGAGAGTGATCAATGCATTTTGGATTGTCCAGTAAGGTCACTTCATAAAATTCTTGAATATCTAAACATGGGAAAAAATACAGTTAGGCTTGATAGTTATTCTAACTTTCTGATTTTAACTACATCTTCCTCCTGCAAAACAAATTTAAAAAGCTTCCTCTGTCATGGGTAAATTCATAGGTATCACCATGATCACATGAACCTCCCCCACCCCACACACAACTCACTCTCTGTGCCCCAATCTCGGAGCCTCTGTGTCCCCACACACTCTGGGCTTCTGCCACCAACCCCAGGAGCACAAGCTGCATCAGGAACAGCAGAAGCACATGAAATAACTACAGTGGAATAGTGGAAGGGAAGGGTGTCTATGTTTCAAATTCTGGTATATGTAATTTCAACTAATGTAGCCTTTGGTTAGCTGAAACCTACTGTTCAAGGGCAGTATTAGAGGGTCTATTTTGTACATGTTTCAATTCAAGGACCACAGAAATAGAAATACATTGATGAAATCAGCAAGAGAGAGAAGCTGCAAGAAGTTAGGAACAGGAAGATTGATTAGGATAGCTCATCATCCGCTTTTTCAATCTAAGTAACAGAAGTAGGATGAAACTTAACAGTATGAATTACCAGTCATACTTATGAACTAATAAACAGCTTTTTGTATAACCCTGAAGACTAGCTGGGAAACAGAAAGCTGGGAAACAAAAATTTGGCTGCATTACATTTTTTATTGACATCCTACTCTACATGAAGCATCAATAAAAATAAAAAAAATAGAAAGAAGCACCAAAGGTGTTTCTGTGAAGCACAGGTGTATAAAATTTTCTACCACAACTGCAACCACATCCATAAGCACACATACTAAAAAAAAAAAATTAAATCAGAGAAGATATAGGCTAAGAGAAAGGCAGAGAAATGAAGTTATCCTGTAAAGCTTTTAGTCTCTTATTCAAAGTAAAAATCTGCCAAACAGGAGCTGCAAACTCTTTGATTTTTAAATCACAGCAGCTTCATAGAAGACAAACATACAGACACAGTAAGCCAAAGGAAATAGGACCCAGCCATGAATAAGGAATCTAAGCTGCAGGGTTTTGTAGCTTTCCAGCAACTGCCCAGAGTCAGTAACAGAGGCACAATAACCAATTCCTTTACAGGGGCACCCCACAAACGAAAGACCACACAACTAAAAGTTGCAACTACTGTTGCTGGCAGTCTTATGTGTTTTTATAGACATTGCACTTCTGCTCTCTACCAGTTCAGAAAACTGAAATTCTCAAATTCCATTCGTATCTTTGTTCTAAGCAAGAGTCAAATTCCTACCAACAGCTTACATTAATTTTTAAAGTTATACTTGCTCTTAGCACTGCTGATTGGAAGAAATAGCAGTGAGGGTTGCAGAAGACGTTAAGTGACCTAGATATACAGGAGCAAAGCAGCCTAAGAGATACAAATTGCCTTTAAATCCATCTTTCACATTAGCTCCCTCAGTTGCAAATTTGTCTTGTAGCTGCATTAACATCAATACATCAATCAAACACACCCAGTAAAGATTTCCCCCCCCCCAATAGAGAGTACTTTGTATATTAAAATAGACAGTGGTTTAAGTTGAGTCTGTAGCTGCAATCCACAGCAACCAAGCCAGGAAGATCACTACATTATTTATGGGAAGGGGTTATTTGTGCAACTGTTTTGCAATAGAAATCTAGGACACCGATTTTCAATTCTCCTACTATTCTTTTAAGTTGCTGCCAGTGGAGGTAGCCATTTATTTCTCCTGCAGAATGACTCATTTCAAAAAGCACAGCATTTCCCATACCTCACCTCCACTTTTCTATGGAAGACACCATAATAGACTTGCTATTGAAAGATGGCAAGACATACATGCACCACTTAATGAGGGGATTAGTTTCTGTTCATCCTGGACTTGCTCCAAATCCACAAAGTTTCTAGAAACTTGGTGTCTATATGATGATAACATCTACCTTCTTAAAAAAAAAAAACAGTTTCTATTTTTACTATTCAGAATGTAAACATTAAGTATGTACAAGTATAGGCAAGCCACCTATGAACCTGGAATGAATTAGGTCCACAAGAATGAAAGTTGACAATTAGACTTTTATAAAGCAAGAAACTTAGACTATACTAAATTAAACCTAAAAATTCCTTCGTCTTATCTACAGCTATATATCAGCTCTCAATATTATTTCAGCACATCAACACACTTGAACATGTACTGAACACATGTTAATGATGTGTGGATGCATTAGAATACGAAAAGTTCTAACATTTTCCTAATTATTACAATTATCAGGTAGTAAAATACTAAGTTTTAGTTGTATTTATGGTCAGATTCCCTCCTCAAGCTAGGATGTGCTATTTTTATGTTACAGCACTTTTCTCCCATATTAATTCCAAGAGATTACGTCTCAAACCAAGTCACAGAAAACTGATTCAAACCAGGTATCACACAACATTAGAAGAAAACACAGATGGGGAACATTTTGAAACTAGAGGGGAAGATGAAAAGAACAGCTGAAACTAGAAAAATAGGAGCACTGAGTCTTAGGAATCCGAAGTGACAAAAAGTGATGAATGGTAGGCAACACAGAAAACCATCCTGGAATTTGGTCTACCTACAAGTAAAATCACATTAAGTAGTCAAATCAGAAATATGTTTGACAGCAAAAGGAATAAAAGCTTATACAAAGCAAGAGACAGACCTCCAGTTCTGCAATGAAGGACTCTTACAAAAAGGAAAATTATATTTCTGAGCCTATTGGTAGTGTGATAAGCTAAGCAATGGTGACAAACTGGGACTTTGTACTCTAAAAACAATTTGCTGGTGTATTGTTCACCCTCTTCTCATATTCTCCACTCATCTTAGTTTTGTTCTTTGAACAGGCTTGTTCACCAGTAACATGATACACCAGAAGCTAAAACTGCTGACTCTTAAAGCAAACAAGAGTTATCTACCAAGTACGAACTGAAACCCAAATCGACTTTACAAGGGAGATCCAGCTTCACTAAAAATCACAACATACTAATTAAAAGAACAGCAGAACTACAGAAACAAATTATTTTCTTTCCTAAAGTATATTTGAGATCACTTCAAGAGACTTCATCAATTCTGCCTAAAGAATTTGCCTCCAAGGACAAGGATTCCAACCAGCAACATGACACCATTCCTTCAGGTCAATTTCTTCCCTGTTCTCTAGACATCAAACATAAGGCCTCTGCTTGCCATTTGTACAGGTATGTGCAGTCTGCTACTTTTTGCTATACATTCAACGGCAATTGTAATCAGGATAACTTAAGATCAGTACAATGTTCTTAAAAATCTCATTGTCAAGCCAAACCAAGCCAAGCCTTTCCTACAAAAAGGAATATTTAGTTTTAGTATAGTCAGCTAGGAAAATTAAGCTGAGCAGAATTATTCTCTGCATCCACTTATGCAAGAACCTTTTGATAACTGTAGCTTTGCAAGTGAAAGATGGGATACCTATTATAGCACTTTCTTAAGGGAATGCTGTAAACCTATCTACAAGGTATTGGCATTGCTCATAACAGGCCATGAGCCTTGAGTTAAGTGAATAACCAGGACTCTGCACTTGTCCTGGCCTGCTCAGAGCTTTGTTTTAGCTTGTCCAACTCTATCACCTACTATCTAAAGACCAGGTGACTCATCTAACTTGCACGGCTTTTACTTAGCTTCAGACAACTGTGTGAGCTAACACCTAGTCCTATAAATACTTTTATATATAATCCACACAACTTATACATAAATATTTGCTACATATATTCCATGAAGAGTATACATAAATAGATGTGAAATCATTCAGTGTTACATCACACAATTGTCCAAAGCTGACTAAAAGCTGTACATAAATACAAGCACATGCACACACACAGACAGAATGCACAAATTTACATTTGTCTGTGTGTGTGTAACAGCTAATATATACCAATAAAAAGGGGTTATTCTGTAGGGAATGAAATACCTATGACCCCGGACATAAAGCTGCATAGAAGAGCAAAGGCATAGCATGAGAGCAGATGCCTTGAAAACAAAGACACAGGATGGTATCAGAGGCCTTAAGTCTATGAACAACTCAGCAACTGCTAAAGGTCAAAGGAAGCCAACTGGGCAAAAAGAAGTTCAAGGATAACAGAACAAAAAACATCCAGCTTATATAAAATACACAGTATATACAAGAAATTCAAATGCAACTGCAACATAGAGAAGAAAGAGTGAAGCATAGAATAGGTCAGCAAACAACAATAACCTCAACGAAACATAAGTGAGGAGAAAGAAACAGACAACACTACATATCTCCATGGGAAAGATGCCCTTTACTCAGTCATCCATTTCCTGTTCTTCTCTGACCATATTTTAATATGTTTTGGTTTTCAAACAAGCATCAAGCAGCTCCCTGTAAATTTTTACATGATGTTGGTTTCAAGTTTCTGATATTGAACCTTTGTATTATGATACAGAGCGAAACAATTAAAATTCATTGGCGTTTACTATTTATCTACCTGAAATAAGGTTGTCATTGACGTGAGTGTCGGTCTCAAAGTAACAAGCAATAGGACAAGAGGAATGACCTCAAGTGGTGCCAGGGGAGGTTTAGATTGGAAATTAGGAAAAATTTCTTCTCTGAAAGGGTTGTCAAGCATTGGAACAGGCTGTCCAGGGTAATGGTTGAGTCCCTAGAGGTGTTTAAAAGACCTGTAGATGTGGTGCTTAGAGATATGGTTTAGTGGTGGATTTGGCAGTGCTGTGTGAAAGGTTGGACTCAATGATCATAAACGTCCTTTGCAGTTTAAATGTTTCTGTGGTTCATTGTTTTGTTTTTTTAATTGAAAGCATTCCTCTAAAGATCACAGTAACCTACTGTTTTTAAGCTTTGCATTTTTACACTTTAAGCATCTTGACCATTTGTCAGTTATAGATGGTTTTTCTTAAATAAATGCCGGGAAATTCCACACAAGCTTAGCATTTCATGAACTTAAACAGTTACACATTTACTACAACAGTCTGCTCTGGACACTGTCCATGTAAACAAGTGAACTGTTGTCCTTATATCACGCCCTACACAAAAGTATAAAATGCTACCACAATATATGTGAATTTAACAATCACATTTGTGTATGCTGTATTAATTGTATTCCCACTTGAAGGTTTTCAGTTTTAATGTAGTTAAGAGCTTTGAGAATGAGCAAGAATCAATTTAGGAAGATCATGCTACTTTTCTGTTTGCTCATTTTTTTATAAACTCTAAATTCATGTTTTGCATTCTAAAATGCAAAGGGGAAGGGTTAACCTGCTGGCAATTCTAATGCTGGCAAGTCTAATGCAGCCCAGGAGACTATTCCCCACCTTTGCTCCAAGGCACACTGATTCTTCATGTTCAATTTTTTGTCACCAGGACCCCCACATCCCTTCTTGGAAGCCCTCCAAGGCACACTGATGGATCAGGTTCAACTTTTTGTCACCAGGACCCCCACAACCCTGGAAGCAACATTGCTTCCAGCTGGGTGAAATACAGTATATATTGGTACACAGGATTGTTCCTCCCCAGGTGCTGGACTCTACATTTCTACTTGTTGAACTCCATGAGGTTCCTGTCAGCCCATTTCCTCAGCTTGTTGAGGTCCTTCTGCATGGCAGCATGATCAGGGTTTACATGCTTCAGCTACATAGTTTATCCTGCACTGACATGGACAGGTGTTCCTTCCTGATAGATTTCTCAACAGCAGAACCAAGCAATCTCAGACAAAGCCGGAAGTCAGCAAAACACTAGAAAACTTTGCATCACCATACAGACTTTACCACACAAAGCTTTTCAACATTAGCTTTATTCAGGAGAACCTCTCAGAGTCACCCTCCCTCAGACTTGCAAGCAACCAAAGAGATTATGAATTCCATCAGAAAGTGACTTATTTAAGTTTAGTCCATGTGAGCAATTCCCTTGCCATCTTTCATTGCTCTGCCTCCTCTCAGACATTTGTTCATCTAAATAGGGCACATGCAAATGCCTGGTTTTATTTATGATGTTATCCACATTTGAAAAAAACAGGTTTGTTAAGAATTTGACTACCTGTGTGCTGTCCAGGAAGAGGTACCATCCCATTATAAATTAAGTACTTCTCTAAATCAAGGAGGGGAGGGAAAGACATCTTTATTTCTTAGGCTTCCTGCCAAAGCATCCAAAGCACTTGAAAACTTAAGTCTTAAAACTACCAGAAAAGAAAACAAAGGTCAACATGCTTTTTCAGTTCAGAGCAATTTGAGATGTATGGTATCTGCCCAATTCTCAACAGCCCAACATAATGAATGTATAGACAAAACATAAGAGTCTTGATCACTGTCAGAACAGACAAAAGAATCAGCCAACACTACAGACTTTCATTCTTCAGTCATAAAGCAATTCCTGTTAACTCTAAGGAAGGCTCAATCACGCATGCTTACTTCACCTGCTACATTAAGCTAAGAATACCCATTTAACACAAGTAAACTACGATTTGAAAAGTGCTCGATTAGTGATCAACAAAAAGGTAAAAACACCAAGAAAAGCTTCATGTCCATTTACCAAGCCAATGACCAGAGTGAAGTAAGCATTCTCTTTGTGTATTTAATGCTTGTGTTGTCATGGTGTGTGTGTGTGTCTGATCAAAAATAAATGTATGCATTTGTACTATGAGAAATAAAAACCAGCCTCATCACAACCCCTGTTAAACCCTTTTCAGGCTCAGCTGTTTGGGGATCTATTTCTTCTTTTAAAATGCTGCACACAATCAAGACTTCTTAAAAATTTAAGGAGCAACTTGTGGTGCAGCTTTCTCACCGCACACATTCTGCTCTACAAGATCCCTTGCCGCAAGCAGCAGCATCCAGCTACTGACACCCAGCTCTTCCACTTCTTTCGGTAACTGTGTCCTACCCTTTGGATATCCTTTCTGCACACACTTCTTTGGTTAACTCAAATTCCAGAAGATGTTATTTTCCACTTTTCCCTTCCAGTTCTCATTAATTGGTGCTTAACTGAAACTGCATTCATCTAACCTCAGATCTAATTGTTTGCTTTTATTCCTCTAGCTGCTTTTTAGACTCAAATTCAACTCCTTGTCAGTCTGACCACTTACACTTTCCAAACTGTTCATTCATATTTTCCTCTTTGTTTCCTAATCCCTCCTTCATCACATCTTCACAGAATCAATTAGGTTAGTAAAAAGAACTCTGAGATGGTATCCAACCAGCGACCTAACACCACCATGTCAACTACACGAAGTGTCATGTCCAGTCTTTCCTTAAAAAAGTGCTTCACATTGTCTCTATCCTATTTTCCTTCAGAAATCCACAGGGTCTTCTACGTCCACAATTAAGATAGGAAAAACTGTCACACACTGACGAAAATTGACACAATATTCTGCTGTCTAAACTTTGATTTAATATCAGCTCATGCACAGTCATCAGCCTAAGCCTAAAAAAACCCTCAAAAATCTCCCAATCCAGCCCCAACAAACAACAAATATCCAAGCTAAAAATGAACTCCCAGCTATCTACCCTCCCCAAATATCTCAACACCAGTTGCAAACCAGTTGCCACTACAACAATGTACTATTTTCTTAGAGTATTTACTACTGTCTTCAGTGGCAACAAAAACCTTACTATTAAGTCTTATTTGTAGTATGTCCCCTAGGTAACGTCAGTACAGGACTGTTGAGGTTTCTCACCAGACAAATGCATTCAAAAAAAATCAAACTATTTTTGGGATGAGTTCACTCAACCCTCCAAGCTGAGCTTTCTTACAGGTGCACAGCTTCGCTTAGATGAGACAGCACAAGCATTGGTTTCTTCTACCTACAGAGAGCTCAGGCTCCAAGGCAATTATGTGACATCAGTGGCAACACAGTGCTGGGCGTGTCACAGAGTAGCATCTCCTCCAGCACTAACACTTGCACGTTTCCTGAAGCCAAATTTCAACACAAGTTTCTGAAAATGACTTAAAGTAGCAGTGCTTTTATTATTTGCCCACAAGTTCTGCTTGCTGCTCCACTGTCTTCAGCTGACCTTTTAATTTCAAGCCAAAATAAGTCAAAGTTTTGAGGGCATGGCTGGGAAGATATTCGCACATGACAAGATTGCTATAAAAGCTTTACCAAAGAGCTTTGGAGCCTCCCCTAACTTGGAGAAAGAACATATAGCTAAAGAGGTTATTCCAGTGTCAGCCCTACACCTTCTGCAGTCTCTTAACAATCTTGCAAATTTGGCCTAGTTATAATTCAGGAAGCCATCTGTGCAAGGAGACTCCTAGTCAGCTGCTACACTTCAGTTTCTTTGAAGATTCCTTCCCTCTGCACCAAAACAAGCTCTATCCCTCATAACACAGGCAAACCAGATATACAGGGGGCAAGTGGCATTCCAGCTGTAGTGCTGGACAAGATGTTCTGCCCTTGCTGTTAGGACCACCATGGAAGCAGGACTACGATCAGGACAAATATTCTCTCTCATGCTTTCCCCTTTCCCCTACACGGTACCCAGCACTGAAGCAAATGTTGAGGGAGATTAGGAGCAAATCCAGGAATACAGACAGAAGCATGGGAGGAGATGAGCAGCACAACCAGGGAAAAGAGGTGAAAAACACAGGAAACAAAGTGAAACAAGGGCAGGACAGAAGGTAAACTTTCCCAGAAGCTGGAAACTATACCAATTACTCAACATTTCTGTCTTTTCAGCCCCTGGATGAACAGCAGATTTATTGACAAGGTTTTTTTTTTGTCAGCAGACCCTTTCAATGGTAACCCTGGGAAGAGAATACTGCAATTGATATATTCTACAGTGCAGCTATTCAACACTGAATACACAGTCAGTGAAATACCACAAGGATAAACTTTTGCCACAATACTATTTATCTGCATACCAGTAGCTACTCAACTTACTACTTACTTGCTATTTCAGGCTACCAAAAGCAGCACCTAATCCCAAAAATTCAATACATTGCCCTGACACACACACACACAATACAGAGTGGAAAACACTTCAAAAAAAAGCTAACTATCAAACTGCTTTACATACACACAATATAGTAAGTCATTCTTTTAAAAAGAGGAGCACTGAGACTATATCACTTGATAATAAGTTCCTTGAAGAGGAAGACATTAAGTTCTTCCAAAGACTGGGACATTCGGACAAACTGCATGGCAGAAACATACCAATAATGACTGAATTACCATTCCAATCATCTGGACACCAACTAAAATGTCGTCCCTCCATCTGGATGAAAGTAATCAAGTACTTAAATACGTTTGTAAACACAATCCTAAGTCAAATTTCTCTAAAACTGACCAACTTTCGTTTATTCAAAGGAGGCCATAGCAAGCACAACTATAGTATAGCCTTAGGAAACCTGTGCAGAAAGTCGATGAATACCTCAAAGTTGCAAGGATTATATTGCATAGATGCTTCAGCCTCAAATATGAGCAAAGATAATTGTATCACAGAAGCTGCAGTCTGGGGATAAAGTCACAAAAATGCAGCATGGATAAGATTTCAATGTGAAAATAATCTATTTAGCACCTGCAACAATTCCAGTACTATCCACTGTTACAGAAGATCCAATTGTCCCCAAACTTTCCTCTAAAAAAACCATAATAATAATAATAATAAACCCCAGCAATATTCACTGACTATTTAACAAGATCCTCAACTTACGGTCAAGAATTTCTGGATTCTTAATGTAAATATTATTCAACTAAGTCTGAAAGAACATGCACTAAGGCCTCAGTAACCTTTGAAAATGGGAAGGCCTGAATTGATTTCCAGAGTTAACTGCGTCCTAACAGCATATGCTCTGTTAACTATACTGTGGAAATAAAAGTGGATACTGAGGTTTCCCCAAGAGCAAGTACTTTTGGTTTTAGTTCAGAAGAGGAGCTTGTGTTTAACTATGTTTGATTTCATGTTAGCCAGCAAGTATAGGAAATATTCCCAAGGTGGCTAAGTGAGAAGAAGCAAGAAGAGCTCCAGAGCTGCCACACACAGCTCCGAGGTGAGGCTACATGCCAGGTAGCAGGAATGTGGTCGGCCCACTCCAAAGTGGACCAATTTTGAGGAGCGCTGACCCAATCCAGTCTACTTCAGTCTAAAATCTAGGGTTTCCTGATTTAGTTCAGAAAGCCAATGTGGACAGAGATGATAAATCTGCAGACTATGTTTTGTATTCCTAGAATTTTCAGTCCCCAATCACACTGCTGAGAAAGAGTTTACTTTATGCACTCATCAATTTTTTTTTCCCAATTTTCAGAGACAGAGCTTCCTTTTCTGGGGTGTAAAAATGTGTTAACAGCATTTGTAATATGTTCTGTTCAATTAATAAAGCTCATTCAAACTACACCTTCATGTTTACCAGAGGGAAGCTATTCTTTGGTTTAGTAGGGATTACTGAAACAACTACACGTTTTTATTCAAAATTTCCTACACTGGATGTTTAGTGCTAGGAAGAGACAGTGCATAAAGCACAATTCTCAAGGCCAGTCTTCATGCAAAAGGTCTCCAAGTAACACACATGAAATTGCTTACACATATGAAATTCAACACATTGAAGCTTCCCTAGTCAGATCTGCCATTTTATACCAAAAAGCCTGTATATGCATAGGTACACAATTATATACATATATACATATATATATATACACAAATACCGCACTTTAGGCAAGAAGGGTAGCACAGCCAACTGCCTTGGCAGTGTATGTAGAGACTCTTCTAGAATTCCCTTTTTCTGACACCAGTGCACATGGAGTTAGTTATTGGCAGGAAAATTAATGCTTTTAAAGTAGCAAACTACCTCATGTTTCTAGCTATAGCTGTAGTATTTTTAATTTTAGAAGTCTATTTTAATATGGTAAACCTCAGCACAACACCCATTAAAAGCAGATCTTAATTAAACTAAAATATTATGTGTATAAACAGAAGTCTGCTTCACATGTTTTTCTCTCAGAAGTGTTACTTTTACATGCAAGTGTCTTTCTAAAAAGGTAAATACATCTGTACCTTTTGAAGAACCTGTAGCTTCTGAAGAGGTCAAAGACTGCCTAAGCTAAGAACATAACTCACCTGCAGAATTATTACTTCACTATCTGAAGACAAATATCAAATACTTTACCAAAGTGAAAATAAGTCTACCCCATGGTTCTATATATGGATATTTTCTTTTGGTCTCTTAATAAATTGGCTCACCAATGATCAGAATATCAGTAACATGCCATTTTAACTGAAAACAAGAAATCAAAATCTAGAAAAGATACCACACATTTTTGAACCTGTACAAAAGGAAATTGACTAGAAATTGGCACTATTCTCAAGCTGCTTTTAATTACAGGCCCTTGGTATTCATTTAATTAAAGTACTAGACATTACTACACATAGCTGGGTGAACCAATGGAAAATACCACATTACAGAAGACAGAAGATATAAAAATGGGCTTTTTCACAGACTGTTTTAAGGAGGTCATACTTGGTTACCACTTTTGTTACAGATTTGAAATTCTTACAGTTACCTCACTTATAATGTAGCGCTGTTGCAATGTCGATCTGGTACACTAGCTGTTCACACTGACTAGTTACTGGTCTAATTGAAATCATTTAAAGCCATAATTCAAGAACAAGGTCAAGCTTGTAGATTGCTGAAGGAAAATTTTATTGAGAGAACTAAAAGGACAGAACACCATAAAAAAGGCTCAAATGAAAAATTAATACTACTTAGTCATCAGCATCCAAATGGAAGTCACAAAGTAAAAAAAAAAAATCTTCCTTTCTAAAACATCTTTAGTCTCTAAAACCTTTTAATTTAGTTTTAGTTTCTAAAGCTTTAAAAACATTAAGCACTGTTAAAATCTGTAGTTTTCAGGAATATTTAATTTCTTCCATTATAAGCCCAAAGACGTATTTCTGTGCATAATGCTATTTATTGCTCAAAAGAACAGCATTTGATTACCAAGTCAGAAATTATACTAAAACAGATACATAAAGTTGACAGCAGATCCTGACTACAACCTTTACAAACCTACCAACTATGGGCAGGCAAGTCTTGGATACAGTGCAATAACTTGGCAGAAAAAACATAAAATAAATGGATGAAGTTTGGTGGAGATTTTTTAAATATTGTTTAATTTAAAAAAAAAATAACGCCCAAACCAGAAACTAAAAGTAGCACACTTTCTGGAAGAAGTATCTATAAGAGAAGTAACTTGTTATAGTTGAGCCTGAAACTTGCTGCCAGAACAGCACTGGCTATTTCAGTTGGGAACACATCACAACTTCTATAAAAGGCACACTTTAAATTCAGCCATAAAGCAATGAGCAATGGAGTATTCCAGGTAAGCCTAACCCCCAGCACAACTGAATACTTCATCCAGCCTGCTCCCAGATCTTCACAGAAACAAGGCAAGCAGGAGCAGGCTCAAGATCCTACCAGTAACTGCATCCATCCTCTAGATCACAGCTTTTCCAGAGAGTCTCCCAACTCTTAACCCCCATCATGCAGTAATCACACCATAAAAGAAGGTGTTTCCAGGAAAACAATAGCCAGGAGCAGCCTGCCAGGAACAAGAACTCCCCTGAGGTATTTCTACAGAAAGGAGAAGGTTAAAGGAGAAAGACCCAAGCTGACAGCATAGATTGCTTGCCAAGTATGAGCCTTCTGCCAGATAGTTTTGGGAACATATGTATGCAATCTAATAAACAATCATACAGGGACCCAGGAAATGCAAAGTTAATGCAACATGCCCAAGAAGCACCTGCTGAGTACACACAGATGAACTGAACCCAGCAGGAACTACGGACCTGTGGTTGCAATGTGCAGCTTCTTAAAAGTCCAGAAAACAGCCCATACAGCCCACCCAGGCAAAACACATTCCTGCTTTCTGCTCTTGCAGAACAAAGCCAGCAGACGTGAGGTTGCCTGCTCTTTCAAGTTTACTACTACCCCTAGGTGTAGAGTTATAAACAATGAAAGTTTATATGTGGATATGAGAAGAAATTACATCTTGCAGGTTTGAATATCAAAGGCTAATAGATTGGTATCATATTCAACGCAGGGGAGAAAACAGAGTACTGCATGGACCTTCAAGAGTTTTAAAATAAAAAGCCCTCACACATACACACACCCAGAGCAAGAAGAATGGCAGTCAACATTGAAATTTCATGGGTGAAAATAAAAAAGTGCTGCTGCTGTACATTAAACATTTGACACATGACTTCAACATTATGATCTGCCAATGACTGAATCCTGTTCACATGTCTCACAAGGATTATGTTTAGCTCTTCATCATGGAGTTGATTAGCATCAACTGTGTAGTGAAGAGAAATGCAGTTCCTATAAGGAAAAGATTCCTGTAACTGACCTATTTTCACAACTATTCTTCATGAACTTACATGGTAAGAAAAAAACCTAGCACAATTACTGTCATCTGAAAATCTACACAAGATGAAATAAATGCTCCAGAACAAAGCATTCAGCAGCAATGCATGTTTATGTTTTGCCTGTCCCTGTGTTTTCACCACAACACAGACTTGAAGAAGCTGCAGCCCTGTGAAGGAATATGTGCACCCCTAGGACAGTAACTATGTAGTAAGTCAAGTAACAAATACAGCTACAATGTTTGTCATTAGTCCAATTCAAACACTGGTTACTGTTAAAAGACAAGGATGCAGAACAAACTTTATTCTTGATGGTTAACTAACATAAGCCATCATAAAGATAGGGACAATCAATCAAGAAGAAACCACTTCTCACTGCTTCCCTGCAGAAGTTTCCAAATAAAGACAGAATTCTGCAAGTTCTATTTACACTCAGGCTTTTTTTTTCCAAACAGACAGGCAGGAAATTCAAAATTACATGCAAGTGCTTCTAAGAACTTATGGGAACACTTTAAGCCAAGCACTACAAGGACTGTAAACTAAGAATTAGTAGTGCTTTTACTACACTTTAATGTGCAACAAAGGAGAAGAGATGATTGTAGTACTCCCTGAAGCATTAAAGATTTCTTCTCGTTTACTTTAGGTTAAATTTGCACTTCAGTTATACACTCTGTGATGCTTTCAGAGACTCTTCAGCAGGAACCGCCTGATTTCTTAGATTAAAAAAATTGCAATTCATTCACTAACCTGTTACATACAGACAGGAAAAAAAAAACCCACCCTCCTTAGAAATTTATCAGGTGAACCAAGATGCATAGAGAAACAATCTAAAGAAATCTAGGATAACATGTCATAGAATTAAAAACTATTCCACAGTTTTAAGCAGTTTGGACCAGTTAAACGCCTCAAATGAAGAAAGTAAGTGTAACAAGTGAACTGTTGATCTGTAACAACACGTGTGTTACTATGCAAAACAAAAACACAACGACAAGAAGCACATGGCTTCTAACTTAAGGGCAAAATACCTTTTGTTCTTAACATCACAAGTGACAGCAACAGTAAGAACTGACCAGCTTGCGTACAAACAGAAAGAAGTCGACCTTTACCTATCAACGCCTGGAAAAGGTTACTTTGGAAGATGCTGATGACACGCTCGATGGAGTTCCGCAGCTGCCGGTCCTCCGCCTGGCTCAGCTTGGAGCGGTATTCCTCCAGGAGGCGCAGGGCTCGCTGGGTATCTGCAAGCGGAGACCAGACACACGGCTGACCGCGGCACACCGGGCAGCAGCACCGGGGATGCAACAAGCCCCGCGGCCGGGACCGCCCCAGGCTGGCGCGGCAGCTCCTTTGTTCGCAGCCGGGAGAGCGCGGGCGGGACGGTGCCCTCGGCGCGCTCGCACCGCCCGCAGCCCGGTGGCTCCCGCCAGC
>VZRN01003942.1:741063-804595 GCA_013397935.1 Dasyornis broadbenti
GACGCTGCCGGCCGGCGCTGGGTACCGGCGGGACGGGCAGCGGCACGGCAAAGGGAGCGCAACAGGAACAGCTTCCCGGCGAAACCCGCCCTGAGCGGCTCCGGCGCTGATTGCCGTCCCGGGTGCGCCGCTGGTGGTGCCCGGCGTGGGCTGTGGGAGGGCGCGACAGCTCCAGGTGTGCGCCGGGTACCTGTAGTATCGCTTGTCCCTGTTTAACTGCGCGAGTTTCTGGGCAACACGGACCAAAACACAGTATTGGTGCTGTTGGGAGTGCCGGGCACGGGCCGGCTCCTGCGGGGAAAAGGCGCAGCTGGAGCTGTGCCTGGCTGTGGGAAGCCCAGAGCTGCGTTACGTGGCAGGGGGTCAAGGGACAGGCAGGAGGGCAAAGATACCTCACAGACATTGCTGGCCTACACAGTAACCAATACACGGAGCGCTGGCATCCACCTGTTGCTGGGGTTTTTTCCTTCAGTCATCCTGGTGAAAAATAGGATGAGGAAGGACTCACTTGAAGCACGATACAGAAATAGCTTTGCTGCAGTTAAGGGAGGACATAAGGTTAGCATAAGGACATCATGAGAGAAAGCATGAAAAGCCTTGCTTCTTGGAAAGTTTAGGAAGTGGACTGTATAGGCTGACATGAAGGACTGGTCAGAATCATGATAGTTACTTTCTCAGAACTGGCATGGAAATTGCAAAGAGTTGCCTTCAAAGGCAAAACAAACAGTTTGCTTTTATTCAAGATATCAAAGTGGTGACAGAGCATAGAAATGGGTGCCTTGGATAGAAACATGTGTGAGCTAAAAGGTCTTTGCAGTATATTCTATATACTCATTAAAAGGAAATGTATATTAAAGCTGGTGAATGTGGGGCTAACTTGTACTGAGAGGGAATATTAGCTTATTTCTCAATCAGATGGACAGTCAACCAGAGCTTCTGATCTGATACACTTCAAACCATGTACATATGTACATATGAGAGGCAGAAAGAGACTTGAAAGTTTAAAGCAAATACTGCTGATGTGATTTTTTTTCTTTTTTTTTTTTTTAAATCCAAGTTTGCATCCCCATTTACTGGTTTTGGATTTAAGACAACTGAAAATGTTCAAGAGCTTATTCAAAGAACCTAAAAAGAATCTCCTGGGCAACTCTCGCATATTGCAAGTCTAAAAATCAGAACTAGATTTCTCTCTGGCAAAAACCTAAACTTAAAGGAAACTTACACTGTGACAAATGTAACCCAGATCTAGAAAAGACCTCTCTTCTCCCTCCCCAATACTCCTATGTTTTGTTCTTTGATTTGTGCCAGGAGTTTCTCCTCCTCCCACAGCTATGTACTGTGAGTGTTCAAGTGTTCACATATCTCATTGAAGAAAGCAGAACATACAGTTAGTGCTAACTGACACACATTGCCCATTTTCTTCCTTTGTAGGTGTGTTTTCATAGTTCAGAATTTTGGCCAGTTCAGGTATTTTGAAATGAAAGCAAGCTAAGAAGGGACATTGGCAGAAGCCTCCACCATCTGGGCTCATCAGTTTTCACTGTTTACAACAGCAATAAATGCACTCTAAAGGGCCAATAGCCCTCTTGATGTCAGAGGAATGTATATACAGAAGGGGAGGAAGAACAATCTAAATTTAGCAAGCAGAAAGGAGATATCTGCAACATTTAGATTAATTTTGCTGCCTGATATAAATGTATTATTATAAAGCAAAAGAAAAATATTTTTTTTTTTTACAATTAAGGGAACCACCATAAAGAAACTACTTTTTCATACACAGGATTTGATGTTTCCAAGACTTCTTTATTTTAAATAAGAGATAATCCCATTACATACGGTCACTGTGCTGGGGACAGAGAAATAATCCCATATATAACATCCTGAGGCAGCATTTCTCACTTGTTACTAATGCTCTAGGGGGAAAAAAAAAAAGAAAACATCAAAGAGGGGGTCAGGATGATGGATCAGCAAGTCAGGAAGCAATTAGGTGAGCCTTATTGTACCTCAGAGAGTGGTGTTGGTTCCCAGCACTTCTGTTTCTGTTCTAGGAGTGTATTTGCTGATGGAAAGCACTTGAACCAGAAAGCACGATATTAAACTTCAGTATGAAAAGTGGATTTGAAATTCCAGCACACATAGAAAATATCCCATGAATGCCAAAATGACATTTTTACTAGCAGTATTGCAGCAAGAGTCAGTGTTGTGAAACTGTCCCGTATTACACATCATCTCTTTCAGGCTCCAGCTTTCAGGAAATTGTGTAGTTCCCTTGGAGGAGGGGCAAACTGAGTATGAACCAGAGTATCATTTGTGCCACAACTTCAGCAATATCATTTAAATCAAACCATTACAGGCAGCATACAGAAAAACTTATATTTAAATCGTGACTGGTGTGGTCAGTATAAGAAATCAGCATTATGCTGTGCTTCAAAATAACCCTTGGCATAGGAACTCCAGGACATTTACACAAAGCAGCAGCACATTGCCATTGTAGTCCTCTTGGCCCTAGGAGCATCTGAGGATGTGACAATGGCCCATTCTCCCTGCCCTCAGATTTCCCCATTAAAATCCCTTCTTTTGCAGCTGTTGCCAGGAGTGAGTCTGGGATGTTCTGCCTGGGACAAACCTCTGGCAGGGATAGGCAGCTTGTTACAGCACACGTACTGCACTGCCTGTTGAGGATGCGGTGCTTCGGGGGATGTGTGATACAGGACCAGGCAGCTTTTGGCAGCAGGGAGGCCAGCACAGCACGAACATATTTCCTGGAAAACCTTCTGTAACAGCCACGTGATCCTAGCCGATGCCATTTGTAAAAGAGAAAAAGCAGCCCTGACAGAGCCTAATAAACCCAGTTTTATAAACTGTAGTGAAATGAAGACAATGCTTTCCCACTTTGAGAAACCATGCCAGAGCTTATTGGCAGCTGCCTGCACTGGCAAGTAATCGTATAGTAAGTCCTGCCATGGATTTGTACCTGATCCTACACCAGCTCCTACTCCTCAAGGCAGACCAGCTGCCACTTAAAAATGGCTCTTTCTGCTTTAGAAGCATCACCTGGTCAGCTGGCCTCACACCACAGGGAACAAGAATGCTGTCAGGCTTCTTATATTTTGAGGCAGTCACACTTTGGCCACAGGCAGGGCAACAGGACATGGAGGGATTTGACTTCATGCCAGCTACCTGGTGAACTCTGTAAGTCCCACTGGAGCCAGCTGACAACAACGTAGACTTCTCAAATTGGCAATGGCAGTCAGTGTGTTGCAGCTGGTGTCCCCCACAGTAACTGGAGAGGTATCATGAACTCAGAACAGGAGATCCCAAAAAACTTTCCCTAGATCCACACATAATGACAATCAACACAAAAAGACCAAGAAAGAAAGGACAGCAAACATCACCACATTGCAAGAGTTTACAGTTATTAGTATGGCCAGAAAAATACAGTAGTAACAAGCTGAGACAAACTCCATTACAGCAGAAAGTGGGGTAGATTAAATAAATACAGGTACATCTGTTCATACTCATTTCAAGCTGGACACTGATGTATAAGGTGGAATACTCCTAGAATAATACAATGATAATTTTAGAAAAAAGAAATTTGACTCTTGGATAATGAGTAAAACTCAAGACTTTTTTTTATATTGGGCTTACTAATGAAAGAAAACATAAGAACAATAAAATTGATCCTTTCTTAATTTTGTCACATTTAGTGTCCAAAGTCACTATATAGTACTAGCAGTCACCATATAGCACACAAAGCAGATGATTTTCTTCGTTCATTCAGGACTGGGAGTTGCTGCTCATGAAAGGATCTCTGACAGCTGCAGAAAAGCTTTCACTTCACATCCCCTGCAAAGTTGGTGGAATGCTTCGCAGCTATCTGGGGAAGCAATGAAACTAATGAAGCCTCATTTCCTCTGCCTAGCAAGGAATGAAGCCTGAGTGAAGTTAGCTTGTTCATTATGCCTGCATTCATCTGGATTCTCTGATGTCTGATAAGATTGGATTGTGTGCCACAGCCTTACCTTCCAAGAGCTCTCTTTTCTTTAGCATCTGTGATTTTGTGGGTTATAAGAGATGCAAACAACTTCTTGTAGAAGCATTCTACTTGAATCAAAACATGAAATGGTAACCTGTCTTTTTTTCCCTGCAGAAGTTACTACATACAGCAAATTTTCATGAGGCCACTAAAGACTAAAGCTACTCTTTTGAATACAGTCTGCAGTTACTCTGTCACACAACCTAATGAGTCACGTGCCTGTCATAGATACCACTAGCAGTTGAAATACCAGCTCACTTTTGTCTATCATCTTCATTCTTGTGTGTAAAGTAAGTTGCTGTCTATTACATGGGGAATGATCTGATCTTCAGTTGTTAAAATCACAGTTTTATTTTAAAAAAATCACAGTTCAACCAATTTAATTTAGCCTACTCAATGGAATTCTTATGGGGTTCTCTTACACATCTCTGCTTATTTAATTTTAGTATTTTTTAAATACTGTGAAGACAGTTTGCCCAGTAATACAATCTTCATAATTTTCATTTTCGGACTGTATATCCAGTTTGTCCTCATAACTGAAATTTGTCTTAGGTTAATTTGATCTCCATCAGAATACAAGGAGGTCTTTATTCTTAGCATTAGAGAGTCCAGCTGGGCATGGCTAGTAGATGGACACGTTCCTGTTTACAGGGAGATTAAGAGAAAATTGGACTTCTTTTTGTCTAAGAAATCATTTTTTCCCCCTACCATTGTGCAGTTCGTGTATGCTGAGGTTGTTTGAGCTCTTGTTCAGTTAGGGATTGTATGCCATGTGTATAAAGTAATCTCATCTTTCTTTTGCTCTTATAGTAATGTTTCTCTGTTTGATTTGGAACAGTTCACAATCCTACCAAAGAGTGAGTTTTATTACTCTAGCAACCTCAGGAACTAGAGCATTAGAGGAAACATGTGAATTCCATTTCATTATTTAGAATGTTTTATTTAAATGTATGTACCTAATGTACAGAATAGAGCAATTAAATTTTTTATAAACAATTAAAATTCAGTGCCTGGGTGCTAATGCTCCAACATCTTCTGAAGGCTGCAAAACATCAAAAACAAAAGCATACAAAACAATATTAATTGTAATCATTAACAATTACTGCCCATATGACATGCATCAACCTAGACCATCTTCCTCCACACTTTCTGTAATCAGGGCTGTGTTATATAATATCAGCTTAACAGCTTCTTAGTTGACTTCCTGATGTAAAGATAAACATCATTATATAACCTGCCTATTTTAACTTTCCCAGTCAAATTAAGCAGAGAGGTTGGTGTGTTGTATGAAGTGAGTTTGTCTGTGTGAAAACCCGATGCAAGAAATAAACCTTCAAAGGGCACATTAGATGCTCTTGAGCAGTGTTTTCCTGGGAGGAAGGCAGCAGTTGTTTTGGGGTTTGCCTTACCAAATTCTAACAGAAGTGTTTAGAGAGTAAATTCGTGGATTTTTGTATGATGATGTTACCCAATTAAAACAGTATCCATTAAAATTATTTAAACTCTTCACATCCAGTGAAAATGTAACAAATGCCCCCAAAATAGCAAGGTACTCTAGTTCAGACAAAGCACAAGAAAGGGCTATTAAACCTCACTGTGGGATTCAGGCACAGGCTATGCAAAGTAGCACCTTTTCCTGGAAAGGACAGAAGCCACTCTTACTCTATGGAAATAGAGTAAATAATATGGAAATGCTTTTTTTATATATTTCTGTGGCACAGTCCACAGCATGCCTTGAAACAGAGCTGCCATCCATAGCTCAGTTTACTCTGCTGATTTTCACCACTCCTGGAGTACAGAAAATGGTGTGTCTGCACCACACAATCCAGCAGCACACAGCAAAATGACATCACAGCATATCACATCAAGACACCTTTGTTTTCCCAACCCAAACAATGCAGTATTTGTAGCAGAAAGCATGGGATTGTATCCATCCCTATGCCTCTTGCACAAGGGTGAGAGGTACATACTCTGCCACCACCACATTGTCCATCGTGTGCATCTGAAAAGATAAAAAGTCTTTGTATTTTGGGACCACAGACATGTGTACCTAGATTAGGCGAGTGGGAAAAATAGAAATGGAGTTTGGCAGTGATTTTTATAGGATTCAAAATCATGCTTGTCAGAAAGTACTTAGTTTTCAAAGCTAAGAGTCACTCTCCATATAAGCTGTTTTGTTGCAACGTATTAAAATGTTCTACTTCACACCAAACATTGAGTATTTCTAAACATTGCAGGAACACACTGAGCATGCGGAGCTCTTATAGTAACCTCTCTCCTGGAATGACAGACAGCTAAACTTGTTTAAAATTCCTTCTTCCTATGCTAACACCTACCTTTTGAGCTCACCCAATAACTGGAGAAATACATATCTGAGGATAATTAACAGGAGCAGAACCAGCAAACTGCTGGGCTGCCCTTTATAAATCATGGCTTCATCTGTAGCATTGTGCCTCTTACTGGCTTCAGGCTGGGCTATGGGTACCCAGGGCACAAACTTCCCATCTCCTGCCCCTCAAGATAGTAGAAGTTTTCTGCAGAGATCACTTGAGAGGAGGAGTTACTGGAGCCAGCATGATGAGTTGGCCCTCCTAGCTCATTAGTTGTGAGCAGGTGATTGAATTAACAGGCACACCTTCCCTTTAATGGTTTTAATTCCTCCTTGTTTGTGTAGAAGCTTTGGGAGGATAAAAGCAGGTATGCGCCACATATGCATGAAGGAAAAGAGTGGTGTTAAAAATGGAATGCAGATGAAGAATTCAAGAAAAGATTTGGTCTTGTTCAGAATTTTATAAATTATTAAAGGGAGAGGCTGCCAGTGGCTGAAGCTGAGGGGTGAGTTCTCCAGTGTTCCACTGAACAAATGCAGAGTTGCAACAGTGAAGAAACCTGGGAAAGTGTGCAGCTTGCAGGGATCTACTGATAAAGAGGACCTAGAGGCTGCAGGAATTGCCCACAGTTAATGCACCCTGCCCTTCACTCCAGGAGTGAACATTCAGTGGTGCTAAGTTGCCTTTAGCAGTGAGCATCCTGCAGTGCCCACACAGCTTTTCTGTTATATTTTGATATGTGTTGAGGTACAGAAAGTCCTTGTAAACCTGCCCATTTTTCAAGACAGGCTTCTGCAGAGAGTTCTCATTTGGATTTTGTAAAAATTGCTCTTTAAATCCTAGTGGTACTGTGCCTTCTCTTACTGAATATAAAAGAGATTATCAGAGCCCAAAATCCAGTTACTGACTCACATGCAGATTGTTGTTTGTCCTTTCAGTAAATTCTCTGTTATAAATAATTCATTTAAGCTTTGTTGCTTCTATATCACTTATCTTGCCCCAATTCCTCTATCAAATACTATTGCAAGTAGAGGTCAATGAAAACTTTAATATTATCTGCTTGTAAGTTCCCAAGGAGCTTGTACTAGACTCTCAGAATCAGAGCTACTTCTGAGTGCACTGACCTAAGCATTCTGCTGCTGCTGGCAAAGCTGCATGGACAGCTAACTTCTCCAGATGGGTCCAAGGGTCTAGTTGGATGCTCCAGGAAGCTACAGGGAAGCTGGTTGTGATAATCAAACACGCACACTCAGAGAAAACATGTACTGTAAGGCGATTTGCTATTGGTGTTCCAGTGCTTCTATTCCTTCTATTTGCTTTTTGTCCTCAAAACACAGCTTTTCTGGAAGTAATCCATCAACTTTCCTTATTTTCAGATTTTCGAATAAAATTTTCCCACAACTGTGATTTTTGCAAGGTAAAAGCTGATATCACCAGAGGCTGTACCACATTCCTGCTCAGAGCTGCATTACTGCAACAGCAGAGAGCGTTGAGTAATGAGTTTGTCTGATACCAAGACTGACTCATAAGGACAAGAAAAGTTGGAAGACAGGTGCATACTTGCAATTATTGTCCCATTTTCGTGATAATTTGGACATGTGACCAAATAAAACTTCAACTTGGTGGCGTGCAGGCCTCTGTCTGGGAATTGTTTGGATTTATGTATTTGCTTAATGCTGAAAGCAGTGAAGTTTCTTTAATTTTGGGTGCAGAGACTATGTGGACTAAGACTTAGAGGTAAAATATTTTCCTTTTTCTTTCATCAGTAAATATTTCATGCTTCACAGAGACAAGCGTATAGAAGAAGCATGGGATGACATGAAAAGCTACAACAAAAAGAAATGCTGTGAAGTTGGAATACTGTAGAGATCAAAGTCATACCAGGCAGGAGAGAGGCAAGAAACAAAAACAGTCAACAAAGGATGTCTGTGAGCCCTTACTAAAAGCATGAAAGGGGAAGATAATTGACAGGGCCTTCAGGAGTGAGATTTACAGCCGATAGGGTCTACACTAATGGTCCTGCACAAAACACTAGTGAGACCTCACCTAGAGTTATACATAACCATGGCCATCTGTGTTCAACTAAGGTGAATTTGCTCTAGAAGGTGGCAGAGGAGGAAATCTGGAATGGTGACCAGAGAGGAGGAACTCACAGGGCACCCTCAGGTCACCAAGACTATCAAGCAATAAGAACAAGTTTCCGCCTGAAAACTTCCTGGGTGAAGAGCAGTGGAGTTTGGAGCTGCTTCCCTACTAGAAGAGTGGAGACAAGTAACTGAGCTGGTTTCAAGGTGGGACTTGATGAAGTCACACATCACTGTAGGCTGAATACAGTAACACATTTCTCTCTAAATACATAGTGTCCCTTCATTTCTGTCTCCTGGAGGCTCCTTTCACCTCGAGTATTCACAGAGTGGACCATGTATTTAAACAGAAAGGTAAATTTCACAGCCAGATTTGGGCTGCATCTACAATGAAATTGCTCTATATTGAGGAGAAACAGGGTACAAAGATTAAGATTTTGGATTTGCTTCATTCCAGCAAACTCTTTTTCGTACAGAGTTTCTCCTGTGCCCTTATTCTTGGCATTTCTGGGGTCCTCTAGTACTTGGTTTGGACAGTGTTGTAGTGTATAGCAGCTTCAAGTCAACTTGTTGAAAGTCGGGGCTCCTGAGGACTAATCTGATAGCTGAGAACACCTCTAGCATAACAAAACACCAGACATGTTCCTCTAAGGTGAATGGGAGGTGACAGGATGGACCTTCAGGTAGATTGGGATTGGTATTTTACTGCTTTATATTTGATCTTATCAAGGATGGAACAAAAATCAGCTAGTGAGAAAGAACAGTATTCTGCTCATCAAAGCTGCACTGAATTTACATTTCTGCTTTAGGATAGCTGAGAAATTCCAGGCCTGTGGACTGAGGGTAGGCTCAAGAGAAGAACTCCATCTCCCATCATTAGTCTGGATTCAAGGACTTCTACTCACCTTCATAATCAGAAACAGCTCAGTATTCTTACAGATCTCCTGGCATCACGCAGATGTAGAGTATGCCTCCTATTTCAGAAACTCACTAAGGATTTATTCAATTATTAATTAAAATCTCATTTGGTTATGATTATTACACACTGGAGAAAGCATCCAGTTTCATTGCAAACAGTTCATTTAGACTCTCTGAAGACATTCCATCACGGAAAACAAAAAAAGCAGTCCAAAGAAAGAAAATCATATCATTATGTATGGCATTACATTATAATTCAGAAGGGATTATCTCTGTTTCTATTCTCTTTAACAATACAATGAAACATGCTGGCTGTGTTAATTATTGTTTGCTACGGCTATCTATGCAGGGTAACTTCAGTGCAGTCCCAGTGAATTCCTGATGCATATTTACCTCTGCAGATTTCATTTTCGTCTGCTTTGGCTTAATGTAACTAAAAATAGAAATTTTGTGGATAGTCTCTGCACAGCAAGCCACACACTCATACTTATATCAGAAGTAGTTCATACCTTCAAAGAATTAGCAACTGAGGTGTGCTAGTTTTTGTATCTGGGGCTAGAACTAGCTGCTAGATACCCATTGTGTTTGTTTTATACATAGGCTCGCAGAACCGAAAGCATCCAAGCAATGTTGCATCAGTATAAAGCAACCGTAGCTCTCACTTGATTCCTTATGTGTACTTCCTGGAGTTTCTGCCATTAGTCAGGAAGAATTCAGTTCTGCTACTCCTCTGCTCCACGCTGCCCAGACTTCACAGCCCTGTGCTCTCCATGCTGGGCCACAGCACCCCACTGGCTGCAGCCACACAAGCCAGGGCACCTAAGGAGTTTCAGCCCTCAGCCCCTGTTACCTCACGGTGCTTCAGAAATTTCACTACCCATGCAGTACAGTAAGTAAACTATGTGGTCTAGCCCCCAGTAAGGTTAACTTTTCCACACAATACAAACACTTGCTGCTTTTTTGAATTTTGCAGCAGGTTATTTCTGTACACTCTTTGGATGGGTGGAAAGTAGTTTTGAAAATGTGGGAAACATAACACTCCCCTACAGATTTTACCATCCCACACATGGACCAACTCCATTTCACTGCTGGTGGCTACAGAGGAAAGCAGACTTCAGGCACAGGCAGCCAGAGTCCAATCCCTCACAAAAGCACCTCTGCTAAAGCCAGGGAAATCACTCCACAATCACCACAGTCAGAATGAAACCATCAGCCTCAGACCATGATAGTTTCGCCAGTGATATGTATTGAAAGCAGAACCCTGGTTTTCCTTTTACAGACCCCTAAAATCTTTCCAATATCTGTGCAGATGTGGGGAATCATCTCTTGGCTCATTAAACAATAGGCTTGAATTCTTAGGTGCACTTTTATAACGTAAAAATTCACAAAAGCAGCCCATCCTACAGATTCACAGACTATTTGAGGAAAACCACTCAGCTAGAAGGAAAGATGAGGTGGCATATGGGAAGTGCAAACTGAGTCCCTGATAGTCTGTTGATGGAGTAGCACAAGCCAGCAGTGGTCCGGGTTGCCCAGCCTTATCATTTCTATCTCAGGCTTGCTGCTCCTGGTGGCCTCTTCATCCTGGAAAACTGTAAGGAGACACCACCATTCCCTAGGAGTTACTGAGAGGCTCAACTGGAGCCCAAGCTCCCCTAAATAGCCAAGACCAGTTAAGCTCTCTCAGGCTGAATAAGAGGCAGCTTCAGAAGTGCCCCTCGGGAATGGAAGCAGCTGGGACAGGGCTGCCAGGTAGCGTGATGTGCTGTCCTACAGAGACCTGCCCCCAGGGCTGACAGGGCAGCAAGAGCCGTTGGGAACTGCCAGAGGCTTCCTGGGTCACAGGCATCCACCAGAGCATTTCTTTTGCTGTAAGCAGTAACAGGCTCTGCCAGAAACAACCTCCAAACTTTCTTCTTCTCCTCACTAAAGAGTGCACTACGTGGGCTCAAATCTGTTATTCTGATCCCTCCAGCATCACTTGCAGAACAAACTTTTCTAAAAACAACCACTCAGCTTGTTTCTGTTACTCGTGAAGAAGAATACATTCAGACAGGATATTTTATCTCTACTTATTCAACTTCTTATTCCTCCTCTTATTAGCTAGCGCATTGCTGCCAGGATTTCAAGCAGCTGCCTATTCAGTGGTGAGGTACCACCTGCAGGCAGAACAGCTCCCCAGCAGTGCTGTCTCAGGGGTTCACCATGCCAGAACCCTTTGCACTGAAGCAGCTTCCAGTGAAGCCTTCTCTTAAAGCTCTCTTGTCCTCTCATGCACCCACATTCCTTTAACTCTGCTCTTCCCATTCCTGATCTATTTGTATGGAGTATTCCTTGTACATTGTGAATACATACATGTGTGCATATATATACATATTACATGCAGTATATACCAGTATATATACCTTGTAGCTCACTGAAATAATATTAAAACTCACTTTTTTATTATCAATAAAAATGTCTTTAATGTTTTTGTAGGACTCTATATTGTCATTTCTGAACTCAGGACAGATGCTGTGCAGGCAAAGGAAGGAAAGCTTTCTCAAGCCCTCTCACATCACACCTGAACATTGCCAAGGAAGGATGCAAATATTTCCTCTATGGTGTCTCAGATAAAACTGATGGTAAATACCAAAACTGTCCACTTTCATTACACCTCTGGGAAATGGGCTGCCCTCTGGGAAACTGACTGAAACAAACTGATTCCAGAACAACCACCAGATTCTAAATCCTTTCAGTCACTACTAATTACCAATATTGTTTGACTAAATACTATAAGAAAGCTACCCAGGTTTACTATCACATTCTGAAAATATTATGACTTTGTTGGTTGGGAGGTTTTTTGTTATTCTACAGAGTGAATTTTTTGAAACAGTACTAGTAGGAATGGAGGGTGGGAGGGGTCTAAATTAGCAATGCTTTTGTGTGCCCATTTGCAGATATTCAGATCACACGTGCTTCACAACAGTACAGTAACAGTAGCAAAGTCCCTGCCTGTACTAAGCAGCATTTTTGGGCAGGTGACTAAAGCAGCACACTCTCTCACAGAGGGGGAAGTGGCCTGATTGTTTGCCCTAATGAACATTATTGGCAATTTTACCAAGCTAAATTACAACAAGAAGTTGTCTACAAACTCACACTGCTGCTTCCAGCTGTACAAAACACTCATATGTACTTCTGAGAATTTTTCTGGCTCTATAAGGCCACAGAATCACCATTTGGTTGCGGAATGCTTATGAGAAGACATAGATGGTTTTAATGCGAACAGTCAGCTCACATACTCCATGGCAGAACCATCTATCTACACATTTCTTCCCCTTCAGATGGTTGTGAGATTATTCTGATCAACACCCAACACTGCCAGCATTTGGGGTACAGCTGCAAAAACAGCTGTTTCTGGCAGGCTGGTTACATCATTCCATGCTGCTGCAGCAAACCTTGGGGCTGCTGTTCTTAATTTGGACTATAATATATCTTCAGTGCTGGCCCATCACAGAGGAAGGAGAAAGAACTGTCTTTTCTCTACTTTCATCAGCAAAAACAGCAGGCAAAATTTACACATCACCTGTGCTGTCCTGAGGCAGCAAAATTATCTTGTCATGAGATTGATAAAGGGCAGATAGATTTGTCTGAGGCTGGAGTCCCTGCAGTGCAGGAGCTGACAGCATAAAGACACATCTGCCCCAAGCCTTGCTGCCCTGGGTCAGTCACCAGAATGCCCTGAGTGACCCAAATGTGCTCCATATGTGCCATTCCTTAGTGCAGCAAAGTAGTGTGAGGGGCTTCCAAAGTATTCACATTCCACTAAAGGATGCACTGCAGCTGAACACAGAAACACACCAAGGGCCAGGAGTGATCAGATATCGCCCTGTCAGAGCAGAGAGAAAGGGTGAAAGCAAGAGTGTGTAGGACTTCAGGCTCCTAAAGCCCTTCTTTCAAAAGGGTCTCACTTTTTCAGTTTAAGCCCATCCCCAGACAGCTGCAGTCAGTGCTCTGCTCTCATCAAGATTCAAGTTCTTTCAAAATAAGAAGTACCAGTGTATTACCACTCATGAAACTAAAAACAGAATAGAAAAAATAAAAGACATATATGTAAATGCTTATACATAACTGTCTAAAGTTTTTAAGAGATTGCATGGAAAAGAGACATGGAATTTTCACACATTTTCAGATGACTCAAGGGGCATCCAAACAGTAAATGTGACTCATGGACTGCGTAGGCACGTACAGGTGTGTGGGTTGGCTTCTGGAAGCCATATGGTTTCCTGCAGGAGCTGAATATCAGCACAAGCAGTGCTGGGGAGAAGAAATGTGACGTTTTATCACATAACAAGCTACTTAAGCACTGTCTGTCCAAGAATTGCTAATGCAGGGGAGCCCAGTGAGGGCTGGCTCCCACCAGCACTGCAGAATAGCATGGCTCCTCTAAAGAGTGGGATCTGTTTACGGGAAACTCTTTGGAGCACAATGAAATTTAAGGGCGTGAGGGGTAATTATATTCCAAAATAAATTGATTTTGTTGAAACCGATCTTTGAAGACCTCTCTATAGGAGGCCACAATCAGGCAGAAAAGGAATTTTATGAGGGACCCTGGCAATATTTAGGCTTCGTGAAAGCAGCTGGAAGCAATTTCATCTGAACTCTAATAATGTTTAAAAATGCACAGCCAAGCTTGGAACCAGAGCAAGAGACCTAGCCCACAGAGCCAAAGGAGCTGTACCTGTGCTGTGAAATACTGTAATGAAGTATTCAGGTGAACTCCTCCAGTCCAAGAAGGGACACACTGCAGCTGTCAGTACCTGGCATGAGACAGTACAGACCACTGTCTGCTGAGGATGAGGGACGCATGAAAAGCAGCTACACCGCCAGGGAAGCCAATACCCACCTCCCACCTCTCCCAAGAGCCACAAGAATTTTCAAGGCTGTTTTCCTTCAGGGGAAAGGAACAAGGAGGTAAAACAGACTTTGTGGATTTTGTGACTTTACACGAGTAGTATGAGCCAGGGCAAACCATTGTCAACCAAAGGTGTGAGAGTGTAAGTGAACGAGTGTGTGTGTGAGTGTGAAACTGTGTGAGTGTGTCTGAGTGTGTAAGAGTGTCTAAGAGCATGTGTGAGTGTGTGAGAGTGTGCACGAGTGTGAGTGTCTTATTGACAGCTGTAGCCTGTCATTCATTTCCAGCAAGGTGAAACAAAATCGAAGGAAAAGAGTGGATATTTTCCCCAATATTCTTGCTACAGCAAATCCTTCCCCTACACTAGAGCCCGAAAAGAGATTGAAAAGGAGAGGTTAAATAGCAGCTACCGTTATGACACTCAAAAGGAGACTATTTTTAGTTAAAAGTCAGGATCAATGCAACATAGAATCTGGTGGACATGGTGCATTTGCTCATACAGCTTCAGTCTCACCTCTGACATGAGCAGGAGAGAGGTGAGAAAACCAGAATGAATTCATGTTTATTTTGTCAGCCAAAGGCACCTAGGGACACAAGGCTTGCATCCTGCTTTGGATCTAATAGTATTGAGTGCCAGGAGATGGGACATCCTCACATATGCTCCCAGCAAACCTGATCTGCTGCGTAGCTGGGGTCACACCTTCTCTGCACAGTGCAGGTCCTTGGAGTCTCTCTCCAAAGCAAACTTCCCCCCAAAAAATGGGGCCTATTCTGCCAGAAAGTATGGAAAGCCTAGAGAAAGCCTGTGTAGTGGGATGCAAATCTCCTTTTGAGATCTGTGCTTAGAGAGATAATCACTCTGTGGCATTTGACCCAGGGCATGTCCATCACTGTGGCTTTCAAAGGGGTGGAAAACCCCTTCTCACCAAAAGAAAACACAGGTAGCATAAAGTTATGCTCTGTTTTGGGGGTGAGAATTTTGCTGATAAACACTTGGATATGAGGTAAGTGCTGCTTTTACATTATAGCAGATTCAGTGAAGTAAAAGAGATGGAGGCAACCATCTTGATCTAATAATACATGAGAAAAACTGGAATGACAGAAATGAAACACTGGTCTCTGGGTTGTCAGAGTTTCTATGCTGATATGGGAACAGGCAGGAAGACAGCAGAGGGAGAACAGCCTACAAAAACTGTGATCAACCATGAAAATTTACTTCCAAAAGCTGTTTGAAAATTACAGACAATTAATAGTGAGCCCCATGTTCAGAAGCTGATTAGGGTGCCTGTCCACTATATCCTGTTGGCCTCTGCAGGAGCAGCATTCTCTGCTTTGAAATATCTTGCTGATACTGAGTGAGTAGGAGTCTTTCGGAGCATTGCTGCTCCATCTTTTGGTTAGTGGATGTAGAGAATATGGATTAGAGAGTCTCTCATTCAGCTATCTGGACAACTATAACACCTTAAGACCTTGAAATTTCAGGATAGAAATGGAGTTGCCTCTGCGCCATGTATTACCACTTGCCCTGCTTGTAAAAGAACTGCCTCCTGAGTGTCCTTGTCAGGCACATCACAGATGTCCTTGTCATCCACCATCTGACCCAGTTTATCTTCAGAACACTTCAGGCACACCAGCAAAAACAAAGCAGGAATGTGTGAATGAGTACACACTCAGGTGTTACATCCAGTTCTCTTGTAGTTAATGCACTTCATGTTTCCTTATTGACAAGATCAAGCCTTGAAGAAGCAAGTCAAGCACTACTAAATAAACAAGCACTAAAGGTCTTAGTAGCTTTTACATATTAATCTTTTCCCAGATTCAGCTATTAATTAATTTTAATTTAATATAACAAAGATGTCTCCGTAAGAGCTTGAACATAACTGATCATGAAATAAACATAATTTAATCCTGTCTCACCGATACTGCAATTATCTGCACAAGCAGCTGGCTGGGCAGCTGAGTCCCTGCCTTCACTGGAAGGGCAGGCATGGCACATTACCTAAGCAACAGCCTGGCATACTACGTCATCCCAGGGGTCAGAGGCCTCCTCAGTCCAATGTGGAACCAGTGAAGGGGTTTCACGACAGCAGCATAGCCCAGGAAGAGCAGGATTGGAGGGTGAGAAGGGATGCTAGACCTTTTTAAAGGAAAATTCAACTGAAGTTAATAGGTCCCTGGATGGAGTCTCAAGTCCAGGTCATAATTCTTGGTGTTCTTTCCATCATGAGGAAAAGTAAGAGAAATGCCAGGCTGAGGCAGAGAGGCAGTAGGCATGCTGCGATCCTCCCTGTGGGATCTATGGGGAGTTCAGGCTGGCACCTCACTGCTACTGGGAGCAGCCCAGTAGGCACTCATCTTCCAGCTGGTCAGGCTGACATGGGGGTCGTGCATGGACAGATGGCAAGGCACAGAGCAGGTTTCTGTGAGACACCAGTAACCATGGGCTATTCTCTCCTGCACTCCCCAGTGGTGACTCCAGCTTGGGGAACAGAGCCCTGCAGACAACCCCCGCCCTATTTCTGTACAGAAAAGAGCTGTGTGTATCTGTACAAGACATTGGAACTATGGCTTTGGGTGCTGTGAAAAAGATCAGAGGAGCCTGTGATGTGGGCAAAAGATTTCTCTTGCAACCTCTGTGGCATGTTAATTGCTGTTGATTATAAACCCAAGGCAATCTTGTCAATTTGCAACACAGGACAGCAGCCATTTAAGAGAGCAGTGCTGCATCCAGCTCATCAAGCACAAAATTCTCACATTATTGAACAGCATGGTATGAGGCTGTTTAGGAAACAAAATTGTATGCAGGCCTGATAAGGGTCGGGGGGATGGGGATTGAGAGGCAGATAACAGCTGCTTGATTAGTAACATGAGGTGTTACATTCCATCAGATCTTCTGCAGTGTCAGCTTGCTCTCACAAAGGCCAGGTCCCTGCTGCTCTGGCAGTGCAGGCAGAAGAGCTGCTGTGCAGTGCCCTGCTCTCCGCACCTGTTGAGGAACCTCTTGTGCAGCTGAACCTCTGGATTCCTCACATCTGTACTGCAGGAGCAGTTCTGTCCCCATATGTTGGCAGGGCAAGGAGCAGGAAAGACGTGACCTGAGAAGCAAAGTGACTTGAGCAAGGTCACCCAGGAGGCCAGCAGCAGAGCCACGTGCAAGGCTCCACTGAATGTGTGACCAAGTTCTGGACACAGTACCTCAAGCTTTCTCCAGGGCAGGTACAGTTCATTTGCAGCTGGACACAAGTTTCCAGCCTTTCTGCAAAACAGCCCTTCAGGTGATACCCTTCAAAATTCTGGCAGAAAAAGAGAAAGAGCTGTAACTCCTCACTTAGAGCTTTCAATGGCCCAGTCAGAAGGACACAAAAGAGGAACGGGATAAGGCCAGGATGCACCAAAGCAGGGCAGGAGACATACATTGTCTGTGGTTTTGATACCCTGGACATATGCTTAGGCAAGGTCTCTTTCATCTCACCTTGTGAACAAAGACATTTCCTTTTGCTGAGAGAAGAACCATCACATCTGTACATGATGTTTGACAATTTTTTATTTTAACACCACAGTAAATAATTGCTTTCTATAACACATACTCAAAGGTGAGGTTTGTAGTAAATGGGTTTTACATTATTTTCTTTCATTCAAATGTCATGATGTTGAATATGCAGCTCTGCAGCATGCCTGCCTTCTTCCTAAGCTTATACTGTCCCTTCCCAGAGGAATGGGAGCAAGAGCAGCTCTATTGAGCTGCATATTTCTTTGTGGCTGTCCCTGATGGATGATGGTGACATAAGCTGGCTGTCTTGGGGATTTCACATAAGCTGAAGCTTGGAAGGCTGAGCTATAACAGAAGAAGCGTCAAAGTACCCAGGAGCCCAAAATAGGAAGGAGAAGGAGGCGCATGGACTGAAGTGGCTCAGAAGCACTAGATCTGGACAGCAGATTAAATATAAATTGCCATGAATGTACGGTTGGTCTAAACCAGCTTCAGCAAGACAGGAATGAGGTGTCCTGCAGAGTACTGCCGGCACAGAGAGTGCAGTGCTCATAAGTAAAAATACCTCCCCTCTTTTCCCTGCAACCAAAGCAAAAAATCCCAAATCAAAGTCTGATTCAGTTAAAAGCTATTAGTACTGAAAACATTTTGGAGCAATTGGAAAAGATAAGTTTTGAAGCAGTAAAACACAGGCAACAGTGACCAGAAAGGAAAGAAGCCAAGTGAGTATGGAGGGACCTGTTATAGTCTGAAAGCACTGGTTGCTACCTTCTACACAATCAGAGGGATCTGGAGTGACACTCAGATACAAACAAGGCTTGCACAGCTCATGTGGGAATTCAAGTACAGTTTCAGCCTCAGCTACAGTCATTGCTAACACTACTGCAGCTGGGAGTGAATGTGTGTAGCTGAAGAACCCCTTTAGGGACACATCATCAACCTGTGCAGGCTGCCATTCAGAAAAGAAACCAGAAATATAAAAAAAACCCAACACCTAGAAGTGAAAATTCATGCTTTGACTTGCTTATATATTCTCACATAGTGTGAAGCTGGGGCGACAGCATGCAGGTGTGTTTTATGGATGTGTGCGAAAAGGGCAGGGATGAAATCACTGAACTGCTGTTGTCATATTCAGGGATGACTGGCAGAGTTCAGGAAGAGGAAGTGTTCATCATCCCTGTATGTGAACAGCACTGAGAAATGCTGTCATTTCAATGCTAAATCCAAAACAACACATTCACCTTTAATCTACTGCATTTTAAAAAGCATTAGTCAGATTGGCACATGACGCTGGTTACCCCAGAAGGAATGGTAAGTAAAGCTTAGAGGCTTCTAAGCAGTTTATAGGCTGTACGTTATGCTTGAGTGGCTCCTCTAAGCAAAAACCCACAAAATCCTTCATCTCCAACACCTTCAGGAGCAGCAGAACTGACAAGAAGCCACGCAAGGAGCTGACACAAGTGAGAGGGTCAGAGGCACTGCCTTGCAGCAGAGCAGATGTCCCTGCAGGGCTGTCCCATCACCAGCACAGGCACCAAGGCACTTCATTATCTTGCTTGCTGCCTGTTTCTACATCAGCATGTGACACCTCCCATACCTCCAGGACTATACATCTATCCCTGTTCTACATACCACAGGCACTCTGGACTCTGTGGTTCACTGCCCCTGAGATCAAGGGAATTCATATCTGCGTGAGATCCTATGTAAGTAGGTAGAAGTACACAGTCATGAAAGCATGGTGGACAAAATAATCCTGGTAGGAACTGGGGGAGAACTCCCAGCAAGGAACCAGCTCCTGCCTGGCGCCTCTGTTGGGGATGACTGGACGCAATTCCCTTTGCAGATCAACGTTATTCATATGTAAATCAAAAGCTGGTTCAAAGACTTCTGTTGAATTCTTGATTCCCCCTGACTCTGGCTTTCACTTTTTCCTCTTTATGCCAAGAGCTTAGTCAGAAGTCTTTTAAATCACTGGAAACATCTCAATTATATTATTAACCAGAATGTGAATATCTGCAAACTGCAACGGGGAAGGCTTTGGATGCCCAAGTTGGAGGGTATGGAGGAAGCTACTAATTTTTAGCTAAAGCTGACAGAGAGGAGGCTAAAACCAGCTGTGATGCTCTCTGCCAGATCCTCCACGGGCACAGCAGCCACAAATGTTGCACTGTGCCCACATAATCACAGGCACTGCATGGCTGTGTGGGGAGGTTTGAATTCCCTCTTTTAAGCGAAGGAATTGCACAGGAGGTGGTTTTTGCATCCTTAGAGGCAACTTGGCAAGCCCCAAAAATGCTTTGTTCCCCAGGCTAGGCTTTGTAGGAGTGCCCCATCACCTGATCCGCATGAATAAGCCTTTTCCTATTTAAGCTTCACTCCCAGCTAGTGGACCATGAACTGCTGAGACCTGACTGAAAGGGCAGGGCTGATGGAGGCAGGAGAGCCAAGGAGTTAAGCAGTCACCAGCCAGTGAACAGGAGAGCAGAGATTCATCTGCCTCTGATCAGAGACAAAGGTGGCGATGATTATAGAGGCAGAGTGAAGGGAGTGCATAGAGACACAGAAACAGGAAACTGCAGTGCCACAGGATTTATGGAACCCTTCAGAGAGACACATGGGGATAGATGCTCCAGCATAGAGTGGCAGAGCTTGTGAAAAGGGAATGGATAAGAATAAATTGTGACCGATTGAGCACATACTAATTTACAACAAACCTCTAAGAGACATGTCTCTGATCCCAAGTTCTCAATCCCAAAAGGCAAATTGTTCATCTCTAGGAAATGAGAAATCAACTAAGCTGAGGAATTCAAGACCAAAAGTAGAAGAAAAGCTATTAAGCTGCTGTGGAACTTGTATCTCATGCAAAAGAGGGAAGGACTGAAGCAGCACAGAAGCCAAAGGCACATTTAACCACCTTAGAAGAGTAGTTGGAGCATGCAGAAATTCACAATGGAATGGAATAGGGAATAAAAGCAAAGGCACCAATACACAACAGGGCAAAAGCATCTGGTTATCACCTCCGGCAATCCTCAGACCAAATGACACCTCACAGGAGGTATTAAACAAACAGACAAGTTTAGTCAGCTACATGAGAAAAAGTAGATCAAAGGAAGGAGAAGGGAGGGTCTTTCTACAGAGAAAATGGGGTAAATGCTAATCTCAGGATGGCCCCAAGCCAAGTTAACTTTTTGCCTTACTTTTCAATGTAAAACAAATAATGTTGGATATGAAGTAAGAAACAAGATGGATAATGTGATAAATAAACACCAATTCAACATCTTTTTCAGCTCATAGATAGGGGGGAAAAGTATAGTTTTGCATACTGGAGTGGACTGACAAAAGGGGCTGCAGAAATAGCAGGGTTTGAGCACATCTGGGACACTAAGATAAGACTGGGGAAATGCAATACAATATCTGTTCTTAAGAAAGGAGAAGTGATAAGAAAAGGTTGAGGCTTCATAGTTTAACTGCAATAGAAAGCTAGATCTTAAAACAAATTTTGAAATAGTACAAGATAATGAAGTATAAAATAACAATAAATGTGGACTTTGCAAAGAGGAATTTTGTCAGACTTTGTTCTTTCTTCCTTTGAAAGTCAAATGAAGACTTGGAGCTCATCCCTTAGGACTTCAGAGAAGCAGCTGACGTGCCATCAAAAGCGGATTAACAAACTGAAGATGCTTCTACTAAAAGACAAGGCACAAAATGGAAAGGAACTGGCTACAAGGGAGGAAACAAAAAACAGTGTTGAGAGAGTCTGGATGAGCCTGAAGAGGAATCACTATCACAGGTCCGTAAGGGCCTGCCGTCAAATCTAATACTTGGTTTGCCTCTCTGGCACAAGAGAAGTGTGCTCTTGCTGCCCACATTCAGGAGAGCTGGATTAATTTCAACAGACATGAAAGAGCACACCAGCAGGAAACCAGCCTGCTCCAGCAAGGACTAAATGGCTGGATAGTTCTGCAAAACACAACAGAGGAGACTTCATTCCACTGTAGAACACACCAGAGAACAGGCACAAGAGAGGAAACAGCTATTTCAGCCACCAAGAGCAGCAGCAGCCAGGCTGGCTGGGGTGCATCAGCAGCCCTCCCACCACTGGGACAGCGGGGCAAGATGCCAAAATCATTTCCAGATCAAAAGGGATTCACTTGTGAAGAACAGCAGACAGGGCAGGGTAATGGGTGCAGTTACACAGAGATACCCACACCAGCAAAGTCCTCCTGTTCCGTAGAAATACCATTCCTCTCTTGCTGCATGCTCCTCTCCATCCGTGGCTGGTCAGAGCTTCATTTCTGCCACTGTGCCAAAGTGCTTGTATGGCCACAGCACCTGCAGCACTGCCAGGAAGAGCTGGGAGCTGGCAGAGGTGCTCTGCTGCTGCCAGGACAGACCCCTTGGTGACAGCAGGTACTCCAAGAGCAGCAGCTCACGAGTAATTCAGGAGCATTTCCAGCAGCATTAGTCACCACCCTTGTCCTGACATATTCTGGCTGTCTGGCCAAGTTAATGACACAGACATTGCTTCATGGTGGTCAAATCTCTTGGCTCATGAAACAGTAGTTGGAGAGTTGGAGTTTCCTGCCTTTCATAAAAGCCAGGAGCCCTTCACTCTCCAGCTCATTCATGGAAGATAAAAATCTCTTGGCACAAAGTCTTGCCTCACTTGGAGGGTAATTACATTGTTCAGGCTTTGCAGAGCACTTAATATATCTCTGCCCTGTTAATCTCCAGCAAAAGCAGTGACTGATGAGGCTGAGTACCAGCCAGGTACTGCCAGCTAAGGTATAAAGAAGGGTCTTTTCCCCCACACTCCTTTTCTCTCCCATCTCCACAACCAGCAACACAGTGAGGGATTGCACAAGCCTGGCCTCTCATTCTGAGCCTTGCATCTCTAACCTGTATCCTCACCACTGGAGACATGTCCAGAGTCTGGCAGCACCGAGGAAGGCCATGACTTGTTAAACAAAGGTGGGAAAAGCAATGAGACACAAAAGGTCCCATGTTTCTGGGAACATTTCCCTGATACATGGTTGTTTCCACCTTCTGCACCCAGCCACACCGTGTGATTGTAAGAACTAAAAGTGCCTGGACCTTCTGGTTCTCCTTAGGGACTGCACACAGCCATGGTGAGAGCCAGCCAGCATCAGGTGTGTCCTTCTGTTCTATGAGATTATGGCACCATGCCACTGAAGTCAGTACAGTTCAAAGAAATTAAGCAGCACAATTTTAATTAAAATTGTAAACTAATCAACCAGGTCCCCAAAGGACGTGGTAAAATATCCATTGCTGAAGCTTCACAGCAAGGCTAATTGCATAGCCAGAAAATTAGAAGTCCTTGATTTGAAGCAAATGTGGGAACTGTGCAGAGATCTCTCCACCTCCTTCAGAGACCAGACTTCCCAACATGTTTGCCCACCAGTCCTTCTCTATGGCTTGCTGCAGATATTCACCAGCATTTCCCATCACTATTTAACTAATGTGGTGCTACAGACTGTCCAGCCCTCATCCTAAAGCTGTACCCCCTTTGAAGCCATCATCTTATCCCTGCAAGTCTGCAGAGCTCATTTAAAGGTGCTGCTGCCTGCAAGTGGTGCAGTGCTTTGTGTCAGACCAGCAGCAGAAAAGGCTTTTACTATTACAATATTTAGAAGTGTAAATTTTGAACTTTGCAATTTAGAATTATAGAACTGAGCTGGAAAGCACGGTTCTATGAAAGATAATATTCAGAAAGGGATTTGATATAAGCAGGGCCATTCTGGGTGTCCCCACATGGTTCTACATCCATCCCAGCAGTGCCACAATGAGAGCTGGAGCACTAATCCCTTGGGGTTTTGCTCCACCAACACTAGTCCTTTTAGAGGCTGAACATTATAATTCACTGCTAATAATAACAATAATGAAAAAAAATCAGCACCTCTGCTCTATTAGACAGCTACAAGGACACCAAGTGCTGCTCAGCAAGTGTGGTTTTTGTCAAGGTAGTAAAGAACTCTTGCACTGCTCCTAAAACTGTGAGTTCACAGTGTCTGGAGCTCAGCAAGCTCTCAACAAAGCCTGGTTAGCAATGGTGGCACCACCACCATGCCCAGGAAGGAGCACTGAGCTTTCCCCAACCTTCCCTGGTGCTGCCCACACCAGGTTTCTTCAGCTCTTGATGGCACAGGACATAAATGGAGAGGCTGCATTCAGTTTATGAAGCTGATGAGAGATTATCCACAGGGTCTGAGCAACAGGACATTTTGCGATTGCAGTGGGGCAGCTCACCAGAGGAAGCTCTGGTCACCAGCTCTTTGTGCCTGCAGGACTTGACCCTCAGTTACCGCACAACTTCAAGCCCTTCAGTTCAAGTATCAGTCCCAAGCTGTGTCCCCCAAAGCCTCCCCACATCTGCCAGAGCTGTCTATGCCTGTGGTACCACACTTCAGCTCTCCCAGGCAAAAGAATGAAGTCACAGTGAAATCCATAGAAGAATGCTGTTCCCAGTCTATAAACGCAGCAATCTGGGACAATTTTTCTACCTCCCAAATCCTCTCTCTTGGTAGTGCCCCAGTTCCTGCTGGTTAGCAGTCTCCACCCCTCATGGTCACAGTGAAACTGCCAAACAGCTGGGGAAACAATAATTTTGGAAAGGATGTAGCAGTGATAGAAGAACCTGACAGGGACATCGCAACCAGTGTTGATAAAGTGTTAGCTGGAGAGCCAGAGACACACCAGAGGAGAGACACCTCTATCCCATCCATTAGTGCAGAACATCACCCAATCTTCAGAAGCAGTCCTTGGATTCAAAGGCAGAGGGGAGCTCAGGAATGCCAAAAGGCTTCCACAGGGAAAAAAATTACAACATATCAGCATTTCTGTAGTGTACTTGTTGCTTCCTGTCATGGATCAAGGGTTGGAAGGTCCCACCTGCTCCATCTGGACTCCCTGGGGACAGGATTGGAGGAGGGGATGATGAGCATTATTGCAGCAACAGCCAGAAACCAAAGCAATCTGGTCCCTTGCTCCTCAAACAGGTTTGAACCTTTCTCACAGAAGTCTAGGGCAGGGGAAAACTGGAAAATACAGTTTTGGTTCTAAATCCATGATGAGATTTCTTTCATTTAGAGTAGCAATTACATCAACACTTCTCAGAAGAGAATAATTTGCTGCTCTTTTCAGCAGCCTTTAGGGAGATGCACATGCAGCACTTGGGGCAGAGCGAGGGTTTGTCCCGGGTCATCATCCTCCCCTGCAAGCACCACAGCATTTCTCTGTTCTGCTGCCCATTAATTCCCTACATCACTTGTCTTGCACTCAGCAGGAATGACCTTGACAGAGACCTCTGGAAACATCTGGGTAGCAAACTGATACAAGTCAGTTCTTTTTGATAAAAGAACCATCTTGAGAAATAATAAACTCACACTTTAATAGAGAAGTTTAGTTTTATATTCGGGTCTTCTCTAGTAATTGTGTTCACAGAATTGCATATTTCAAAGCATCTTTGTTCTTCTACTTCCCTTCTTGTGCACTTGCTTCAACAATGGTTATAACTCTCTGCAGTGCCAGCTGAATTAACATCAAAATATTTGCACAGTGTCAAAATACCAAGTTTCCTGGAGAACCAGAAAAATATTCAAATAGGTGATTTTGTCAAGTGACCTATTTCTCCAGTGAGAATTTTTTGTGATGTGGAAAGTTATTAAAAACAAGTTTTCATACGTAAATCTACATTAATAACTTCAACTCATACCCCCAATTCTCTTTTTAACTTTTGTCTGAAGCAGCAACTCCTTGGCATAATCAGTACAACTTGATTCTGGTCTGTTGTATAGATGAGCAGGGAACACCTAGAGAAACAGATTTGAGTTGAATCACCAAAATCTTCCTAATTTACTTCCTACCAGAAACACAAAGCAAACCAAGGACCTCATGAGCACATGCAATAGCTTTTCTATGAGTTGACTTTAAAAAACACAACAGGATCATACTGATTGAGTGGGACAAATCTTAAAAGTAGCACCTAGAAAATACACTTTAACTACATGGTAATAACACCTGAAACATGAGTCAGTGCACCAAGCAGAAAAAAAAAAATTCAAAACAACCACCTTTAAAGCCAACAGGAGCTGAGGGGTTCATTACTTCTGAAGATGGATGCTTCTTGAGACCACCAAGCAGGTGTACAAAGCTAGCTGGAGACCCAGGATAGGACATGGTGCCCATTGGCACAGTCTCCAACCAGACAAATCTGAGTTAAGACTTTACTTCACCCCATAGTCAGCCTAACCCAGTCTTTTTTCACTCTAAAATGTCTCCCCCATCCAGCCTTGGCTCTTCAGGGCCAACAGCAGCAGCAGATTGTACACCTGCATTCCTACAGCAGAACCATTTCTGTTTACTTCCCACCTCAACCCCTTCCCATCTGACTTCCAGATTAAGGGTCTTCTTCTAAAGTCAGAGCACCTGAACAAGGGTTTCCTTTATTGTAAACCCGAAAGTATCACATCTCTTGTCTGGAAGCAAAGAGGTGGAGACAGTTCTTCCAAACATATGTTCTGGTACAAGACCATCAGCATTTCTGCTCTTGGAATTTGCCCTTATGATCCTGTATCTTAAAACTCTTTCCCAGATGATATGCATTTGCTGAACCGCTGTACATTGTAGTTAAAACAGGTTTACTCAGCTGTTCTGAGAACAGAAAGCAGCTGTAGAATTATCTGTTAGAAATCTCTGACATGGCTTCTCCATGGAAAATTACTTTATGTAATCCACAGTAAGCGCTTCTTCTGGGTTGCCCAAGCCATAGCCCATAGTATAAGCCCCTGACTGAAAAATAAAGTCAGCAAAAATTCACATATACAATATTATCTTATTCTTGCTTATATTGAAATTTGTTTGTGCTGTACCTGTGCATATTTATGCAGATACCAACACATTCCTCCAGGTGTTAAAATACAGAGGAGAAACTGGGGTGTTTTAAAGAATTTTCACAAAAGTAAATCTCTATTGGAAACAGAAGGGTTTTCCAGGGTTAGGTTTGAACAGAATCTTCCAGACTGCAAGTCAGTTTACTTTTTGCCTGGCTATGGCCATACAGCTGTGCTGCCTGCAGAACACTCAGCAAGGCCCTGGGCACAGCAGCAATTGCTGCGCTGGTGGAAGGACAGCTCTTGCTGCTCATCAGTGCCTGTGCTCATGCAGCAGGTCAGGACAGCCCCTGGATTATGGGATGCTCTCCCCAAGTGCCCAGCAGGACAGGGCTGCCTCCATTAGCTATGGCAGGAGACTGATGTCAGTATTCTGAGCCCGGCACCATGAATGGCGGTAATAACGAGTATCATCACGCAGGAGCTAGAAGTAGGTAGAAAGAGAAGCTTTGTGTGGGTGGTGAGAGAGAAAAGAGACAGATTAAGGAGACAAGGATCAGAATCTGCAAATCACGCAAAACCAGTTCTGTGTCAAGCAGGGAATAATTAACTTGCTCTTTTTTTACTCCAGACAAGCAGCACTGGAGTTGATTTATAAACTCCTTTTCTGACACCAGGTGAAACTGGATACCCTTCAGGATGTTTTACTTTGAATTTTCAGTGCTCTTAATACATAGTTTTGCTATTCACTATATATTATTATGGCACTGCAGAGGGATGGTGGGTGCTGCCTGCATTGCAAATCCAAACCTGCTGGCAAAGACACAAGGCTTTGGGGAAAGTCAGTGCCCGGGGTCATGGTTCAAGACAGTTCTAGAGGCAGATACCAGCCACAAAGTCATCCAGGGTTGTTCTGTGAGTTTAAGAATGCAAGGGAGTTATTCCAAAGAAAATTTCTAGTATAAAGATTTAGTAGAACTCCTGTTACCTTATTAATTCCTTGGATTTTTCTTCCACACAAGGCTTTTGAACTATTACATCTGTGCAACTTTGAGGTGGGATCCAGGAACCAGGCATGAGGGAGGGAAATATCAGGAGCAAATACCTGCCATAGCAAAGCACAAACTAAACCCAGCCTTTTGGCAGGTGAGCTCCCCTTTTACGGATCAATATAGACCTGTTATTTCTGCATTACTGCCTAGGGCTCTTCCTTGGTAGGATGAGGCATTTTCTGCAGCTGCAGTTACACCCCACAAGAGCATTGCCAGTGCAGGCTGGAGTTTTGTGCAAACCATACCTGCCCTTTAGAACCTTGGACCTGCCAGGCCACGGCCAGGCTGCATCTGTGTCCTGCTGGCTACAGCACTGAGGAGGAGAGTTAGTTCTGTTCATCAAGTTGTAAAATAAAATCTCAGTATTAGGAACCAGAAGTCCCAGACCTACACCTTACAGTACACATTGCCAGCATCAGACCTGAACACAGCACTTGTCTGCTGGAGCAGCCCCATCCTGCCTGGGCACTGCTCCTGTTCCCACACCACTCCAACAAGGAAGCTACAGCTGTTTGCTCTTTATACCTGCAGCACAAGAACCCCAGTTTCTGCAGGGCTTCTTTTCAGGACATGTGGAATGTAAGTAAGTGTCTCAGGCATAAATAAGCACAAAAAGGATTAGAGGACTTGATTACATGATCTCTGCAGAAGTCAAAATCCAGGAGCCTTTCCACTCTGCCCTGCATGCTAGGAATGGAGGTGGAATGACTCTTCGTGTGTTTTCACTCACCAGAGAGGACAGAGTCATCCTGCATTTAGAAAAGGCAAAGACATTCAGAACTGTTTTGAGAAAGAAACTGTTCCAACTCAGGGAAGAGGGGAAAAAAATGCCAAACCAGAAAAAACCCACAGGCAGCCATTATTCTGTCTGCACAGGACTTGTTTAATAATCCAGTGTCTGCAAACCGTAAGTTGAAAATTTTCCCTGTCATACAGCATGCCATACCACAGCTGCATAAAATAGAGAAAACCTGTTTTAAGTGACCGGAGACATTGGAAAACTATGGAAATATTGCCTCAGGCTGCAAGGCCCTTTCCTGTGGAAAGAATATTTTGCAATTGTCTGTTCCTTGCTGACAACTACCACTCATACATTCTGGGTTTCATCAAAAAGGCTGCTCAAAACTATGAATTGCAAGTAGAGAAAATTTTCTTGCTCATTATTCTGATTTATTCATCTCTCCCCCTTCTCTCCTACATCACACATCAGACACTGAAGAAAATGAAAACTCAAAAGCATGGGGAAAAAATGAATGTGCAGGAACAGGATGCCACATGTCACAGAGGCACCATCACTGGATTCTCCACATAATAAATTTTTGACTAGCATATGTCAGCTGATGCTAGAACAATTTTGCCACTATTACATCAATACTTACGCTTTAAGCAAAGCAGCACTCCATTTAAATTTTTTTCTCTATAGCTTCTAAGACATCACGTGAATGAGCACTTATCTGTGACTGAATATCAGAGCTGCAAAATCGAACAGAAAACTGTAAAGTTTAAGCCTCCGTGCAGTGCTCCACCCAGTCCTCCCTTCCTTCCCAGGCTGCTCCCTTGAGGGCTCTAACCCAGTCCTCCTCCAGTGAAGCTGTCCCTCTCCTGCTCTATCACCCCCAGGTCTCTGCTCTGTTCATAAGATGATGTTTGTCAGCTTCTTGTGAATGGGATGGAGCAAAGGCTTTTGCGCTGCCAGCAAGGGTGCTGAGGAGCTCCTGGGCGCACATGGCTTAGGATTGCCCTGCAGTAAATAATTCCTCTGTGTCTTGACTGCAGTCAAAATAAATGCAGTTTTCCCCCTGGGTTCCCAAGACACGTTGTGGAAGATGTAAGCACCAATGGTTTTCCTGAGAAGGTTTCTGGTAGCAGGTTACAGTGGTCAATGTGGAAAGATTTCAGGGTATGACCAAAGAGAAAAAAAAACACCAAGGCTTTTAAAGGGCAGGACTATTTCCAGAGCATATCCCAGCCACAGTTTCCATGTGCTTTGCTTGTCAGATCAGAGCAGGATTAAAGCAGCAGAGTGAGAAAAAGCAGCAGGGGACCAGAGCTAATAAGAGTCTGATTAATTGAGCTGGGAGGTGGTGGTTAACCTGGGAGTAACAGAGCATTTTGAAGAGTGAGAGCTGTAACAAAGCCAAAACAGTATCAGGACACATGGAGGTCTTCACCAGGGCAGGGAAAAGAACAAAAAAAAATTGTGCAGAAGGTAACACCTGTGACACCTCATGCTGGTTGCACAACAAGACACCCACTACAATATACCCTTGAGGGCGTTCTTGTGCTGTCATCAGGGACAGGTTCTCCCACTTGCAGGACAGAACCTACAGCAATATAAGACTACAGAGACAAAGAGGAAAAGTCATTAGACAGTAATGTATGTCAGCAAAATCCGACTAAAGTTTCTGTTTTCACAAGTCTATTGCTATACAGTGCAGATTTGCAGTATTCTTCAATTTGTCATTATTTTGAAGCCCAGTTCTGTACTCCATCCGTTTGCTATCAGCCTGGCATGCTCCTGTGACCCAGACTTCTGATGGAGCCACAGTGGGGCCCCAGACTTGGGGCAATGCTCCCCATCACCAACACAGAGCAGTGCTTCATGTCCAGGCAGCAGCAGCATTTGCAACATCTGAAAGCTTTCAAACACTTCAGAAAAAAACCTGCCTTATACCACTCATTAGAAATTGAAACAAAAGCCTACAGAATGCAGAGAAATCATGAAGACCTAGAGATTTTGGTTAAAAGGGTTTAAAAAGGGAACGCTCACTAATGTGGGCTGCCAAAGGGGTGAGCTCCTGCCCCACTTCAGGAGCTGCCAGGACCAGCCCGGCTGTTGCCCAGCAATAAAACATATCATAGTCCAGACCCCTTCCACCAGCTCCTCACTTATCTCCTCCCAGCAAACATCCACCGACAGACCTGCCCTTATCCAGCTGATTCACATGTCTCACTCAGTCCACGCCCAAGCCACCCCAGCACAGAGCTGGGGACAGAGCTGTTCCCAGCACAGAGCCGTCCTGCTTCCCGGGACAAGAGGGAAACCTCTTGCTTTCTCAGGCAAGGCAGGCTCCTGGCGCAGCAACAGGAGCAGGGAAAATTCAGAGTAACACAGATGTGGGGAAATCTCTTATACAGCAGAATCGCAGGCAGCTCCAGACCACAGGGACAGTTTGCAGCACCACCAGCAGCCAAGCAGCTTTGGGCTGCACAGCCCAGGGACAGCTGAACCCAAATACAGAGAGAAACAGACTTGCTGGTAGCACAAGAAAAGCCACACACCCTCTTCCAGCTCATGGGGGAGGGAGCCCTGAGCAGTTGCTCAGCCCAGGGCCAGATGGAGAGGTGGAGCAGCGGGGAGTGACAGTTAATCAGTAAATAACGCCGGGATTTTTGGCCATGCAAATGAATGAGAGCAAGGGAAAAAAGTGAGGCTGTGTCACACTGACGCTGGGACAGAAATCTTCCAAGTCCACAAGAAGGAAGCAGTTTTAGCTACTTTTCTGTAAGACAACAGTGGTGAGTGTAGGAAACAGCACAGGCTGCTGGGAATAAGCAGTTAAGCAAGGAAATAACCACGTAAGAGGCAAAAGGAAAGCCCTGTAGTTCAGCATGCTACACCAGGGAAGGCCAAATGGCAGCTGTCCTGGAGAGATAGAAGCCAAGCTTGAATCACAAGTCAAACAGCAAAGATTTCCAGCAAACATGAACTTGCATCATATCAGAGGACTAGGAAAACATCATTCCAGGCTAAACACAGGTAAATTCAGCTTGAAAGCCAAGGTCATGGAGGATGAGCGTCTTCCAACAAAAAGCTTGGAGTATCCTGAAGTCCTCAAGATCTGGGGCTGTGTGGCTGGGGATTAATCTTGTTTTGTACCTCCCTAACCCCTCTGCTTCCCCAGCAGGGCTGGAGCAGAGCTGTCACACAGGAAGCCCCCAGTACAGGGACTGGAGGAGGACCAGGGAGGCACAGGGGCACTGCAGAGGTGAGCTGGGTAGGGTGGGCCCCTGCTGGTCTAGAGAGGTGCAGAAGAGGCTCAGGCAAGGGGGACAACCCTTGCACTACAGCAGAGCTCTGCCCACAGCCTTCAGCTGTGCATACTGCAAAGGCACAGACATGGTGTGGGTGCTGCATTCCCTGTGCTGGGCTCCCTGAGAGACAATGGCTTCACCAGCACTGCTGTAGGAGCGGCAGCCGTTTCCTGGAAAGGAGCTGAACCCATCAGCTTCACAAAGCTTTTGGGATGCAACACAGAGCTGGCAGAGAGTCAGAGATGTACAAACCGTCTCCTAACTCATGGCTTAGTTTAGGAGACCCTGAGGAAGCAGGTAACACTCACAGCACTCTAACTTATTTCAGAGTTATTGCAAGATCAGAGGACAAAGCAAAGTCTGCTGAAGTTGAAAGCAAGACTGGGATTAAGTGCCTTCTACCATCATCCAGGACACAAGAGGAGATAAATCAAATAACAAGGTCTAAAATGAATTTGCTCATGCAGGAGATCTGTATTGATACTGTCCAAAGGATAACCTTACATTGGTTGCAGCAAAGCCCTGGTTTAGAGGTCAGAAACCCTTTGCCACATCTCCATTATGCAAAGATGGGGCAGCTCCACCTCCAGCTGTTGCAGAGCCCTCTCTCCCATGGTACTTACAGCACAGCACAATGCCATTGTCAACCCACCGCATAGTCACACAGAGAGCAAACCAGGAGTTCAGATGAAACCCCACCAATCTCATACCCTCACTTATACGAGGGCAGATGAGAGCAGAAGTGATTATATATTAACGGGAACCTGAGGAGCTGGGAGTGAGAGCAGCTGCCTAGGCTGGTGCTGCCACAGGAACAAATTGATATTATCTGGCCACAATTAAAGTTTGAGCTGTGATGCTTTTTTTCTAAAACAAGGTTCCTATCCATCAGAGCATGAGTGTCTGCAGCAGCTTCCACATAGGAAAAGTTCACTCCAAACCCTGCTGTTTATGAAGGCGATTACATCTTCTGGTTTCTTGACATAATAAGCAATCAGATATGAAGATCCATTAATTTCCTCCTGACCTATCTTCTGTCATCCAAGGAGAGGGTGCTTTTGCCTTCCCATTCAGAGCTGGTTAATTCAGAGAACACTTGTGAAGAGATCAAAGCAAGCTCCCCATCTGCAAAGGTACTTGTCCAGGCTCCTAGACTGGAACAAGGATTGTGTAAAAATGCTACAGGAAGTCCTGAACATCATGTGGCAGGTGCCAGGTACACAGGAAGGGAGAGCTCCATCATCCCCATGGTTTCTGCACATGGGAAGAATGAAAACCCCATACTCAGCATGAAACATTTATTACTGGTGCTGCAAAGCCCTGGACAAAACAGATGAAGTCAGCTGGCAGTGGACAAGGCGACCAAACATCTGCTTGTACCCGTGTAGTGTGTGAAAACAGGGCTGCATGTTCTAACATCTTAATGGTGTGGAACTAGAGCAAAACCACACGGTGAATAGTCAAATGGAGAAATTTAAACATATCTGTGGCTCTTGTGTACAGGAGGAATCTATAAGTGCCTAGCAATTAAGGAAAACACACTTGAATTAAAAAGCAATTTTGGTTATAATTTTTAGATTGCAGGTTTAATTGAGAGATAAGTGCTGACCTTCTGTGCACTCTGCATCTCACTGCATGTGTTGGATCTGAGAATGAGCTTGATGCTTTATTTCACACTTATACATGGTCATGGCCAAGGCAAACTTGGGGTGCTGCTGTACTGGGCTGAACCAGATTGTCCGGAAGGCAGGAGGTTCTTTGGTGGGCTCTCAGCACTGCCCAAACCAGTTCACCTCTCCTCCCCACCCAGGCAGATACAGGGACTTCCTTCCTCATGGCTGTTTTGATATGATCAGGCAACAAATTATTTTCGTTCTACCAAAATAAAGCCTTTTCCTCGAAGCAATTGCAAGGGTGGCTGCAATCAAAGGCGACCAGGGGTGCTGCTGGTGGAAAACAGCCATCAGCAGTTTGCATGACCCAGGGATGGTGTAGACTAGGGAGAAGATGAAGAAGATCCCTTAGCACGTCCTGTGGTCTATTGTTCAGGACTTCAAAGAGCTCAGGACCTGTAACCATTGCTAATAGCTGTTATCTTCCGGCAGCAGTACTTAAGAACTAAAGGATACTCAGAGACAGTGACTATAAAGAGCCAATAAAGCTACATCTTTTCTGCTTCATTTACTTGATTACTCCTCTTTTCATTATATCCACTCCTCTAGGGTGTGACTTTTAATACTCCAAGCTAATCTATCCCAGTGAATATTCACTGTCAATAACACACATTGCTGCTGTCTGAATATCCTGAAGCTGCTATAAGTCATGCATTAATCTGCCATGCAGCTCCTTGGGCTTCATCTAAATTACAAGTACAAAATGCACAAAATGTAAATACCTGGGAGAAGAAAATGCTAAAGTCAGTAAAAGATGATTTATGGTTTGCCAGTTCAGCATCATATTAATTTTGCAGTGCTGGATTTCAGAGTAGTAACTCATCAAGGCAGCATTTGTTTAAAGTCCACATCTTACTTATGCAAGAACCTATAAATTTCACACATATGTTGAGCAAAGGGATGTGGGAACAGTGAGTCGGACTGGCAGTGTGTCCCCCCAGCATGTGCCAAGGGGAGGTAAATGTCCAGGGGCGTTTGCAAAGAAGACTCCTGTGTATATCCTCCCCACATCTACTGACACTCGGTTCAAGGAATTCCTAATTCTGGGGTTGTATTGGAATTAGTGACCACCAGGTACTTTCTTCTGTTAATACAAAGAATCATTTTGTTGAATCTGTGTAAAATTTTGGTAGCCTCTGTGCCATGCAACAGTGAGTTTCACAACTTAACTACAAATCTTGTAAAGCTTTCCTCATTTGTTGTGGTGAACATATTTCTGCTAGTTTCACCTGATGCCCCCAAACCTCATTTGACAAGAGGCAGAGGATAACCACTTCCTGTTTGTCTCAGCATTCAGGCTTTAGCAGATTTCATTGATTTTATGGTCTGTGGAACAGCTCAAACCCCAGGTCCTGTCCACAGTGCATGGCTGTGCCATGGCCCCGCAAACCATTGTGTGAAGGGGGTGCTGTGACGTGTCTCCAGGGTGACACACACAGCTGCAGAAACTTGCTGACTGCTTCACAGGAACAGCTGGCACTCCCAGACTGTCTCATCACAGCACTTCTCGGACTGCACGCACCAACCGAGCCAGCCCCTGTCCCTTCAGTGCTGGGCCGGCTTCAGCCCTTGTGTGCCTTGAGCTTCTCCTGCCACTGGCAGTGCAGCCACAGGGTCCCTGGGCAGGAGAGGGACTGGCTGTTGGCACAGCACGGTGCCCTGCGTGTAGGGCAGGCTGAGAACCAGAGGGTGTTCCCTGCAGCAATGTCATCACTCATCACTATTTTACATCTCACTTTGTTCATATTTCTTCTTCTACAATGAGAGGGGCAAGAAAACTTTTGTCATCAGCTGGTGGGGAGAAACAATAGCTCTGCTCACGCTGTCGCCACCCCACAGGGGCTGAATCACCGTCACAAGGCGAATTAGCCTCTCGCCTGTTGCTCAGTTCCTTCATCGCGGTGACTCATTCTGAAACAGGGACGGGAGAGAAAGGCGGATACTACACCCTCCTCCCCCTGTACCAAACTGTGAACCAAACAGGAATCTGTGGCTGGGATCATCTCGGGGCAGGGGACACGAGCAGAGCTGGTGAGGAGAGCCCTAGAAGCAGCGGAGGGCTCGGAGGGCGGCGGCAAAGCTGGCGCAGGGCGGGAAGAGCAGCAGCCTCTTTCTTCCCCGGCTCCGGGCACGCAGATTTCTGCTTCTTCTGCAGCCCCTCGGGGCTTGGCTTCCTCCTTGCTAAACCTATCAGCCCATACAGGGCACCAGAGCTCGTCTTTCCTAGCTCAGCAAAGGTTCCCCATAAACAGCAATATTTCTTCCTCCTTCCCTCCCAAATGGAGATTGGTTTTCTGTAGACGGGATCAGCAGAGCACTGGAGCCGGAGGGATACTCCGCTCCGCAGACCGCTTCAACTAGATTTAAATAGGCTGTAGGTGCCCACAGGAGAATTAACCCAGTCCTGGTCTAACACAGCTCTCGCAGTTCATTTTGGAAGACAGACAGGTCAGTGAGTCTCTGACCTGAAGGGATGCAAGTCCCGTGTGTGCCTCCGGGCTGTTGGCGCCGGGGCTGGACTCCAGGCTCAGCCTCGCACGTCATCCCTGGGCACATCCATCCGCCCACAGAGCCGGAGAGGCGGCATCTCACCTTCCGCGTGATGTATTGTAAAACGAGTGCTGGTGATTTCAAGTAAAGGAAGCTCAAAACAGCCTGAAAACGTGTCTCCAGGAAAAGGGTACTATATGCGCCTGCCAAGCAGGGCGGCTCTCGCCGCCGCAGTGAGGCTTCTCTCGTTCCTCATCGGCAGTGAAACGCGCTGCCAGGCTGCTGGTGAAGAGACGACGCGTTACCAAGATTAGACACAAAATGTATTTTACAGGAGGGCTAAAACTAGTCTGAGGGTAATGAATTTTACAGCATGCTGCCTTTTGGAACATGCTAGAGGGCAATTCCTCCTTCCTCTGGTTTTGCCGTTGCCAAGGGAGCCCCGAGATCGAGTTGCTACAAGGACTGTGTGAGCACCTGGTCAGCCCCAGGGTTCAGGTGAGCAAAAGCACCTCTTGCAACAGGGTGAGGACGGTGCGGCCTTCTCTGCTCTGTTTTGAGGGGCAGCAGCGCCTCCTCTCCCTGCCTGCCACAATGGCACTCGGCCAGGCAAACCCTAAAACCCAGCCCATGGGCACCTGCTGAATGGATCACTCTGGCAGACAAATTCACGCTGGCTTAACTCTCCAAATCTGTGTCTCTCCTGTGTTGCTGATTGCCTCCCTGGTGCCCACAGCCACTCCTCCCCCGGGTTTCCTCACCTCCATCACCATCTATAGCACAGCTCTGCAGTGCATGCCTTGCCTTGTGCAGGCTCTCAGGAGAGTCGGCAAATGGCCTTTCCTGAGCACATGGAGCTGGTGGAGGCAGCAGGAGACATAAGCTGCCATGGGATAATTAATTGTTGAGGCAAGAATTATCTCACTGCTAACAAAAATGTTCAGACAATTAAGTGTTAAGACACATTGGAGATACTAGCGGTGATTATAATTGTCAGACAAATATTTTGTGGCAATAAATAGCACATGAACACAGATTTTTACCAGGCTTTTCAAGCTTGGGGGAAAAGAAGGTCTTTTTCTTTGCTACAAGCCTCCTCTCTGCAAAGGCAGTCAGTAAATCCCATGTAAAAGCCTTTGCTGGGAAGGAGAATCTCTTCAGCTTGCAGACCCTGTATAAGCTCCTCTGTGTATCATCCTATATCTAATCATGCCATTTGTGCCTAGTAATTGCCTATTTTTTCATACAAACCGTATAGCATAAGGCACAGGGATTTCAGGTGTTGCTGAGGAGCAGAGAGAGCTCTGCAGGCAATATTTCCATTACAAACTGACTATTCCATGGCTCATGCCATGCGCTCTGCCTGTCAGAGCAGCCAGTGCAGAACAGTGCAGGACTGGGCTGCCAAAGTCAGGACACCCCATGGGTGCAAGGGCAGAGAGGAGCATCTCCAGTGGCCCAGCTGTCCCCGCTCCGGCAGAGCCCAGGAGCTGGAATAGGGCCTGCAATGCAGAGAGTGCAGCTGTGAAGGGAGGGCTGAAGGTGCTTCATTCATGAAGGTTCGTTGTGATTACCTCTGTGGGGAACCACAGAGGGTCTGGAAGCTCCTTGAGCACCTATAAGGTGAGTGAATATAATGAGCTTTACACCTCACTCTGCATAGCCCAGCTGTTACTGCATGGAACGGCTCAATGGCAAAGACTGCCAGGCAAGAAAGGATTCCTACTGCAGGATAGCAGGTACCACTGGAAAAGCCCACAGCATGGTCCAGCTACTGTGCCATGAGCTGCAGAGCCATCCTGTGCCCTTTCAGAGTATTTTCAGTGGCACCCAGAGCAGGGAGAAACTCTCTGTGGCATTGCCAGCATCGCTGCAATGCTCCGTCAAGGAATAGCATGTTTGTGAGGCCACCTGCCCCCGCTCCCTTGGGGACTAATGGCACCCACACATACTGGTGAATCATTAAGCCCAGAAGAAGCGGTTCTCCTGCAGTAATTGTCTTCCCCTTGCACAGTGATGTCTGCAAATAGTACTGACAGCCTTTACCTTGGGAAGCCTCAGAGTGTCAGAGTTAGAAAAAGGTGTTTGTGTTCCTCCTGACCCTGGGCAGCCTTCACCCGCTCTGAGTAGCCAATTTAATGCCAATAAATGATGGGCTTGATTAGAGGTATTGTAAACAGCCTGATAAGTAAGCACAAATGGCAGGGCTATATCAGAGGATTATGTTGATGTTACAAACTGATGCTGGAGCTGGGGACATGGTGCTGTGACCCTGTGGGTTCCCAGACAGGACATCAGTGGTACCCATTGCAGAGGTGCATCCCTGTTCTGGGATGCGTTTCCAGAAGCATTCATTGACAGTTTTTCCAACCTTTTTCTAGAACAAACAAAATACAGTGTGTTTTACACAAAAGATGGCTCCCACAGTTTAAAGCTGCTGCAAGGATCTGTAAGCCTTTGAGTGCTAAGCGGGGGCATTATCAGCATTTCTGAAGGTTGGGAGCAGTCTTGGATGGTGCAAAAGCTTTGGTGAAGGTGGCAGGGATCTGAGCAGGGAGCTCAGGAGAGCCTGAGATGCCCAAGCTGTAGCCCAGGGAGGAGGCTCACAGCAGTGTGAGGGGCAGAGGAAAGGCAAGGAGGGTTACAAATCAGAGGATGAGGGATGTCTGGGGACCTGCAGAGTCACTGCCTGCTGCAGAGCTGGAAGGTGCTGCAAACCCCATGGGGCCCAGACAAACGTGGGCAAATTACAGTGAGAGCCTGTCTGGTGCAGCTGTCTCTGGGAGCACCAGGACCCATCACAGCCCTGAGACACTCACTGCTCAAACATGTGTCTGTCATGGTTTAGGACACTGGGGAGCACAGGACATGTCTGATGGCAGTGCCTGTGCCAAGGGGCTCAGCTGTGGGTCCCCACCTTGGTGCTGCTCCGTGCCCTCCCCACACACAGCACATCCACTAAAAGGCAGTAGTATATGTCACACAGATAAGACCTTCCCTCTCTGAAGTGCTCCATGTCTGTGGCCCAGTTAGGCTTATATGACCTCTGAAGCAACACTGTGCACCAAAACTGCTGCTTCTGTCCCCAACTGAGAGGGAAGGATTCTCCTATCTGGCACTTGTCAGTGTCCCCCAGCTGTAACAGACAGTTTAATTTAAAACCCACCTCTCCTTACAAACCAGGCACATCAGGAACTCCTGCTGGCAGAGGGAAGCAGGTTGGGCAGATCTCTGTGCTCCCCAGGAAAGACAAGAAGCTCTGCTTGCCTCAGGGATGGGAAAGAGAGCATGGCATGCACCAAATCCAGGCCCACAGGAGCAGATCCCCCACACTGAGGATTTCTGGGAAGTCCAGCCTCTCCATCACCCACCTCTGGGGTCCCTTTTCCCCAAAAGACGCAAGATCTCCAGAATAATTTTTGGGATTCTTAGTTGCTTCCCTGAGCCTGCTCAGGAGTAATACGAACCTCTCTCCACAAGTAAAGGGCTGCAGATCTGCTCCTTGGGGCCAGGAGGCTGCTGCTGCCAGCTGACTACTTTGGCTGGAGAGCCTGGAGCTGCAAGGAGGAAAAAGCCACCAAACCCTCTGTGACTCACACCAAAACCATGCTGTCTGCATTTCCAGCCAGGCCTGTAATCAGGCTACAAAAGGGCTGATCCTGAAAGGGTAGGAGGGTGACAGATGCCTGCCAGAGGGGTCACAGCCCAAGCTGGAGGACCCACAGATTGCTCCCGAGTGCACAGACCCCCAGACTGGGAGGAGCATCTCCAAGCAGCCATACCTGAATTTCCTCCTGGATGCTCAGGGACTGCTGCAGAAACTTCAGTAGGTGTTGCCACTGACAGCACTCATACTTCCTACAAAATTAGGTCTTTTAAGGAATGTGATGTTTTAAAAATTCTGCTGTGGGGGTGCAATGTGTACCAGTACAGTTACAGCTGAAGACACATCCACCACCTGGTTACCAGCTGGCTAAAATCCAGCCCTGCCTGTTTGCTGTCAGAAATCCTCCAAAACAGTTGTGACTGAGCTAATAGCAGCATTGCCAAAGCAAAACCCCTGTTTGCTCTCTGCTCACCACTGCAGTGCCTCAGGAGCTCCCATGTGCTCCCCGACCGCACGCGGGATCAAAGCTGCCAGCTCAGCTCAAAGCGCTACCGAGAGTGGAGCCTAAAGAATGTTTCAGCCAAACCCTAAAAAAAATTCATCTGCTGTCATCCTCACGTCTGTCTAACAGACATCCACAGGGCACTGGGTAATTCCTGGTGGATTCCCTTTCCCTCTGCTGTATCAAACCACAATGAATCCTGTCAAAAAGCACATTTGAAAGATCTCGGGGATCCTGGCAGTCCCACCTCCATGGCTGGGAGCTGGATGCCTAAGAGGGAGGTGGCATCAGAGTGGTGCTTGCCAGGAGCAGGAGCTCAGCCTGGTGGGCATGCCCTGGAGATGCCAGGCTGTATCATGTGTCCCGCCTCCCCAGAGACATGGCTATCAGCTGGGCTGGGAATTTGGGTGCATTTTTTCCATTTCTGGGATGGAATTTGCATGCCTGGCCCTTTTTTTTTTTAAGGAATTGCACAAGAGGGGAAATTGCAGTCAGAAGATGCAGTCCTCCAGGGCCCCTGCATTTCCTTGGAATGGGCATGAAAAATGCCTGATGTTATTCTCAGACACCAGGACATCTGCCGCCTCCTCCTGCCTGCCTGCCTGCCCTGCATGTGCCAGGCCACACCACTGAGCCCACCTGGGGCCACCTATGGCCCCGTTTGCTCACAAGGAGCAGCATTAGCAGCAAGCTCTCCATTCCAGGGAAGGGACAGAGCAGTAAAGCAAAGCTCCAGTGCTGCTGGGCAGAGCTGTGTGCAAGTGGGCATGCAGAGCCAGGTCAGCTCCTGCACGCAGACCTCAGGGCAATGTGAGAAGCTCTGGCATGAGCCTTTGCTGGGAACGGAGCTGGTGATCCTCAGTACCGTGTGGGATATGTGGCATTCAGATGGGATGCATGTCCTGGGAGAGGCGTCACAGCTCAGACCCTGGCACATGAGCCCTTCTGCTCAGCACAGCTTGAGAGTGGCCACATCTAGAGGAAAACCCCCAAATTTAATGTTGCTCCTGCTTTGTGCTCCACTTAGAGGAATTTCTGAAGGAATTTGGCCTGGGTTTCTGTTATGGTACAAACCAGAGCACGGCTGCAGCGGGTCAGAAAGTCACAAATGCATCTGTGTGCAGGATGCTGCCATGAGAGAGAGGCTGGGAGCGAGGATTGTGGCACAGGGTCTGGGTGCAGCAGCCAGGGCCACAAAGGGCCTTTCAGGCTGGTGGCTGGGGCTCAGCCCTGTGCTGTGGTACCAGCCCGTGCCTGGCCAGTACCAGTAAGCGTGCACCAGTAAGTGGCTCAGCTCTCCCTGTGCTTTGTGCCAGCACTGAATAGTCTCTGGCAGATGTATCGCCCCTTGTTCTCATCTGCCAGGGCTGAAAGGGACCTTTTCAGGGCCTGGGGCTGATTGTTCACCTCCACCCAGCACTCGGGACATCCAGCAGGGCCACAGCACCGATGTCAGGTGGCCAGAAGGACTCAAAGGGGTTCAGTTCAGGGCAGGCATCTTGGGGACAGCCTGTCCTCCCAACCCCCCGGCCCTCCGGTGGCAGCCAGAGCAGGACACATATCCATCCTATAGCAGAATCACTGTAACCTCCTCAAATGCACACTGTCCCCTACTGGCACCCCTGCCACATCCCTGTGCCCTGCTGCCCCACGGAACACCCACCTAGCCCTTCCATCAGCACTGAGTCTGCAAGGGAAACCTGCTTTTAGAAACAACAGCAAAAAATAAAAGTCTATCAGCCTCTTGAGCATTTTGCTGTCCCTCCACCCCAACTCACCCTGAGAAGCCACTCACTCATTAGTGCTACAACACAGCTGGAAGTGCATTGATCTTGCTGAGAATTAGCCCAAGGGATCTGCCAGGAGCTGAGAAACACGGGAGGAGTTCAGAAGGACTCGAGGGATGAGGAGGAAGGGTTGGATCCCTGGAAATGCTGTCCAGGCAGTATCAATCCAAGCGGGGCTGGGCTGGGCTGTGCTGGGCTTTGGCGACCCCTCTCCTGTGCAGAATTCGGGTTTCCAGGCGAGCCAGTGGTGTTCTGTGTTCCTGGTGGGAAGTGCTGCTCCACAGCAGCTGAGCTTCTTGCTGAAGGACTCAGTGCTACAGGAAATTCCTGAAAATAACACAGATAGGTAGGGCTGTCCCAAAACATCAGCAAAGGGATTGCAAATCCTTGTCTCAGTGGGGTGAAAGGTGATTCCTTCATCTGCAAAGGTCTCTGCCAAGCATAGCTAATCCCCACATTGCAGGCTTGGAGAGGCAAGGAGCAGGGTGGCATCCAGAGGAGCTTCAGGGAAAGCACTGCCAGCCAGAGCAAAGCAGGTCTCTCTGCTCCTGCTGATCCAGCACCCTCTGCTGTGTGCCAGCACCCGGCCACAGGCACATCCACTACAGCCACATCCCCTGGCTACAGGGGGACAGCAGGGACCTCTCCACAGGAAGAAGCAGCAGGAGGGTCAAGAAGCAGAGGACAAAGAAAGAGGTGGTGATCTCCTGGTGCCACTTGGGACCATTCCCAAGTGCAGCAGGCTCAGTGCGAGCAGTGTCAGGATGCCAGCTTCCCCATCCGAGCAGATCATCCCTTGCCCCTGAGCCCCTTGCTGCTCTGGGGGCTGGTAGAAGTTGTAGGGGTGAACCAAACCCAGTGGGGCTGAAGACCAGCATCCTCCATCTGCACTCCAGATGGAATTCACAGCTCCAGGCAGGGCTGAAATGGGATCCTGAGCCATGGTCAGGGCAGCGAACCCCAGCTGGCATCAGCAAGGTCCTGATGGCCCATCAGGGAGTAAGATCTTTCTCTGGTTTTAAACTCATTGCAGATTCAGGTGACACATCAAGAATAACCCAAAGCTTTTACCAATCTATAATTTTTCTCGTCTCTCCTTCAGACCAGTTACACTTTCAGTCTTATGACAACAAATACCCCAGTTTCACTGTGTTGCAGATTGGATGCTGGTAAAGTTTACCACAATACCTCCAAGATCTTAGATAGGGGATACACCGAATACTCACCCTGTTTTCATAGATACAACAGAAAGCTGCTGCTAGTAATGCTGCTAGTAATGCCCAGCTCTGGGTGGGCTGTCTCAGATGCTCTGGCAGCATTAAGACTCATAAGGCCTGAAAAACTGGCTGGAAGTCTCTGTGGCAACATGTTATCCCACAAGATTTATGGTTCATCCTGCTCCAGGCAAAGTCAGAAATACCACCACAGTGATCACTCCGGATATTACTGCATTTTTAGGCTACTGCTCTGACATTCACAGCAGGGGAAGAAACAAGGATGGGAATATTTACACTTTCACCCCCAGCTTCAGCAAGGAGCTTTCTGGGGGTTTGGTGTGTGGGTATTTGGAGAGGAGGCGAGCAGGTTCCGGTTGCTTCTCAGCTTGCAATTCCGGCTGAAAAATAAAGTAAGGTTGTACTCAAGGATGAATGCCTGCACAAGACCAGGAGCGGGATTTTAGTTTTCTGTGTCCTCCTTGGACATAAAAGACTAAACTGATGGGACTAGACTGTTGGAAAAGACAAGACCTCTCCTCAGTGCTCCATTTGCTGATAGAGAGGCAAGCAGTGAGGGGAGCAAACAACCCAGGGACCAGTACATTGAAGCCTGTCAGACAAGCAAAGGGAGGACAGCCCAAAGTCCCTGCCGAGGCCTGCACCTGTATGGGGTGGCTGCAGATTGGCTGCAATTCCCAGGGCATAGCTCCTCAGCACCACAGATCCCAACTGGTTTGTGGGTGGGCTGACCTGCTTGGTGCATGGCTGAGAAACCAGAGCATCCCTGCATTGGGAGAACACAGTTTCCCCAGGACTCACGTGGGTGGTGAGGACAGGTCTCCCAAGCTTTTCTGCTAAAGATGTCCCACATCACACAAATAATTGCACAACCTTGTGCTAGGGAAGGGAGGGAGAGGCTATAGCCAGGCCCACTCCCTCTTCCAGTTCATTATGGTGGCAGAGCCCCAGAAAGTCAGAAATACTCTTACGTGATCAGGGACAGATGCTGACAAAAAGGCAGCTTCAAATAACCACAAACAAAACATTATGTTAGCAAAAATTATTTTAAGACAACGAACTACATCTTAGCCAGGCTCCTCACCCGTACACTCCTCACAGACCACAGGGAGCTGCCTGCTGGCTATGGGAGCAGAATAGCCTGATTTGTGATTTTCAGGCAGACCTGAAGCCCTGGGACCCCTTGGAAGGCAAGAGATGGTAGGCAGGAGATGGTAGGCAACTACCTCCACTGTCCTTCCCTGGCTGCAGGAGAGTTGCAGGATGGCATTTGTGCCACTGCATGTTCTCTGCATGGTGGGGATGGAAGTCCCCAGAAACACAGGTCAAGCTGGCACCCTGTGTTTGCCATCACCACCCTCAATGCTGGCAGGGGCAGTGCTGAGTCTATTCCAGGCAGTCCATCCCTCCAGCTGACAGAGTGGAGATGTGCTGCCCCATCTGACTGCTGGCATTGGGGCATATTCACAGCATCCCTTTCACCCCCACCCCGCAAGGGTTGTGATGGTCAGGTGATGGGTGGCAATGAGCAAGGAGTAGCACTGCCAGTGACACCTGCCAGCTGTGTGTCAGGCACACAGGCTCCTCCTGGCCTTGGCATCTCCTGCTTCTTGCATTCCTGCTCAGTGAGGAAGAACTCCTTGCATGTTGCTTTGATGGTACCAGGACAGCACTTCATCTCACATGGGGAAGTGCCAGTTTAAGTCCACAGCACCCCAAGGCTGCAGAGCAAGCCCTACATCACTGTTGGGAAAGAGGGGAGAGAAACCAGTGCCACGTTCCCAAGTGGTACCTCCCCAGGGAAGTGTCAGATCTGTGAGTTATGCTTATGATTCCTTTCGTGTTTTCTGGAAAGACACTTTGTTTTCAGAGCCACAGTCTCCAAAGTGCCAGCAGCTGCACATACACCTTGCAGCAAGGCCCCCTTGGCTTCAGTCCAACCTCAGAACAGACAGGGATTTGACTCAGTAGTTCAGCAACTGAGCCACTTTTATGTTTAATTGAGGACCTATTTAATTGTTATGTTTAATTCAATTGGGAAAGATACCCTGTGCTCTGCTGTTTAACAGTGCCTGAACTAAAGTGGTCCTTTCCTCTTCTCTGTTTCCAGAGCAGTCCTTTTCCAAAATGCCACTCCAGAGCTGTAAGTCTCAGCCAGACCTGCAGGGCTGAGACCCAGGAGGGAGCCTGGGCCAGACCTCTGCCAAGATGTGGGAGCTGAGGCATGGGCCTGGGAGCAGGTCTCCTGAGAGTGTGTGAATTTCTGGCTGTGAAATGCTCTCCTGTTTAACTGGGAAATCCCTGCTCTGTAAGTAAGGAGTCATTAAATGTCACTCACTACCCTCATCATTAGCAGCATAAAGTTCTGAAGTGGGTAGGACTTCATGATTTCCACATTAAGGCTCAGAACAAGATGTAACAGCTGTAGATTAAATTACTCCATCTCTGCTACTTCCCACCACCCAAGGGAAAGTTATTTTTAACTCCAGGTTGCCTAAGGGATACTGCACAGTGAGATCTTTTGCATCATCACCAAGGGTCTTCACCTGGCAAGAAATTTGGGAAGAGAGAGCCATTCCTTCAGCCAGCTGGAATGTGACTGGAGCCCAGGTGTGGGCACCCCTGCAAACTAAACCCTCCAGGCTCCCCAGCTCCTCCTGAGGAAACAGAAGCAGAGGATCAGGTGCTTGGCCAAGTTCTCTTTTCTATGCTTTTGTTCTTTTCAGTTTTCAAATAAACTTGGGCTGAAGCTATTCCAGGAGCAGCAGTGGCACAGTGCAGGCAGGACCTGGAGTACTCCGAGTCAAAAGGACAGTCATGCAAACCCACAGGGGATTAGCTTTTAATGCGCTTCTCAGGGCAAACCCTGAAATCAGGGGATTGCCAAGATCCCAGCAGAACTAGCCAGCTTGCTGCCCTCCTGACCGCAAATCGGCTACCAAAGTCTCCCAGTGTTAGGAAACCTGACACAGAAATACTGCAACAGCTGTAGATGCACAGGAACACTCCAGCCATTGCCTCCCCATCATATGAAACCACACAGCTCCTTATGACTTGCACTGCAGGGCAGCAGGACCGTCACATCTCCTCTGGCCCTGGTGCGGTGGCACAGCTCCAGAGCTCCCTGGGGACACCTCATGGCAGTGTTCAGGAGCCTCCAGAAGAGATGCCGTATAGATACCCATGCAGTTATCCCTGCTCAGCTTTATCCTTCTGGCTGGGAATGAACACGATGCTGTTGAACAGGTGGCACATTGGTCTCAGGGGTCTCTGAGCTAAACTGAGGTAACTGTTTCCTCCGTATCTCACTGATGTCTGTATTAAATGCAGCAGTAAAACTGAGAGGTAGCATCCCAGGAGGAATTACATGACTTTTTATGCTACTTAGCATCTTAAGAGCTAAATTTTAGACTACAAGAACTTCCCTTATAAAGGCTTTGCCCTCTCTGTTGTGTCATCTGCAGCAGACATTGTTATCCAGGTGTTTTGCTCTGCTTTGCAATTCAGTCCTTGTGCCCGCTGAGAGGTTCATACTCGTGTTTTGTCCCAGAGAAGAGCCCATGTGTTGGAAAACAAGGCAATATGCCCTGCACTCAAGATGCAGCTACCACTGCCGGGATTCTGGAGAAAATCCAGAAGGTCTGGAAACCAGCAAGTCTCTCATGGCGATTTATTTGGGATCTGTCAGTGAGCTGTTGTGTGCTACCCTGCTGAATCACTGCCACAACCCTCCCCGCTTGAGAGCTCAGCTTCCCTTCCTGATCCCTTAGGAATAATACATAATAATCCTTTGTAATCTGCGAGAGTCCACTACAAATGCAGGTTTAAGAGCTGTGACTACACAGAGTTCAGGGGTTAGGCATCTCTGTCACGAGATGGAGGATACAGCTGGTACTCCTACAAAAGTCTTGCACTATCCAGTAGAGACATATAAGGCTCACAACTGCAAATAAGCCTCTGAATGATGTGTGTGTAACAGGCAAGATCCTCACCACTACAGAATATGAGCCTTCACCTTATGTATTTCAAAAATAAAGAGAGAGAGCATCTGAATTTTGTTACCATTCATGTATACATTTATTAAGCCAAAGGAGTTTGATCATGTCACAGTATGTTACTAGAACACATGAGATCTTTTTTACTTCACTAACAATGGTTATTAATTACTTTTTATTTTTGCCTTTCAAGCTTAAAAAAATTTACTCTTCCTGAATTCCCCATGAAAGGCTCTTTTTTTTTTCCTTTTCTTAAAGTACAAAACAAATGTTTCTCAGACATGTAAACAACCATCATGGAAATGAGACTGTTCCTAAAGTTAACTTTATTGTTATGGATGTTCTGATAGATCTATGTCATGTTGCATGTATTTCAGCTCAGTGACTCCTTCAATGGAAGTTATTATTATTATTATCACCTGTGCTGCAGTACTGGAGGCCTGGTCAGGGTTAAGGTCCTTCTGTGCAAGGTGCTGTACAAATACTTGGCTGTAAATGAGGTCCCTGGCAAGAAGGGCATTCACTGATGTGACTATAACCTTCTCTGCTCCCTCTGCTCTGCAGTGTTCCTCATAGATCACAGGAGCTTGAGTGAAACTCCTCTCCAAGCTAACTCTGGAGCTCATGCTCAGTTACCGGTGAAGAGAAGGGAAATGCCACTGCAGGCCAATCCTGACACCTGCAGTCCTGTGCGTAAAGCTGCTCACAGTCATGGGAATGCTCATACGAGTAAGAAACTCCTGCAGGGAAAGTCTGCAAGGTTGAGTCCCTGGATCATTGAACTCATTTGCAAAAAAACACGCGAGAAAAGCAGACTGGTTCCTTTTCCCTAATCTTTCATCAGTATAATTCTAAGAGAGAAAGGGATGGGGTCAGTTGCTCAGTTTCAGCACCTTGAGCATTTTGAGTTCTGATCCCCAAGTTAAAGAAGTCTCTGTTCTGCCTTGGGCTACTGTGACCAGGCCTGGAAAAGTCAGTTGGACATTCTTTGTCATGAGGAAGCAGTGGTTTGCCATTAGAGCATGGAGGGATTCTGTTTTATGGTGTGAAGGCTGCATCCTAGGCAGGAATTGTGAAGATTGTGTTCAGCTATCAGCAGAAATTATTCTGAAAACACTTCAGAGCAATTGCAGTTTGAATAATGATTATAGCTTCATATTTGAGGTGAAAAAAGAAAGGATTACATGAAATAAATAGCAAAGAAGCATTGTCCCTGCACAAACATAACAAATTCCTGCCTATGAAACATTCCTTGCAAATTACTGCCCTTTAGGTTAAGTCAGATATTTAAATGAACCCTTTAGAGCTAAAATACAGTACTCTGAAATGAGGTTAGAAAAATTTTAAAAGGACTAATGGGAAGTGTGTACAAAGCTCTCTTTAAAACAAATTTCCCACCTGGGTAGCTTATGAGCGTGAGGCCTCAGTAGACGTAGAGCCGGTCCGCAATGGCAGCGGGCATGTGGGTCATGATCTGCATGCGCAGCCACCAGTAGTAATCCATGGGGTGGTAGCGGGTGTACGGTGCTGTGGAGGTAAGCGCGTGCGCCACGCTCTCGATCACTGGCGACGTGTCCGTCGAGCCGCTGTTGCAGTACGACTCCATCTTGCTGACCTGCTCGTCGAAGTACTTCCGGCCATAGTCCTTGCGCACGATCTCGGGGAGCTCGTCCCACATTTTGTCGGCAATGGCTTTGATCCGCTCGGGGCTGTAGAGGTTGGTGCCAGCGATGAAGTTACCAGGCTCCACGATGCTGACCATGACTCCCTGGGGCTGCATCTCATAGCGCAGGCAGTCAGAGAAAGCTTCCACGCCGAACTTGGTGATGCAGTAGGGTGACCTGGCAGGGCTGCCCATCCGCCCCATCATGCTGCTGATGTTCACCACACGACCTAGGCAGAAACCAGGCAGAGCACAGCTGAGCTGTGGTACCTAACCCGGAGCAGGTATCTGGCACACACACCCAACACATTCCTGAATGTGCACCCACCCACTTGCCCACTGCACAGCCATGAGGGCTGCCTGGCCAACCTGCTCATGGCTCTACCTGAGCAGTGCTGTCCTAGGCAATGGCCTTCAGGCAGGAGAAGAAGCCCACTGCTTCTGCTCCTTGGCTCATACTACCTGAGGGAACAGGCACATGGTGACACATGAAACTCAGTGCTATGGGGAACACAGGAGAGGCTGGACAGAGTCTGCATGGTGGGAAATATGATTGCTCAGCAACAATTTGGACTGAGTCCAGACAAGTGAAAGGAGGAGCAAGGAAAGCCTCTGACACCAAAGCTGAGCTTGTTTATTTGCAAATCAAAAGCACAAAATTAAGGAGCCCAGTAGTAGCTCAGAGGGTCTGCTTCTCAAAAGGCAATGGATTGCTCCTGCACCACCAATGGGGGTAGAGCAGTTTAAGTCCACTGCAACCTTTTCTGTGTGACAATTGGATTATGGCTCCTGGCACAGTGCTGGCACCTTTATTCCTCCAGAAGCCATCCATTTGGGCTGGGGAAAATGCTGGTAAGAGGCTGCAGATGCTGTGGTTTAGGCAGAGGTTGCAGTTCTCTGCACTTCCTACCATGGCTCATTGCTAGGTTGTGTTAGAAAGAGAAACTTTGACCTCAGAAGTGGATAACCTCCCATGGTGGAAGAAGGGCTGCCCAGGCCACATCCAGCTCATGTCTGCAGCACAGGGAAACATTTTTGGTGCCTGTGGGTGCCTCAAGCATGAAAAATACTCTCATTTAGTCAGGTAGTAGGCCTAGCAAAGGAAAGCTTTTGTCCCTTTATGCTGAGACCATGCAAGCTCCAGGTCGGCATGCCTTTGTTGTACAACCCCCTCTTCTCCTCCTCCCAGAGTCAAGACTGCAAAACAACAACTTCCCTGCAAGAAGCTTTTTACACTGCTGCTGCCTACCCTGCCACAGCTGGTTTTTATATAGCAGGGAGGAATGCTCCTGACACTGTAATTATCGTGAGCTGCAGCTTCTGAACAGGTAACAGAAGGTATAAAGGATTAAATCTTGTGTGGGATGTTGCAGGAGAAGGCAGTACAGATGAGAAAGAGAAATAATAACTGGTTTTCAGGCCTGCTGCCTTGCTGTGTAACTCGAGAGAGGTGAGCCAATCCGTGTGTCTGCTGGGGGCCACATTCTGTCTGTAAAGATAGGAACGTGGCCGATGGTGCAGAGAGAAGTGCCATAGACCTTCTGGCCTCTAACACAGCAAGACATGTGGCAGGGTGAGGGACCTGCTACAGGAAGAGCCAGTCAGAAGGTCTGTCACTCACCCTTCGACCTCCGAATGAGCGGGAGGAAAGCCTTGGTGGTTCGCACAGTCCCCCACAGGTTCACTTCAGCTACCTCCATGTAGGTGTCCATGCTGGTGAATTCAACTTCCCCAAATGTGGAGATCCCAGCATTGTTAACCAGCCCCCAGAGCCCTACAAGACAAAATCAAGCACCATTAGTTGTGCTAATAGATTATCGAACCACATAACAGAGCTTTTCATTATGACTTGTGATGGTGAAGACCAGAGAGAAGAGAGCCCAGAGCACACTTCAGTCTTCTGAGCAAATATAACCACCCTGGGGATCTGCCTGTACCACCCAACACTGCAGTACTGTGAATGAGGCTTCCCAGGAAGTTCTGATCCAGAAAACAGAGAACTTCAGCCTTGTCTAAGCAGCTCTCTGTGGTGGTTAACGGCATGGACTCCACAAGATGGTGATAAGAGAAGACATTTTATGGCAAAAATCCAGGGTTCTTAAACTGTTACTTTGTTATGAGTTTGCATACTTGTGAGGCACAACAAATGTGTTTAACCAACCAATATAAACCAGGACAGGAACATGCATCAGGTGTAACCAGCCACCAACCCCCCGGTGTGAGCACTTATTGGTTCTAACAATTGTTTTCCAGATATGAAACTTGTTTTTCACCTCTAGTTTAGCTGTCATTCCCAGAATGCTCTCTGGTTAGCTGAAGTAGCAGAAGTGAGCAAGGATTTTACAAGGGCAACAAGGCCCTCACTTTGCAAGGCCTTTCTGCTCTGCAACAGCTCTCCTTGTCACTCTTTTTATTCATCACGAGTTTTCAAAAGAAAAATATATAATACAAATAATAAGAATAGGTATGACCTTGTAAGAAACAAGAGTAATTCTTCTCAAAGTAAAATGTCTTCTGTCACCATAAGAACTAGAGCATCTGTAGTGCTAGGAAGGAGGGCGTAGGCAAGGGAGAGCATGCAAACCATGGCCTCTCCCTTTTTTTCTGCTGTAACCCAAATGGCAACAACTCAAGCTAACTAGTCATTTGGCAATAAAAACAAAGATTAAAAAGCAATTTTTAATAAAATAAACTCACTTCATATAATATTCTAATTATAGTATAGGAAGCATGCTGAGAAAAGTCTGAGAAAGGTTTCTGTCTGCTGTTTAGAAAAACTTGTTATCTGTTGACTGTGTCCAAATCTGCGTTATCAGAAGCAGCCCAGAAAAGGCAACTTCATCCTAGCCTGTGCTTGAGAATACAGACTTAGAAAACTTAATTTATATAGAAGATCCATACATAAAAATTAAATACAAAGAAAATCAAAAGAAATAGGTTTGCAAAATCCAAAGCAAAACATTATTGGTTGTTCTGCTTTAAAACGACTTTGTGTTTAATGTGGATATCTTTTAGGAGAAAAATGTATTTCACAAAAGGGTGGAAAGGTTTAAAAAACATATGAGCAAAGGCAATTTTCACAGTACTGGAGCAAAATTTGCTGTCATCACCTCAGCAGAATGAAGTAGGCAGGCTAAGAAAATCAGTACAGCTACCCCCTGAACTCTCAATGTACTGTCTACAATAGCATTAATGATACCCAGCTGGCTTCATGGGAAATTCTTGGGAAAATGTCTCCACTTCCTTTGCCTTTTGAAAGAGATGGGGAGACATTTCCATCGTTGATTCCCAATCTTTGGGCACTGGGCAGGTTTTACAACTGAAAAGGAGTCACAGTCAACTTCAGTTCACAGGAACAAAGCACTAATCCCTGAGCCTTGAACACCACTCTGGTTTCTACCAATGTCCCTACAGGAGCTAGTAGAGAACAAAGCAGTTTCCTTTGTAGACATTGTGTGAAGTGGGAAGCTCCTTTCTCATATGGCACAATATTCAAACAGGCCATTTGCTCTGCAGTGCAAAGATTTGTGTCCTTCAATTGCATGTTCAGCTTTTGAAATACACCCTGACAATGCTCTCGGGAGCCCAGTTGAGGGAGCTCCTGTCCCCTCTGTCACCTCAGAGCCCATGGAACACACCCACCTTTCTCTGGGTCCTCGAGGCTGTTCTGCACATGCTCCACTGCCCGGTCCATTTCTTTGCTGTCACAGACGTTGAGCTGGACAGTTCTCATTCGATCACTCTTCATGTCATCCAGCTCCTTGGAGCCACCCTCTCCCTTGTCCTAGAGGGGAAGAAAGTGCTGATTTGAATGTTGCCAAAGAGCCTGTGCAGAATATCAAAAGCATAGCAACCATCAAATCAAGCAAAAAAAAAAAAAAAAAAAAAAAAAACGCACAGGGCAGTCACAGAATAATCAGGACAGTCCTGCAGCTCTGAGAGGAAGGGGAGCAGACAAGGCTCATCCTGCAGAACATGGTTCCTCAAGCATCGCCATCTGACCATGAGCCCTGTGCCAAGTCAGCTGGTACAAACTGCTTCAACCACCAACAAAGCAGCCAGAGCTGGATCTGCTCCAGCAAGGCACCCAGCAAGCACCTCCTGCCCAGTACAAGCTCCTGAGGCCAAGCTATGTGCCACTGCTGCAGCAGTGGAACATGGTGCCATCCTCACTTTGGTTTGACATGGGGCACAACAACTCACTTGAGGGGGTATGGTGTAAAATGGCCAGTGAGGGGCTGCATACCTACACTGCATGTGCTTGTTGGCCACACTGCCAGCTCTGGGAGCAACAGTCCAAGAAGAGGGACTGTCCACTGCTCTATCCCTTCAGCTGATCTCCACACATGGCTCCCACTGCCTGGAAACGCAAATATTGCCTCCAAAGAACTGCTACAGAGTCCGATCATCAAGAGCATGGCCAGCCTGTTTGCTAGCAATTCACCCTGGCATCTACTATAGCATCTTGCTCTCTTCTCTGCCTCCTCTATTCACTTTTTCTCACTCTCATTTCCCTTCTCCACTCTTTTTTTCTCAGCTCAGAACAATAGTGTCCCCTAGCATACACATATTCCCTCACAGCCCAGCAAATAAACTGCAGCCAACCCCTGAGATACTTTCACATGGGCCAGACACTGCTGATAACAAGGCTGCCATGTCCAGAGCTTGTCCTTTTACAATAGTGAAACCTGGCCATGGTGCTTCCAGAACACAGACACAAGATGTTATGATGAGACTGGAACTATACCTGAATGACCGCCATGGTTACAAGCTACCAGACTGTGCTGATCACTCCAGAGTACTTTTGAAGAGGATGGTGAGATCTAGCTCTGAAAATGAATAGGTTTTGGGAACATCCCTGTTTTTACGGTAAGCAGCTCCTTCAGTATCATCCCTCATTAGAAGCCTGTTACTCCCCACTAACAGGCTAGACATGGAGTGTTTGTCACAGGATCATCAGATAGCTGCTCAGTTCTTCCTCCCCCATTGATCAACCTTCCAGGTAGCCTCACTCACTCAGTGTGTCAGCACTGGCAGGCAAGCATCAGAGTGCCCTTCACTCCTGACATATAAGGGGTTTTTATAGATAGCTTTTTTTTCCTCTGAGCTGGAACAGGCTAGTACTTCATGGCAGGCCTGTTTCTTTACTGCTGAATGACACTGGATTGCTCTGAACACCTTGAGCCACAGGTGCTCCCCGTCAGATGCCAGCAGGCAGCTGTCAGTGAGATGGTGCTTGCCCAGTCTGAGCCCAGTGTACCCCGAGTGAGTGTTCCCTTCAGACACCATGCTTTAGATACCACATGAGGGTGGCCACACATCCCTGTCTCTGTGCCACCTGTATTCCAAAAATCCTTCTCCTGGCTCCCCTCATTCCCGTGCTTATACATTGTGCTCACAGACATTTCAATAATGTAACTACCTGACATCTCTGTCTTCTCCTCCACCCTTCCACATTCCAACACAGACTGTTAAGACCAATTAGTGCTTGTCCTTAAGAGAGGGCATCTACTCCTCTCTCTTCCTAGGGAAGGACACTGCATACAGAAAGGAGTGGTTGAAAGTCTCATGTGCAGTTTAATGGCAGTGCTAGAATGACTGAAAAGAGTTTGATGCTAAGTTTGTTGCTAACTCAAAAGCACTGTAGTGCCAAAGCAGTCTATATGGCAAAGCACTGGAAAGCATACAAGTGGCAAATGTGGGAATGCCAACAGGGAATCAGCAAATGCAAACATGCAAGTCTCTTGAAAACAGCAGATACGGCAAAGGAAAGAAGGAAAATGAGGCCAAGGTCTTTTTTCCCCTGATCCCAGTTCTATGGGGGTGTTACAAAACCGCTGGGCCACACCAGCCTTAGAGGCCTCAAAGTTCTGCTGGGACCTTCAGAGCATCCTCTTCCTCCTCCCTTACAGACCTGGCTCTACAAGCCAGCTCCCTCCTGTCCTCCCACCCACATGCAGCTGGGTGTTTGGACAGGGACTCCTGGGGCTAGAATTCTGGCCAATAATTAGACTCTGGTCATTAACCCACACCCACAATGTCATTCCCTTGGCTTTCAGAAAGGGTGGATGGGAGGTTATTTAAGTCAGGCACTCAGTAACTGTGTCTTCTGGCACAGAACGCAGCCTGTCCCACAGTCCCCAGGCCCATACATAGCAGTGAAAGGATCTTCCCATGCTACAGGAGAAGACCAGTACATCTCTGCTGTCAGCCCCCAGGCATGCTGCCCCCGAGGAAAGAGGGCCCAGCTCTTGCATACTGCAAAAGCACACTGCTGCCTCACCTTCCTCTTTCCATGGTCACTCTCTGGGGCTCATGGGCTTCAGCTTGTATCCATAATAGTGTGTCCTTGGTCTGAACACCCTGTGGCTCTGAGCACTCCTGTGGAGCCCTGCAGTAGCTGATGTGTGCCTGCCTGCTCAGAGAACCTCTGCCTTCTCATTCCCCTGCAAGCCGCAACAGGCCTGAGCACACACAGCAAAGCAAACAGGAGTTCCACCACACTCCTGACAGCAGAGACAAACATCACATATGTCCACTGGTAACAGATACTGATGGGAAAATACCTTCATCTTGTGTAAGCTGGCTTCTCCATATATTAATCAAAGAGGATAAAATAAGACAGCCGCAGCATGAACGTTCATTGGATCCAGTCTATCACTGTCTTTTGGCAATGCAGCATCAACACAACTCTCACATGAGTGTATTTGCCACTGAAAATGCTAGGAAGTAACTGTGTGTGAAATAGCACACTGTTAGCACAGATCCAGACTCAGGCTCCCTTCAGTCATGATTCTACACTCCTCTCTCATATTTCCTTCAGTAAAATTTCAGTCAGGTGCTCAGGATCTGGCCACTCTAGGAAACCTTTCCTGATGAAGAGTCAGCACTGCACACTGCACGTACTTTTAATCTGCAGTAAGGATGTGGCATTCCTAAGAACAGTTAATGCCCTGAAGATATAGTGGCTCCCCAAGCTCCAGTCTGCTTCTGATATGCAGTTGTGCTGTGAAAAACAAACCCATGAAAGTAACACTGAAGTTTCAGAATCATTTCCTCTATGTCAGGACTAAGTCAGACATACCCAAGCCAAAGATTATGCTCCTTATTTCTACCTCCACTTTTATCTAGCATCTAAAACCACCAAGCTTCTGCTGCTGTTAAAATCAGCACCAGCAGTAATTTTACTCTGATTAGAATTCTGCTTATGGTTTTACTAGAGAAACCTGTGGCACAATAAGAAATCAGCTCAGTCCCCTGGAGTTGTTTTTGTGCTACAGAAAGTATAATGGCCTGAAGACACATGGGAGGCCAAGCAGCTAACTAAGGAGCTTTGGCATTTTTCTGTGTTTTCTGATGACAACTGCTGTTACCATTCTTGGTGCAGCCACACAGATTTTGGAACACGGGATGTGAGTCCAGCTAAAGAAGCAATATTTAATTACAGAGTGATACTGCAAAGCTTTCTGCTGATTTTTCTGTGAGGAAGTAAATATTGATCAAAGTCTAAAAGACTTCTGGCATGCTTCTGCTGAAGATGTCAGCTTATGCTGAAACTGACAGAGGCCAAGATTTTCCCCCAACATGCATTCAGTAGAACAAGTACAGAAGACAGCAAAAATGGATGGGAGGTTTCAAAACCAGTTAGACATATCCACTGAAAACTGTGCCATTTAGCAGCTCAGACAGATGAAATGAAACCCAGAAGTAACTTTGCAATTCTGAAATGTTTGACTTCTGTCAATATAGAGGCAGGCTATTACTCTGAATAGTGGGGTTTTTTAAAGTTATATATATTTTTATATTCTCTAATGTTGATCTTCAGTTACAAAAGCTGAATAGAAACATCTATCCAAAAAGTACTCATCTTCCCTCTCTTTTGAGCCCTTTTCAAAGGCAGCAGTTTGTACCAAGTGTCCTGTTCTGCTGTGACGCCTGTAGAGGGAGCCCAAGTTAACAAATAAATCCTTGACCCAACACTGAGACATCATAAGGCACAGAGCTATGGAGACAAACACCTTTTGAAAAAATGCAGCAGAAACAAACTACTAATTTAAGCAAAACATAGTAATAATGCAAAAAATTAACAGTAGAAAGAGTACTGATAACATTAAAGAATACCTGGCAAATTCTCTTTAAATAGTATCACTGTTCAAGATACATTTACAGTTATGAGTGAGCTAAAAGATTAGATCAAAATAACTGATGACCCACCCCAGGATATCCTGAGGAATAAGTTTGTTTCTGTTGGGAAATGGCCGTGCAGCTAAAAAAACTGCAGTGCTTCATAAGGAGAAAGAGGCTAAAACTCTCTCCTGTTCTTCACATCCAACAATGCTTTGCCACACCAAGATCTCCTTCAGAGCGTATCACGGTTGTGTCATTAAGCTGTTTGCGGCCTGATTCTTCTCTCATTTGCACTAGAGGGACTCTATCACCTACCCAACTACTTCAGGAGACCCCCCCAGTTCACAGCATGACATGGCTGTACTCATGAATATAGAAAAATATGCTCATACCACATGCTATAAAATCACCGGTGGCTTGGTGTATGTCAAGATTAATCAAAACAAGCCCTGCAAAAATATATACAGTCCGAGAGTAGGGCTAAAGGCCCAGACCTAGTCTGACCCCAAACTTTGCTTATGGTTAAGCCTATAAAATTAGATTTGGGGTTCCAGTTCACCAGATATGGAACAGACTACAATGTTGTGATTTAAATAAGAACCTACACAGATACCATTCAGTACTGGTTCTGCTCTGTTGAAATTCAAGAACCCATGTCTTTCCCTTCGGGCTACCAACCACCCTCCCTCTGCTTGGCAGAAAGCTGTACAGAATGAAGAGAGAAGACTGGATTTGCTATGTGTCGGTGTACATGCCACAGGTGAAGAACAGTTTTTGTTTTCCCTACCTTTTGCAGGCAGCCAGCATAAATAATGAAACCTTTGTCATGCAGGTGCTTGGCCAAAGCAAATCCAAATCCCGAGTCACAGCCAGTTATAAGCACAGCTCTGCTGCCAATCTGCAAAACAAAACAGAACAAAATGCACTGGAATTGAGTATCTAAATCAGTGTTTTGCAGTGCACAGAAAAAATCATGTCCTTGGCCAGGAGCAGTCTGTTCCAGGGGTGTTCTCTACACTCACTGCCAGCTACTGCCACTCAGGGCCTCCCGAACACAAGAAACAACAGTTTCATACTCAGTTCACTCCAGTGTGGCAGGATCACTGTCGTCCCAACATGGAAGAGTTCAGTACCTCTAGCAACAGGATTCCAAGGCAAATAGACCAAGGAAACCACCACTCGCTAGCAGTTCATATCCATCCTGAAATCTGAAAATATACCAGACAGTTCCCAAGACATATGTTTCCTTCATCAGGAACTGCTGCTGTATGTTCAAAGCAGCCAGGAGTCCACTCTTCTGTGCCATGCAGCCCATATGGCATGGAGAAGACAGTTTGACTGAAGAAAGGATATGGGTTAATCTTACTGATGGTTCACTCATCCTTCTCCGTCTAGCACCTAAACCCTCTAGAGCTGGGTTCTAAAACCTAAGCAGAATCAAGTAGGGTTAATATATGAAATTAAGACCAGTTGATCATCACTCTGGTTGCGTTTTTTTGGTCTTCCTATTTTTCCAACTTACAATTTAAATGGAAGTATACCTCCTTCCCTCTCCAAATTCCTTTTTCTAACCCAAAGACAGGCAGCAGTTAAATAACAAGCTAAAAATTGCATGGTGCATCAGACAGTCCAACAGTAACAATTGCACATCCAAGGTGCTGCTGTGGGTGGGATTAGGTAATAATTGCCTGCAATTCACTCCGACTCATCTCTTTTAACAAACTATAAATTTGGCTTTCCCCAGCACATGCAAGGACTGATCAAGGTGGAAGCTGGGTGGAATCAGGGTGGAAGCAGCAAAGGCTGCTCACAGTGGAAGTCCAGTAGTGATGTAAGGATCATGTCTGAGTTCCTCCGAAACTCTGTTCCAGAGTTATGAAGCAAGCTGTGCATGCTCTAGCACTGCTGCAGTGCTGAGTTCTGTGCCACAAGACAGGCAAGATGACAGCACACTCCCCTTCCTTTTGCCTGGCACTGTTCCTGGCAAGTCAGCACCTTCAAGGAGAGAGCTGCTAAATAGGGCCACTCTCCAGATCAAGTGGTGAAGACACACTGATTTATTTGCATGTCTTTAAACAACCATACTCCAGAAAGAGTGCTTGGTTAAGAATTTGTCATGCAGATTCCCTCCACTCTAAGGTGGAACATTTCATCTGCTGAGTGAGGTCCAAAAATAGAAGAAACTCACTCGTATGATTGTTTATTTCCATCCTTAGTAGCACATACCGTGCTACGTCAGTGGAAGCTCGGTGCTAGGAAAGAATGTGGAGCATGTTCGAGAGGTCCAGCTTGGAGTCTTTCTGGCAAATTGGAAAGATGAGTTTGATCACCAGGCTTCAGGGATTTTAAAACCCCAGCTCAGCAGAACTAGTTCCTGGAAGCCATAGTCACACTCACCTGATCGACTTCATTTGCATAAGAGCGGCTGCCACGTGGTGACAAGAGAGGGAAGGAAAATCTTTGCACAGGCCTGTTAAAAAACCCCAAAACAAAACAGTCAGATGTGGAATATCTTGTCCATACCCTGCTGAAGCAACATACACATGAAAAGGAATGTAGGGCTGTCTATATGCATGATGTAGACTTTCATTTGGGAGGACAGAATATAGTCTACAGTTCTCCTTAGTCTGAGCCTGTGTGTTTCCTACATCATCAAACATTTGTTTCTCCAAAGACCTTGATGCTATTTCCAGCTGCACAAGCTGTCTGGGTATTACAAAGAATTCTAAAATAGCTCCTGGTCTGGAGGCACAGAGCTGCTTCCACCCACAAAATGGGCAGTGCAGTGCTTGCATTTTCAAAAGCAACAACACTGTCACTTAAGGGTTGCACAAAGTTGGAGTATGGGAAGTTACTCATTTGTCTGACGAAAGTATTCTATTGTGGCTTTGTCTCTGATACCCAGCCTGAGGTTGAACTTGCTTGGATCTGTCTCACTCCTTTTACACGCAGCTCCATCCTTATTTAATCCTGGATGACACTTTTCCCCCTGCAGTGTTACCCATTAGACACTCTTAGATTTTACATCCTCTTTTTCCAACTGTTTAAGCTAAGAAACACTCTGTCTTTGAGCAATACCTGCCATGCAGATCTGAAGCTCCTCCGCATAGTATGTCTGACTCCCAGAAGACAAAACATGTTCACAAAGACAAACCAGAACAAAGCAACAATGCCTTTCAGGGAGTGAGAATCCATTTTGAAAAGCTGTTACCCAGTAGCATCACTCTGTCTTAAGTCTTGTTATCATTTGTCAGAACTGGGCCTGCACAACAAATCAGAGTGACCCCAAGTTGTCCTTGTCAGCCACCTCTCTGGACTTGACCAGCTTTTTCATTTTTGCTTTGGGCACTGACATAGCCCTTCTGGAGCTTTCTGGCCTTCACTTAGACTTGCTGTACTTTATCTACCCACGGTCTCCTCTAAAAGCATCTACCCTTCTCAGAGCTTATCTGGCAGGCTACTTTTCTGTCTTCTAAGTGAATTTGCATAATTATTCACAATTATCTCCAGCTCAGACATCACAGGCACTCCAAGGGTGACCTGTGCTACACTACACAGCAGCCTGCAGACACTGTGGCCTCTGAGCTGTATCTTGGGAAATCAAGGCTAGAAAAGGGATCTGTGAAGGCAGAAGCTTTGAACCAGATGGGAAAGGAGATGACTTATATTCAGGCAATGGTATTCACTCACCTTCCTGAAACAGTTTAGCTGTTTTTCTAACTTTGAGTGTCACAAGTCACTATTGTATATGTTGCACTTGAAATAGCTATAGCCAGCTTAACTGCTGCAAAGGTCAGTCCCTAGGCAAAGTGTGTGTTAACATCACTGACCTGCAATCCTGCATTGCCACTTTTACCTCGACCATAAGTTTCTTGGTGTGTCTTTAAGTGCCAGAAATGTTCATAACATTTCCTTTAGTTGCATGAACTCCACTTTTATCTTCCAGTGTGACGTCTGGTCCTGTTATTTCACTGCAGTGCACTGATTTGCTGCACTCAATTCACAATAATCTGTAGAGAATACCTACTTGGCATTCTGTCTACCTTGACCTGAAGGCAAGGGCAAAAGAAAAACAGATGTTGGCTGCTGATGAGCAGGAGTGTCATCAGGAGAAACAGCCAGGAAGCAATGTGAGCACCCGCATGGCACACTAATGTACCACGAGCCATTTTAGTCATTCTGCATCATCGCATTCCAGAGACCACAACAGAGACTTTCAGAATGCACACAGATGGTCCTCAAATTGAATCTGTGCTTGTAACCATGCACTGGCTTTTATTCAGTTCCACCAAAAAAAGGAGTCCTCAGCTTGAAGAGTCAAGTACACAAATGCTGTTTCAATGCATTAAGACACTGGTATAGTGACAGCACTGCCTTTCAATGAACAGCTGGATTTCCATTGCAAGTTTAGCAACTTGTGGAGATTTGCAAATGTAACACAATTTTGTCCTGAGTGCAAGATACACAAAGCACAAATACACAGTAAGCAAAACAGAAGACAGAAGAAAAAAAACAAGAATATGCTGAAAATGCTTTCCTCAAGTTAATAAAACATTAATTTGTATTTTTAAGGCCACAGCAGATTCCTGCGGGTGAACTCTGGTGTATGTGGAGCAAATAGATAAAAGACCTATGTCTGTTTGCACAGGAAATCTCTAACAGTTTACCTATCTACAGTACCCTGTTCCCAGAGCCACCCTTGACTGGATGATGCTGGACATCACTATCAGCAGCAGTAGAACAACACTGGAGGTGGCAGTACCTGTTTAACAGGCCGTGAGCCACTTTTAAATTGCTTATGTACAATTAGTGGTATACACACCATTGTTTGGGAACCCCCCCACTCTAAAGCAAAGCCAGGGAAAGCACTCAACTTGCTCTGAATTTGAACTAGTAGGGCTCCAATCATATAGCAACATAAATGTTGGATTTTTTTTCAGAGCTAGAAATTAGAAATAGATATTAAATTAGAAATTAGAATTAGATATGAATAACTATAAAACTGAATTTTGAGTTCATTTTCAGAAAAAAAGCTTAAATACTCAGCCCACCTCCATTTCTCATTAAAACACTCACTCTCAACTTTCTCATTTCATGTGATTCATTACCTCTTTAATGAAGTCATAGAAATATATGACAGTTTCTTGCACTGAAGCAAGGTCTACTTGTTGATATTAAAAAATAAATCCTTGCGGAACACTTAACTAATGCTCTACTTCACACCTTTTTTGACTGTAGTGCAAAAAGAAACCATATTGCTAATCCCTCCTTGCATATAGAGTCCATCTCTGCTGTGCTCAGCTCAGTGACTGAGCCCTGGCACAGGTTGCCCAGGCAGGTTCTAGAGTATCAATCCTTGGAGATACTCAAAAGCCACCTGGCAGAGTTCTGGGCAACCAGCTCGAGCAGGCCCTGCTTTAGCACAGGGGTTGGACCGCATGACCTTCAGAAGTCCCTTCCAACCTCAGCCACCTTGTGATTCTGTAAATAAACTGTTCCACTGAAACCAAGTGAGTCTGTGACATGTGCTTTACTCAAGTTGTCACTCTCTTCTTCTCCACCAAGATACTTACCTAAAGCCATTCCTTGGGTCCTTGAAATTCAGAGCTTTCACAGAGAAGCTCAGGAGAGGGCGGGACAGCTTGGTGGCCAGCATGTTCTCTATAAGCACACTCTACCAACAGCCAAGACTGTTCTTCCTTAGCTCTGTAACACAAGAGAGCACGTCTGTTTAAGTTGCTCAATTATTTTGTAAGACATGCTGACTCCATGTATTTCAACAAGAAAATAAAGTCCAAAGGAGCTCATATTTTCCCCTTACGGTCCCTCACGCTGAGATAAACAGCTCAACCTTCAACCACCTCAAGATGCTTTTAAATAAGGAAAAGCATTATGACTAAACTACCAAGTAGGCACACATTTAAAGAAAATGTCCATTTCTCCTTCTTTAATGCATCTTTAACTGATTTCTCTGAAACAGGAAAAAATTAAGGTACTTATATGGAATATATTATTTCAAGTGAGCTATATGAAATAATTTCTAACTAAAATATAACTTCAAGTCACAGGTGACATGATGTTTCATGTTTCCAAAGCAATCCTTGGGCTTTACAGCTAGTACAGCCACGCAGTTAAGATTTTTTTTTTTTTTTGTAATTAAGATGCTGGACTAAGCACAGGGAACCACCAATAAACTCACTACAGGGTGAAAACAGCTCAAGGACAAGACTTAAGTATGGAAAGTAAACTTCAATCACATTTACCTAGGATAAAACTGACCCAAGGCACACAAAACATCTCCCAGCCCCCTTTATTGAAGCTGAGAAATGGTACCTAATTGTTAGGGGTGCTTTGCATCTCTGCCGAAGACTGGGCGGTCATCGAGGCAGCTCCGGGGCCTGCTGGGAACCAGGCCCGGGCTGAAAAACAGTGAAATTACTGCAGAAAGAGCAGCAGTGGGCACCCAGCTGGGGAGGGAGGGAGCGGACAGGGCTCAGGAAGCTCGCTGGCTCGGCTAATCCTCAGAAAGCCTGGTGGTCTGATCAAATTTGGGAGCACGGTTGGTGTCCCCGCAGGTTTTTGTGAGGTTTGCAGGGAGGGGGCGAGGCCCGGCGCCCGTCGCAGGTCCTGCCGGCCCAGTGCGGCCCGGCCCGGCCCCTCTCCGGGACGCGGCTGCAGCGGCCCCAAACGCGCTCACAGCCCGGCCGAGGCGCCGGGGGGCGCGGCTTGGCCGCCCGGGGTTGTGGCAGCTGCGGGCGGAGGCCG
>VZRN01003942.1:804701-921729 GCA_013397935.1 Dasyornis broadbenti
CCCGGCGCGCCCTGCCCGTGAGTACCACGGCGAGGGCCCGGGACTCGCCGGCACAGCCCGCCGGAGGCGCCCCCCGGGCCCAAAATGGCGCCGCGGGTGTTGAGGGCGGAGAGGCGCTGCCCGGGCCAGGTTGGGCTGGTGGAGCCGGACAGACGCTTGGGAGGGGGGGAAGCGCCGAGCTGGGCACGGCCCGGGGCGATGAGGCCCCCGCCGCGGGGCTCGGCCGGGCCGCGCTGCGGTGGGCTCTGCCCTCGGACCCCGTGGGGCGGCGGCTCGCAGTGCTTCACTTGGAGGGGAGCATGCTCATATAATCATAAAATGAGTTGGGTTGGAAGGGACCTTAAAGATCATCCAGTTCCAACCCCTTGCCATGTGCAGGGACACCTTCCACAAGACCAGGTTGCTCAGAGCCCTGTCAACCCTGGCCTTGAACACTTCTGGGGATAGGCCATCCACAACTTCTCTGGGAAACCTGCTCCAGTGCTTCACCACACTCAGTTGAGATTTTTTTTCCTACTATCTCGTCTAAACCTACTCTAAATTGGAACCCATTCCCCCTTGTCTTGTCACTACATGCTCTTGTAAATAGTCTCCCCTCAGGTAGTGGAAGGCCATAATTAGGTTACCCCAAAGCCTTTTCCAGGCTGAACAATCCAAATCCTCAACCTTGTCTCATAGGAGAAGTGCTCCATCCCTCTGATCATCTTGGTGGCCTCCTCTGGACTCACTCCAACAGGTTTCATGTCCTTCCTGTGCTGGGACCCCAGAGCTGGATGCACTGCAGAGCACTGCAGGTGGTGTGTCAGCAGATTGAAGAGACAGAATCACTTCCCTTAACCTGCTGTCCATGCTGCTTTGGATGCAGCCCAAGATATGATTGGCTCTCTGAGCCAATGTTTTTGCTTCAGGCCCTCCAGCTCAGTCCTGCCCTCTTGGAATGGCCAGAAGACAGCTGTAGCCTTATTGCAGCCTCCCTTTTAATTCTTCCATCAACTTTGCTTCTCTTACCTTCTCCATCCGTGCTCCACTCAAGAAAATACCTCCCATTTAGTGAATAGTTTCAGTTCTTTTTCCTGGGATTGAAAACCAACTTTCCCAACCCTGGAAAAAGGAACAAGCCAAGTTTACTTTATAGCTGTATTTACCTTAAAATCAATCTGTTTGAAAACATAACAGGGTGGTCAGGGGAAAGCATAAAAGAGAACAGGATCAAAAAAAAACAAGTGGCACATTAGAAAAAAATAAAGTCTAGGTAAGAGTGATGTATTCCCACATTGTTTAGAGACAAGCTGATAAGGTAGCTTCAATTTCTTCAGCCTGTTCTGCAGTAAATGTGTATAATTCTGATAGATCACTTGCATTAGTAAAATAAATTCTACTATTTAACAAACTGGTCATATCCCAGTAAGAAAAGCTGTGTGCATCTGAGCTTACTGCAGGTTAAGATGAGGCTGCCCCACTAGGGCTGCCTGAACTGTGAGGAATGTGTATTACTGTGTTGAAGATCACGCAGCAAGCCTAGACAGTATTACTCTGCTCACGTGCACAGCAGCACCTCTGGTACAAGAAGTTATTCTGTGCTCTTAGCAGGTCCCAGGCATCCAGTCCCAGGCACCCTGTCAGCACTGTACAGGAGTGCTGTCTCCCATGCAGTGTTTCCTGGAAACACTGTATGACCCTGAGTAAGGGAGGCACCTTGAGTTCCTCAGAATGCTCTTTAAGGTCACTGCAGACTGGCCATATCAAACTCCAGGAACAGGCCCATTAAGCCTTATCTTGGGACTTTCTAAAGGTAAGGGTGATTGGGCTTTTCTGTGTTCAGAAGTTTTTCTGGGATAGGATCCTTTTGGCTGGGAATGGGGTTGATCCCTGCTGTCATCCCTGGGAGCTCTCTGTCCGTCAAGCATGGCACAGACAGGCACAGGTACAGGTGTGAGGTCCAGTACATCCCTTGGTGTTTTGCACACTCATTGGTGCTGCTGGGGAGTCAGTCTGTTATGAGGCATACTGCTGTAGTTTTATTACCAGCAATTAGGGTCATAGCAAATAACAAATAATCACAGGAACCTTTTCATACTATAAGTTCTCCCTCACTTTCCTTTCTGTTATAGGCAGATGAAAAGATGAAATGAGGATTTCTGTCTACATTTTGGTCATAAGGGGATTTTTTTTTTTTAGTTGTTTTTTAAGGAGGTAGTAATGATTGAGGATTGGGTATCTTCTTTGTCTGTCCTGTGTTCTGGAATTGATTACAGCTCCTTATTTCCTGCACACTTCCTGTTCTTTTGGGAAGTCATCTGCCTTCAGGATTCAGAGGCAAAGGGTCTAGGGAGGTGAGGCAGAGAAAAGAAGTCAAATCCTTTCTTCTTCCATGGGCCAGCTTGTTGAGTTATTGTGGGAGGTGACCTTGACAACATCTGTGATCTGGGTCATGTTTGATTTTCATCTCTTTTGGAGTTGTGTCACTCTAAATTAAATTCAGACTGAGCGCTATATATTTAATTCTCACTTATCTTTTGTCCTTTAACTGTAACTATCTTTAGAGCTTTAATAGAGCTAGACTGTACCTGGGTGCTCTTTGTCTGAGCATAGGTTATAGTAGAATGTTAATGTGGGTGTTTGTATGATAAATGCAGGATAGACTTTTGATCAGTTCTTGTTTCAGCTTCAGATCATAACTCCCCTTTGAGAGCACTTACTTCAACATGAATTATAGGACAGGGTGTAGCTTATTTGCTTATTGTTCTGTTCTGAGGCTCACCCTGAGTTTGTGCAGTAATGCTCTGATCGCTATCACCCTGCAATCATCCCTTATTGCAGCTTCACTACACCACGTGTCAGCAAAGCAAGAGATGAGAGAGCACTGGTGATTGACCCATTTCTCTCTGAAAATGTGGCTGGACCAGCCAGTGCAATTCATACATAACTATGTTCATGTTCCAGCAGCTGTGAATACAGTAACAGGCAGTATTAGTAGCAGATATCTCCAGAGATGGAACTGACCTCACTTCCTTATTGCATCCTCTGGATTTTTATTGCTTTATGGATATGGTTTCAGTTTGGAGCATTGTGCAGCACAGAAGCTGGCAGACTTCTGGCTGGGTTAAATGTTAGTTTGTTGCTTCATACCTGTGGTTAGGAGATAATTTTCAAGCAAGGCAGAGAGTGAATGGGCAGTGTTTTGCTACAGGCTTCTCTTCAGGATTTGGGATTCTGCTTTCAGATCTGTCTCAAGCCTGTTGTGTCATACCAGATGAAGTATCAAATCTTTCTCAATTTATCTGTCAGTCAAAAGATGATAAAAATAATGTGGGAGAGAGCTGTAGGATCTGATAGGTTTTTCCTCTTAAGACTGCAGAGTTTCAGAAGGAAGCTCTAACCTGTAGTCACATTCCTGCATGCTAAAATACAGCATGAAAAGTGCCGCATAGAGTGGGAGTAGATGGGGAACAGACAATAGTCACTCAGCAGCTAAAAGAGCTGCTGTACAGTTTAAGCCAGTGACATCCTGCCATTTGGATGTTTTCTGTAGTGCTTTTTCTTATATTAACTATAAACTGGTAGATCATAAACTTCTTTTGAGATGTTTCTCTTCTGCTTTGGCCACTGATACTTGAAAGAAAGAGTTATTGTTCCAGCTCAGGTATCAAGGCAACACAAATTGTTACAGACCAGCAACTGCATAAATTGAGGATCTCACAGTAGCTGGGCACTGGTTATGTTTGTGCAAACAGGTACCACTGACACTTGCATCTGGAATTGTACTTCCTAAACAGTGGCTGGCCCTGGCTGCAGGGCTGTGCTATGGGGCAGGGTGCTTTTGATGCCTACATTGCACTGTCTGATGGTATCCTATGACTGTCTTTCCCCACACAGGCTGAAGGGAAGGCAGTGCTAATAACAGGCTGTGACAAAGGTTTTGGACATGCCTTGGCAAAATGCCTTCATGCAAAGGGATTTACTGTTTTTGCTGGATGCCTGCTCATGGTGAGTAGTGAAATTGATCAAAATTCTTCTCTGATTAGACAAAAATGCTTCTCATGTGAAAGTATCTTCATTTACAGCCTCCATTTACCTTGGGGCGGAGATCATTGCATCTTCCATTGCTTCATCTGCCTGTTGCATCTTGTCATTCCTGTAATTCTGTGCTCTTTAGGGCAATCTGTCAACTGCATGTCTGTACAGTAGCTTGTACAGTATGGCACTGTTCACTACTGGAAGTCTCTCAGCAATACCACAACACACTTAATAAATCTGATAGGCCATGATTACTATAGCACTATGGCTTTCTGTTTTCCCTGGCATCCCTGTTGCTGTCTTTCACACTGTCATTTTGCCTGGACACTCTCCCCAAACTCATCTCCAAGCTGCCTCTCTTGCATTATTAAGGCTGTTTTCAAAATGTCTTGTAACTGTGCTTCTGCAGCTTCTGTACAAGTTATTCAGTTAACGGCTAGCTGAATAAACAAATTTACCATACATTTCTGACATCTTTAGGTCTCACTTCCTGTCATGTGTGTTTGGCAGGTGGCATCACTTGCAAGAGATAAGTTTAGACACACTGAGTCGGAAGGGGTTTCAGACCCCTCATCCTAGTGCCTACTCTTGCAAAGGACTTACAACTTGGTATTGTGAAACCCTTTTTATAAACTGGGCCAGCTCCACTTCCATCTCAGTTGGGATTTTACCTTAACTATGCATTTTTGCTATTTTGTTAGTCAAAACTCATGCAATTTCTGACCTGAATAGTTCAAAATCATACCCACTCATACCCACTCATTTCTCCATTTGAAGATGGCCATTTCAGTGCACGTGCTCAGGGCGTGATGACCACAGATTTTTGAGTACTGTGGAAGGTAAGAACAAACAAAGGTAGCCTCTGCCTGTGTGATCACAGCAGAGGTTACGTTCTTCCACCACACCAGAAGGGAAAGTTATTATCAGCTGACATATTGTGTAACTTGAGAGTGAGAGAGTCCTGCTGGAAAATTGCCACTGTTTGGAAATTTCCATACGGAGCCTCTGTAATTCCTTCAGTAATCATGTCACATGCTGCTTTGGGATGCCTGTCTCAGTGCTGATAGCAAGTCAGGCACTCTGCAGAGCAGCAGATGTAGGGAATGGAAAGGAGAGGGAAGATAGAGTGGGCTGAGGGGGCTGTTTGGAAGACACGTGCTGGTGTGGAGCAGAGAGGGAGTTTTCCAGCTCCACTGGAAACCTCACAAAGAAGCTAAATGCTCCTGAAGTGACGCCTGTTTGCTTGCTTGCTTCATTGCTTGTGAGCTGCTGTACGTTCCCAGCAGGGTCAGAGCAGGTATGGGGGCAGTTGTCATAAAGCAGATGCCAGGCTCTTAGTTCACCCCTAGTTAGTCCATCATCACTTACATGCTTTTATACAGAGAATTAAAGGATCCCTGATGTACTACACAGTAAGTACAGAAAGTTCTTGTATTAAATACAGGATAATAGATTGTGAGGTGCATCAGGAGCTTCTTAATGATCAGGCAGTCAAATGTAAAGTTACAAGAATAAAAAGAATACTGCAGGCAGGTTAGGATAGAACTGGAAAGGATCAAATGCAAAAGGGATTACATTTAGCAAGGGCAAGTAAGTCTACTGAGAAAGTTTCTGTTAAAATATTAGGATTAAGATGGAAAGCCACACAGAAACCGGTTATAAAATACCCTTAAAAGTAGAAACTACAGGAAAAGTTGAAATAATCATTGTTTTATTTTCTTTAATCTTACTGGAAAAAGAATAAATTGTTTTCAGATGCCTACTGCCAGCAGTTGTCATGAGGACTATAGGCAAGAAAAGGTAAAAAACAAGGGATGTTTATATAAATTAATGTGTTTAAGTTCACCGGGCCTGATGAAATATAGGGCATTTAGAGGATGAGCCATTATGATTTTTGCCCCATGGGTGATATTTTCAAGAGCACCTGTAGGTCAGATGTTTTCCAGAAGGCTGAAAGAGGACAGGTATTGTACTTCCCTTCCCAAAGGAGATAGACTTCTGGTATTGCCAACCAGGCAGCTCACCTTCAGTGCCCTGGATGAAATTGCCACACACTGCCCTGTCAGTTTTACAAATGACTGGATCACAGTGTGATGCACCCTGTCTGTATAAATGTACTGGGAACAGACTGTGCTGTGTCAATCTAATCTCATTCTGGCTAAGCAGCAGAGTGGCTAAAGGAGAAGGAATAAATGTATCCTGAGTAAGGGTTTTGTTACAGTTTGCTACAGTCCCTCATGAAAGTCTCATGAGCAAATTCTTGCTGTAAGTGACTGCTGTTCAGTCCCAGGACCATTTTCTTGGAAGTACCCCCTAGAAGTCAGTTTTCACTTGGAAAAAAATATGCACAGTATCAGGCAGAGAAGATTATAGGCCTTTTGGGGAACAGGGGTCAAAATGATCCTGACAGGTCAGATGGAGTCTGAAATCAATTACGTGAAACCAAGTACTGACAAGCATGAGGTGTTCCGCTCAGGAAACACAGGAAGGGAGCGGGTGGATCAGCAGCAGCAGGGTGGGGAGGAACTGGCTCGCATGGAGCAAGCTGTCTGGATCCATGGGAGTTCAACATTGTGTTCATGGCTTCCTGATTCTCCCTGACATGTCACTGCGTGTGCCCAAGTGCTTGCCAGGACCTAATCCTGAATCCCACAAGCTTCCCTGGGAAAAAGTCATGGTCGTGTCTGTTACAGGAAGGCTTTCCACTAATGAACATCTATGTGATCTGCCTGTCCCTCAGCACCACTGCCCTGGGATCCTCCAAACCAGAACTGGGGAAAGGAGCAAGGAGGGGAAGGGGAGGCAGCCAAAAGCTGGAGCAAGTTTCCTCAGCTGGATAGCGAGCGTTTGTGGAGCTGCTGGGCTTCCCAGCCAGGAGCAGCCCCTGCTAGGCACAGGGTGGAGTGGGCAGGCAGAGCCTGCAGCACTATGAGGGCAGGATAACCGGGTGAAAGGAGATAGCTGGATGGAAATGGCACCATCCCACTAAAGGACTCTGGAGTGTACTTGTGCAGCAGGCTGGGCTGGAGCAGGATGGCTTGCAGCTCTGATGGAACTGGGGAGTGGGAGCTGGGAGATTCTCTGGAGGACAAAAATCAGACAGCAAAGTGAGGGGGAGAGAGGCTTTGCAGGAGCAGTTGGGCCATTACTGCCACCACCTCATTTGATTCATGATGCTGTGTGGCTCCTGCTGGTGAATCCCAAGGTTATGAAGGTCATCCTTCTTCCCATGGGAAGTGCTCCAGGGGTTATTCCAGCCAACAAACCTACCATTTAAAAAACAAGGAGCAAGTACCATGTGGTACCTAACAGGGAACATGCTTACAGCCCCTGAAGACCGCAGAACATAAGATGATGTTCACTTGCTTCTGTAAAAATACACAGCTGCTTCATTTGTGAAAAGGTTTTCCAGACAAAAGAGTTAAGCACTTTGTTTTACAGTTAAAGAGTGGCTGAGGTGGTGTCTGCAACTATGAGAAATGGTTCCAATTGATACTACATGTTGAAGTCAGTCTTCCAAAATCAATACGTTTTGTCAATAATGAATGAATTGTAGCTGGGAATGTAACTTTGGAGGTAGAGTTGTATTGGTGATAGGGGAATGTTCATTTCTGTATGAACAATGCAAACTATTTTTCCTGGATTTTTAAGTTGCCGGCCTATGATTTTGTTTCTCAAAAAGCAGTGGAAATATTTCTTGTTTATTTTAAAAGTATTATGAAAGATTAAAAGTAAGTGCAGGGAAAGGTCTTTTCAGTGCTCAAACGATAATTGGCACTTGACTGCAGATATAGCTATGTTTTTGGTTTTAAAAAGATACAATAAATCCCTCTTTTTACAAGCTGAATTAGCTCCACTTTATTCACTGTTAAGTAGGGGAAATTTGCTTTATATAACTCAGTGAAATGCATGAGCATCTTGCAGAAATACAGTGAGGCATCATGCAACCTTCATCTATTTCAAAGGGAATATGATATTTTGGTGACTATGTTGTTGACTACTTGTAACACAACTTTGAAATTGTTTTTGTGGCTAGATAAGAGGGTCAACACAGCATGTTACCACATTTGATGTGCATTAGAGAAGCTTCAAACTTTATTTGCTGTTCTTGTGGTACTGGGAAATAAGTCAGTTGTGCAATGACGTGCACAGGGCCAAGAACTCATTCCTACTATTGTCATGATGCCAGTGTAACTATATGTTGATTTTTAAGAGAGCTGCCTTGTTTTGCTCAAATCTGTGATGGACATTTCAGCTCTTTTCCTTCTTTACATGTCATTGTTCACTGGACTGAAGGTGGAGATGAGATGTTGTATACTATATTAATTAAACAGCCTGAGATATTTATAAAAAACTAAGCAGTTACATGTTTTTTATATCTGCCTGGCTGCAGAGGCTGCTGAGCAGGTGACTGTGGGTGTGTTGCTCACCTTGTTTGCCCTTGTGCTGTGGGAGTTGGTATCAAGTGCTAAAGAAAGAGTGGCAGCCAGGCACGGTGACTCACCAATTCATAACTTTTTCCTCCCTAATGAGTTTGTGATTCAGGGAATAGTTTTGTGAATTAAATCTCAAGCCTGCTGTGGAACTGTGAGGCTAATCTGTGCTCTTTTCACTTTTATTTGTTATTTACCACCTGAGCAAGGCTGTAAGGCTTAGGCAGCCATCCTGCCTGGAAATGAAGAGGTAAAATCTGGAATTTTAACTGTGTTTATGTTTGACTAAACAAAAAGCCCCCACAATGGTAACAAAATCTCTACTGATAGCAGTGGGATGGGGTGGAAAGAAAGAAAAAGGGTAGAAAGGAAAGCAGAGCCATGAAGTTCTTATTGCCTATAGAGTGAAAAAAAAAAAAAATAGTTTTCTTCCTTAGCCAGAATCTCCTTTCATGCCTCATGTCTGTATTTGTGCCATTGTGTAGCAGATCTCCACTGAGCTTGTATTCCTGAACGTCTGACTCCGGTTTCTGTACAAGTTATGTTACCTGTAGAGCACAGAGACCAAGCCAGTGGAGAGTCACCCACGTTTCTCCCCAGATAGCACAGTATTTTAGCATGTTATAGATGTGAAATCCATCATGTGAGGAGCCAAGAGGAAGGTGGGCTTTGTGGCCCTTCAGGGCAGTGGGTCACTGATGCAGTTCTGGAAGTGGTGCTGGAGGGAGTAGGAGGTTTGTGCATGTTTGTGCACCAAGCTTACACCTGTGTGTGCAATGTTAATATCTTCTATTTCCTGTCCATGTGAACATGCCTGGCCCCAAAGTGCATTGCTGTCCTTGGTCCATCTTAGTGGGACACTTTTCTGTTCTGCTGAACAGGACGAGAATGGGGATGGAGCCAGGGAGCTGAGGAACATGAAGTCAGACCGGATGAAAGTGCTACAAATGGATGTGTGCAGTGATCAGGAGGTGGCCCAGGCTGTGGATTTTGTGAAGAGGACCCTGAAGGAGCCAGAGGAAGGTATGTAGGTATCTTTTGCTCACAGAATCCTTTCTACAGAGCAGGCCATGCACTGACCAGGTCTTTCTCTCTGTGCAGCACCAAAAGAGGGTTAACAAGCCTGAAGGCCTGTGACAGTGTATGGCTGGCAGTCAGGCCATGCTGGGGTCAGTGAGGACAATGGTCTTGCTATTGATGTGGCAGCCACATGGAAAGACACCAAGACTGGCTGGAGGATTAGGCTTTAACTCTACATCCCATAAAAAGCAATGAGTGGCAGCAAGCCCACAAGTATCTGTGTCTTTGTCCTTGAATGTCTGTAAGGGCATGCAGCAGTTAGAGCTTGATCCCTTCCTTGTGCTCCTGCCATATGTGCTTTTAGCTCGTTCAGACCTTGCTGGTGACCCTGCTAATGAAGAGGTGACAAGCCCTGTCTGCTTACTACTGCTGTCCCCTCTACTGTGTGGGTACAAATGAGTGCTGAGCTGGAGCACAGATTTGAACTGCCCCCAAACCTGGATTAATCTTCAGCCAGATCAATCCATGTTTTCAGTTTGCCATGCAACATCCCAGAGGTGATGTGAAGTGGAATCACATCAGGCTTGGCACAGATGACCTTAATCCACATGTCACCTTAAGCATGAGTCCAATTTATGGACCCTGAAAGCATGTTAAAGGAGATAGGAGTCCCATCTTTCCTTCTTGGAAGTGCTTTTGCAGTGGGACGTGAGTTTACAGTTGTAACCTGATGTGATACCACCTAACCTCTTCCCATGTGATGAGGCTGAGAAGCTTCTTGCTCTGCATAGGTTTATCTGCAGCCTCTGTGCCAGTAGCAAGCTGGACAGCAGCTACAGACACAGGCTGAGGGTGAACTGAAGTTTGACATCTGTGGTTTCAGGACTCCAGGGTTGTGACTTAAAGCTGGTTGCTTCTCTTGAAGCTTGGGTGAGACTGCCATGGCCCTGTTTTTGTTCACAGCAAGTATTAAGCTAGTAAATAACAATAGCCCTAATCTTCATGCAAATTACATGCGCACACCTTTCCTTCTAAAACAAGCATATGAAATGTAGCTGAGTAATGTATAAGCTCTGATCCCACACATGTTCTCTTTGCATGATTTTTCTTCCTACACAATCACCCAGCCCTCATCACACATTTGATAGCTTCTTAAGCTTTTCCTGAAGAGCCCAGCAACAACAGTGGTGGCACAGAGCCTTTTCCCACTGAAAGGGAGCAGCTCTGTTGCTTCTATAAATGCAGCAGTGTTTGCAAAACCATGTGTGTAGCAGGGACAGAGAAGCCTTGCGTCCCTGACCAGCAAGTTGGACCGGTTCCTCCTGTAGCTGTTTGCTCCAGCATGGTGCATAAAGCAACAAAGGCTTCTTTTTAGGCCCATCAGAGTGACTGAGGTTTGAGGCTTCCCAATAAACAGTGCACAATAAATAAGTGCTGGAATATAGACACTACTGAGACTGAGGTGCCTTGCACAGAGATGTGGTTGCACATTGAATGTGGCCCCAGAGGAGCTAGTGCAGAAGAATCCTTGGGCTGTACAGTTCTTTATACGTCTTCTCCCTGTGCTGTGTACATAAGACTGAACTCATTTGGTAGGAGTGCCCGTTTGTTTTCGGTCTTATGCAGCTCCCACTGTATTGTTGATACTAGAGACGTAATAGTGATAAGGCTCTGCTCAATAAACACACCACTGTCCAGCAAACAGCCCTGTGACTGGGCTCCCCTCAGCACTTTGTTCTGTTTGTAATGTGCCCTGATCTGTGAGCAATGGAATTCCAACAACAAACTATTGTAAATAATGATTCAGGGATGTTCATGAGAACTAACATCACAACCCAGGAAATGGGACATTGCTGTAAAGAAATTTACAGGAATTTGTAAGGAATACTCTGCAGAGGTCAGTTCAGGTGAAGTCTTTGGTAAATCCCTGCCAAATCTTCTTTACATATTTTTTTGTTACTGGTGAAATTACTCCATCAGGTGCCCTGTTTCCATGGTCCTCCTGCTAGCAGTTAGACCTCACTTTGCAGCAGCACAGGGACCCCATTCAGGCTGAGATGCTGTGCTGGATGCAGATCAGTGTGAATGCCAGAGTCATCTTGACCCACTAAAACTGGGAGCTGCAGTAAGTGAAGCAGCAACAGGCTGTGTACACAGCTGGTCAACAGCCTTCAGGGAGAACAACCTTAGCTGGGAACGAGGCAGGGTTACTGGGTCCCATGTGCCCATGAGTGCACAGAGTTAGTCTGGCAAGGGCATGTTGGTGTTTTTAAGTGCAATAAGAGGATAAATTCCATTGCACAATGGCAGAATATTGCAATTTGCATAGAGGAGACTATGTTTTGCAAAATACATGGTTACTATCTGACTGAATCAATACAGGGTGGAAATTAAAAGACTTTCATACATCAGGGTAGGGAGGCTATGGAGCAGAGGCAGGGCAAATAGCCCAAAAACTTCTGAGAGAGAGCTTGATAACTTTTATCAACAGAGTGGCATGACATTGGTGCTTTTGATAGTAATGTTGGCTCCCTGGACATGAAGACTCCTTCTTAACCCTACGTTAGTTCTTGGTGGTAAGAGAAAGGTCTTGGAGTGGAAAGGGGCCCCACCTTCTGCTGAGTCCAATGCAGCTCCGACAGTCCAGCCCTGACTCCAACACTGTGAAAAATAACCATGGTGTATGGCAGGACATCTAATGAGGAGCAACTCTGTTGTCTTGTTCCAGCTCGTCTGTTTGTTCCTCATGCAGTTTATGGCTGCATAGTCCCATGCTTTAACAAATCCATGAAGTATGGATTCAGCTCTACAAATGTTTGCCACTGGGAGTCCTGCAGTAATCGCTTTGAAGGGTCAAGTCCTTAGCAACCTGTTAAGTCCTGACATGTAAGGGATTCAGTGCAGAAGCTCTTGGGAAGTGTAGTCAGTTTGATTTTGACAGGACTGCATGCACAAAAGACATTAATTTTTAAATTCTAGTAGTTTTAAGGGTTGGTTTTAAGTTTGCTAACGCCTGATGAAGTTAGAGTTGAGGGAAACCAAGTACTTGGACTAAAACACAGCAGCTGTTAACCAGGCCATGAACGTGCAGATCAATACCAGAGACTCTCCAAAACAGTGAGTCAGAGTTGTGAAGGGGATTTAGAAATCCAAAATGTTTGTTTTCTTTCCATTTTTTTTCCTCCTGATTGCAGGGGAGTCCAGCCCCCTCCAAATTGCAAAATCCATTATAAAGTCACTGAGTGGAGACAAACCTGGGATCAACACAAGGTTTAAAAGACAGTCAGCCAGATGCAGCCTTATAAAGCCCCAGAACAGCATTTGACTGTACAGCAGATATTCAGGGAGGCAATACTTGGGTGGCCCCATCGCTTTCCTTGATGTTCCAAACAAGCCCCTGGTATACCAAGAGTGTACTTCATCTCCTTGCTGAGTTTTTCTCTACAGTTTTTTTCTATGAAAGTGCCCAGCTCTTTGTCAAGGTTTTAGGTTACTGTGACCAACAAGAAAATGCTTCTCTGTGACACTCTTCCTTATCCCACTCCATAATCATGTGTTTGTTGGCAGGTCTGTGGGGCCTGGTGAACAATGCTGGCATCTCGACCTTCGGGGAGGTGGAATTTGCAAGTTTAGACAACTACAAGAAGGTGGCAGAGGTCAACCTGTGGGGCACTGTGAGGGTGACAAAGGCTTTCCTGCCCCTTATTCGCAGAGCTAAAGGTACATGGCTGGGCCATACGGCAAAGCTCAGAGCTTTTGTAGCACAGCAAAGAGATGTAGCTAGAAATCCAGGCTGTACTTGGGGAATGCCTATGCAGTTCAAGAAGGGTTTCTGAGGATGCAGTGTAAGCATTTGGTAGTACAGGACATTCTTGAGGCAGTCCCAGCACTTACAGAACAGGTGCTATCTTAAACATCCAGGATATCAGAGACATTTGTGCAGTGTTGGCAGATATCACATAGACAAGATAATCTAGAGTCCACGGAGTGGTTATGTTTGGATAACTGAATCTTCTCCTTTCATGTTATTCAGTTCACAGATGACTTCAGATAGTGACAGAATAAATGAGAGTCAATAACAGCCATTTTAGATATCTTACAAGACAATGGTATTATCAAAACTCTTTGTTTTATATTGGAAAAAGATTTGTATGAGCAGAACTCTGAAAAGCTTCTTTATTTAGCATGTGTGGGAATGCTGGTACAGATGTGTGTTCTGTGAGGACAAAAAGGGGCTATACTGAGAAGATTGCTCAGATGACATTTTCAGACAGCTAAACAAGCTCCATCTCACTACAAAAGGTACCTTACCCATCAGGTCAGCAGGTGGTTCTCACAGTCCCTCTAAGTTACACTTAGGTCTGGAATCAGACAGCAGAGCTGCCCACTTTTTCCTCAGCTAAAATTTCGAGCTACTTAAGGGTGTTGTGCTCTGTGGCTATGAAAATTCTCTTTGTAAAAATAGCTGGTGGGATTTCAAGGGCTTGTTTGTAAGTATATCTGAAACCATAGTGCACATGTCTTGGATAAAGGCTGAGACACACAGAGGAATGACCACCGCTGTCGCTGCCACGGGCTGCTGGCAGGAGTTAGGGCTATTGCTCTCCACTGCCCTGTGAACAGCAGCACATCCAGTCTCCTTTTATTTGTCCCAGGAATGGCCACTGTAGGCACTTATGGCTGACCAGCTGGGTGAGTGGGTTGTGCTGCTCATGCTGCAGGTGCAGAGAAATCTCTACTCATTCTCTGCCATCCAGCTTGGGTCTAAAAGTGTTAGGCAGATGAGCTGTTGTGCTTACAGAAAGAACTAGGATGTTTGTATGGCATCATGCAGAGTTGTGAGCTTTGCAGGTCATAACACTGCTAGCTGGGAGCTTGAGCCCTTCTCTAGCATGACATTGAGTGGGGCACACTCCTGACAACACACTGCTAGCAGTCTCAGAAGATCAGGGTACCTCCCTACCTGGAAATTAGGAGGGAAATGTCTTGTATGCTTTGTAAATTCTTTGATGTAGAGGTAGGTGTACGGACCATCCCTGGAGGAGGTCAGAACAGGGGTTAGCCTTTCTTGAGACAGGAGAGAAAAGCTCCTTGACGGGGGATGTGTATTCAGGATTTAGATTTTAGAATCAGCATCATCCAACTAAGTACCCTTTTACTGGGATATTCTGGCTGCTGCTTCTGCAGCCCATCCTTTCTCCCTGATCTTTTCTCTCTAGGCCGTGTGGTGAACATCACAAGCATGTTGGGACGCATGGTGAGTCCATCTCGCTCCTGCTATTGCGTTTCCAAGTTTGGGGTGGCAGCCTTCTCTGACTGCCTGCGGCAGGAGATGTACCGCTGGGGGGTCCGTGTCATCCTCGTCGAGCCCAGTAACTTCGTGGCAGCAACGGGCATCCTGACGGCAGCTGGCATTGACAGGCAGGCCGAGGCTCTCTGGAGTGGGGCCACCGACACTGTACGGGAGGACTATGGCAGCGAGTATTTCACTCGCCACGTGACCATGATGAAGTCTTTTGTTAACAGTGGCCTGAAGGACATGTCTCTGGTCTTGAACGACATCACCGAAGCGCTCACATCCCCGTGGCCCAAGAACCGTTATAACCCCATGGAGACCTACTGGTGGGTGAGGCTGCAGGTCATGACCCACCTGCCCACGGCCATTGCCGACTGGCTTTACATCCCTGGAGCCACCCTGTGAACAGGCATCCTTCAGGCATCCCTCCAGGGCTCCTACTCACACACAGCTTAGGGCTGACCTCTGCACTCCTTGCTGCTGTGTCTCCTCTGGAGGTGCAAGTGCTTCCATTTTGGGTTATGGCTTCAAGCACTTGTGGGGTGCTAGAAAAGCATGATCTTTTTGTTTATTTTTTTTTCCCCTGATTTTTGTGGTTTGTATTCCTTGCTGTCCTGATTAAAGTTGAAAGGTGTTTTCTTTTAGCTATGGAGAAAGCAGAGGAAGGTAAATATAACATGTCAAATATGTGGCTAATGTAATTAGGTCAGCAGAATTCGCCCAGTGATAAATTTGGCTTATTAATGGGCTCTTGCTTTTCCTTACAATGATAAACTTCTAACAGCAGAGCAAAACTGTTGCTATGAGACGGCTTGAAGGGAGAAACTAAAACGGGAAACAAAAGCAGAGTTTTCCATTTGGTTGAAAATGGGTCAGTCACAGCCTTCCATTGTTTTCCTGATACTCCCAGGAAGCTCTGCTGTGGTATGAGTGTCTGCTCTTTCCAGGGAAACAGCAACACTGCCTCTAAACAGCCTCATTACTGAGATGCAAAGAAGGATTCTTCCCTCTCAGCACTGTGGCCAGGAGGTGTTCGAGCCAACAACTGGGCACAGGATGGGCAGGGAAAAGCCCTTCTGAAAAATGAGGTCTGAGCCATCCTTCAGCAGTCCCTGTGGATGCTGGGACTTACAGGCTCTCTCCACCTGCTGCTGCTGAGCTTTGTTGGACAGGGTTTAAGCTGATGTAGCAAATAAACTTGGGTTCTCTGCCTGCTACCTTAGGTGCCTGAGCTAGGTACCTAGGGTACAGACACTGTCCAGCCATCCCCCTGCTTCCCTCTTGGTGGTGAGTGAGCTGCTGTTGGCTTTTCCAAATCAGTTTTTTCATTTATCCTCTGCATTTTAACAGTGATGGGACAGTGTGCAGCCACTGTGGCCTGACTATGAGCTCTGGAAGTATGTTTTAAGGGACACATTTCTTCTTTTTAATATAGCACAATGAAATCTCCGTGTCACACAATCATCTTCTCTGAAAACTTCCTGAGAATTGATATGAGCTACTCTCGCCCAGTATCCAGAAGGGTCTTTTTTGTTTGCCATAGGCAGGATTTCAATAATGTTTTCCAAGTGCTGGGACTGCCTGGCTTCATGCCCCGTTCTCTCTGTTCCAGTGGTGATCCCTGGTGGAGCAGTCAGCGAGCTGCAGGTGCTGCTGGCCAGGCTGGGGTCCAAGCCTCTTACTCCAGGGACCAGCTTTTCCTTTCACTGTTTTGCCTTATGTAAGATAAAGTGGCTATGAAAAGAGCTTATTGACTGCTCTTTCTTCATCTGTCTCTGCTATCTCTGACTTCGAAACCGTGCCTTAAACTTTTTGTATGCCACCAGCTGCAAATTCTTGGAGTCTGCATACAGCCATGAGTACTGTGATGCCTTGAGGAGGAAAGCAGGTTTCCCTTGGAAATGCTGTCAAGGCAGCTTGTCTTACAAGTAACAACAGCTAGAAATACTGCTGTGTAGTTTATTTCTTTTCCAGATCATCTGCCCATGGAGATTTTTTTGGGATTCAGGACCCAGAAGGACCACACTGAACTGCAGCTTAAACGGTTTTGTAATCACTTCTGCCCCCTGCACTGTGAAATGTGATTAATGTTAAGTAGCTCTGATTTGCACAGAGAGAAAAATAAACTGTGAGATTTGTAAAGCATATGTCTCTGGCTCCGGTGCTCATTTCTACATTTGTTTTCCCACTTCTTTTGCATCTGAGGTTGGGATTAATTAGGTTCAGTAATTAAAGAGGTGGCTTAATAATAACTATTAATGATGTTTCAGCAGGTAGTGGCACTGTGGAGGCTCAGTGAGAACTGCCTGGAGCAGAATGGGCAGCATGGCCCATTTCCTCAGCAGAAGGCAGTTAGAGAGGCCTCTCTGTAAACACAGGCACTGTCAGTGTTTGTATTTTGTGTGGTTTCCCTCGAAGGAGATTGTTTAGAGCAGTGCTGTGCCTCAGCACTCTGCATGTATCTAATCCAAGGGGTCCAGCTGCCTGGTAATAAGGATTAGCTCTTCTCGCAGACAGAACGGAGACTGGCAAGCCAAGAAGCATCTGAGGCCATGCAAGGACCTTGTGGTTGAGCCAGGGTTAGGATTTCACAGCATGTGAGCCCCAGTCCCCTCCTCTGCCCCCTGAGAAGTGCTCTGGAGGGCTGTTAGTGGCTGATCTGGTTTCTTGCTGGGTGGGGAGCTCTGGGTATTTGGGGGTGAGAGGAAAATACTAGGTTTCACACTGTAGAGTTGCACTAATGTGGCATTGAGGGCAGATTGTTGTTTTGCTGGTGAGTAACAGAGGGAAGAAAACTCAACTCCAGTTGACAGTGACCTTCAAAGCCAGAGGACAAAAGGGACAGAAGTTCAGTGAAATCCCATGAAAGTCCAAGCTCATTGCTGCTGTGGTATCCTACAAGGAGTTATGCTGCCAAAGTTGCCTATGTTTTTTGTTTTTTTTTCAAGGGCCAGCTGCTGAGGCTGTGGCACTGTTCTACCTTTTTCTTCATGTTTCTCACGCTTTGGAAGGCAGTGATGGTCCAGATCTTTAATGCACCCTTTAGCCTTAGTAAAGTGATCCCGGTTTTGCTTTCAGATCAATAAGTTCTCTGCAATGGCACAAGGAACCAAGAGGTGGTCAATCTTCTGCATGCCATGTTTTCTCTGGTTCACCTTAACATAGTAAGGGGCCTCCTGAAGTTTCCCAAGCAATCACGGCAACTTTAGATACTCCAGATCACTTCAGATTCTTTGTGTCTTGACCACAACCCAAGCCCTAAAGCAGGGGCAAGTCTCAATGTGTGTTGCAGACCTCAATGCACCTGTGGTTCCTGGTTTAGCTCCAATATGAAATCTCCACTAGCAGTAATGGCAGAATTTATTGTGGGTGAAGTAAATAAAGATCATCTCTAAAAGCCAAAATGTCCCTTCTGAATGGCAAGAGCTGCAGAGGAAGTGGTTCATTTCAGGCAGAGGCAAGACACAGCAAGTTCGTATGGAGATCCTTTACTGATAGTCCTGTGTTTACCTCTTCAAGGAGCTACACAGAGGATGAGAATCTAAACTACTTCTGGGCTTCATAAGTCTTTGCTACTGTCAAGGGTGACTGATGTCCTAGGTTTGCTTTTCTGATGTGGCTGAAGATCTCAAGCAGTCATGGAGCTGGCCAGGAGGCTGCTGTACCAAGTGCCAAATGCACGGTGTTCCTGGAAACTACGCTTGACATGCTGATGGGCAAGCCACAGCATTGGGACAAATATGTGGGCAGTGGGATGTGATTTCTCCTAGATAATGTTAACCATCAGAATATTTCTGTGTGCCACTTTCTTCCCAAGTAGTAGCCCTGTAGGTACTGTCTGGTTACAGAGCACTAGTGAAAAACCACAGCACAAGGAATGCCAGTGCCAGCAAAGTGAATGCTCTCCTTTGCCTAATGGGCCCAAGCTTATGGATGCTTCTGTTTCTGGACAGATGATGCCTGTGACTGACTTGCACTGGCATTGTGTGCTATGTAACCTGTTGCTTTAACACCTGGGATGGAACTGGTAAGTGTTAGGGGAAGTTTAGAATTTGAGAAGCACTTCTTGCACATTTGGCTTTGAAACTGCAGCTGAGGAACTGCCCACTGCCAGAAATGTTATTGTGAAAAGGAGGCCAGTGATGGCAGTGCTTTCACACACAGCAGAGGCCCTGAAACCAGGATGGGAGATTACCCAGCACAGCTCTCGTCTGCCCCAGTCAGGGCCTTACTTCTGCTTCTGGTGATCTCTCCCCTGCTCCAGAAAGTCTACTTGTGGGGTTACTGTGTCTCCCAGGCAGACTGCTTCCCCCAGGGCTTCTCCTCTACCTTGAGAAAAAAACAAGCAGTCAAAGAAAAACATCAGCTCTATCAGCTGGACAAACTTATACATATCAAGTGGAGATTAGGAAGCTGTGCTAAAGCTCTTCCCAACAGCCACAACAGGTGAGAAAGGCTGCTGAGGTGCTGCCTTGCACAGGGAGGTGCTGGCTCAGCCCTCTGCCAGCTGCCAGGGCAGTGCCTGGGAGCCAGGACCTTTGTAGGCTTGGGGTTTCTGCAGGGAGTTCTGCTTGGCAGCACCCAGCTCTGCAACAGTGCCACCCAGCGCACCCACACATGGGAGGCTTGCTCAGCCTTTTGGAAACTTGAAGACCTAAGAAACCCAGAATGAGTTTACCTTCCTAGTTTAGAGACCCCCGCCAATATGCTGGTGCTGTGTAAATAGCAACAGCAGCACCTGTGCTTCTGGCTGAGGTTTTGAAACACAAGTTTTCAGCTTATTGTGTAACCACAGTGCTGAAAAATGTCTTAGAAATAAACCCAAACTGATACCAGCAGGTTCCTCAGCCAGCAGCCTGAGCCCTGGGGATTGGAGAGATGCTACAAACAGCATAAGAATTTGTAAGAGAGCCAGCTCTGCCTCTGGAGCCTGGCCTGGAGCCAGATACAGTTAATTCATTCTCAGCAGTGCTGGAAGGGCCAGAGGGATGCTACTGATACAGCCCTATCATCTTCTCCCCTGGTGCTCTTTGAGGCAAGAGCAGACCTGCGTTTTCACTTCAAAACACTGATAAATAATACCTTTGCCCTGACAGCAGCTTATCAGAAGGCACAAAGTGGCCATTTGTGCAGGTCTCCTGTAGTGTCTGGTGCCTTCTCCTGGGGTATCTTGAAAGGAAGAGCTGTCCAGAGCACTTGGCAGGGTGTGCTGCTGGCCAGCAGCATCGTCCCGCTGGTGCCGAAGGCAGCTCTGGGGCACAGCGCTTGGCTGAGCCAGTGTTCAGTGCACCTATCACAGCATGGTGCAGTGAACATGCTGTAATTCACTGCCTGCAGGGCAGATTAATTTGGTTCCCTGAGGGTGCTTTGTCTCACAGCACTTTTTGCCAACAGAACAGTGACAGAGTGGGTCTTTGCTCTCCCCCTTGCATGTGGGTGTGCAGTAATCCTTTCCTCTGCCGTTAACAGAGAAGCTGATTGTGCTTTGCTCCCACAGGGATGGTCAGGGAGGCATTTTTCTGGTATCTTCTGATGAAGCATATCATTTTCAGGTTATCCTTAATGAAGGAAATTCCTCCATCAGACAGTGTCAAGACTGAAGGAATCAATATGGAGAAAGAATCTGAAGTTTTCTGGCCTTTTGAAACAATAAGTGTATTTTTAAGAGTGAGGGTTTCTAAGAGACAATAGTATGGCTATACCATTGCCAGTTTTGCACTTTCACTGCCATAGCATCATGAAACTGGCCCCAACACCATGAGTTTTATGGGTTTGCTTTGAAGAGCACATGGAGACATTTGGTTTGCCTACCAGTTCCTGGCTCTTGCCTTCCCCTGTGCTCACCTGTTCCTAGCCAGCATGGCACAAGGTTGTCTATCTCCCTGAGCATGGTCCCTGGTAGGAAATCTCTTTCTTGTGCAGGACCTGGCAGATAATATTGTGAAGAACAGTGGTGTTTCTCTGTTGTTGCCAGCTCCAGCACACAGATGGAACTGATCTGGTCACCTGAAATCTTCCTTCACTGTGTTTGCTAAGACATCAATGAAAGTAGAAAAAGGGGAAATTAAAGAATTATTGCTTTGGTTGTAGAAAGGGTATTCAGCAGAGGAACCAGGTAAGAGCAGGTCTGTTTTAATGGTTTAATGGAAAGACTTCTGCCTGGGACTGAGATGAAGCACTTCTGGCCCTGGCACTGCTATGGGCTCACTAAATTTCCTGAATAAATCGCTCTACCATCCCAGCTGCCTCTGCCACCATCCTGCCCATGCTGCAAAGCAGAAAACCGCTGCAATGTAATGCATGTTGTTTGACTCATTTTGTTGTTATAACTGATGCCAGAACAGGTATTATGCCCCTTCCCATAGGCTGAATTACTTTCTGTGGCAGAATAATAAATATGGTGTCTCCAGTCTTCTGTGTGAAAGCTGCTACAAGTGGCTTCTAAAGTGCTCTGAACTGTTAGAACTGCAGGGAGGAACGTGCAGGTTGAGGGCAGGCATTAACACCATTGTGCTGCTCTTAAACGGGCACCAAGGTTAACCATCACCCCACAGGTGCCTTGCCCAGGAACCTTGAACTGCAACTTGGGAGAAAACTCTGCGTGGTCTGTTACTGCAGAGCTCCAGAGCCTCCCTGCCAGAGCAATTGTGCTCCCAGGGATGTGGGTGGTACCTGTCACCTTGTGGGGTCAAGTGCTGTAGGAGAAGTTATTTTCCTGGTGAGACTTTAACCAGGGTTACTATGACAATCCGTCAGTAGGCTGTCCTTGCATCTCCTTCCTGGTTTCTGCCTGCTCAGAGGTGTTGAAGCATTCAGAGAGCAGCAAAGCACCTTCCCTTTCCAGCTCTAATGAGAGGCAACCATTGCTCCAAGAAGCATGACTAAGAAGGGAGCTGTTGGGAGAGGGAATTCACCCTGGTAAGGTACTGTGGCACCCTCACTTACTGCAGGGAGGAATGTGTCGGTCCCTGTGTCCCACTGGAGACATTCAGTGGGTGTCTGGAGTATGATTGTACAGCTTCCCTCCCTACAGAAAGCTTGTGCAGGTGTTTACTCTGGCAGCCCTCCAAAGAAGAGGAGGATCAAGTACTCCAATACAGCCAAGGTGCACTTTGATTATGGAGAAGTGCCTGCAGAAAATCTGCCTGGGGACTCAGAAAATGCTTCAAGGTGGCAATGGCCATCTTTAAAGAGGGTGAAATTGTATGGTGGCTTGGCTCTTGGCACAAGGTGGCTTTGAGCAGGTGCAGAACACACTCATTCAGTGGGTGCAGTGGTCTGAGCATCCCAACAAGGGACTCCAGCACTGAGTTTTCTCAGGGCCAGCACTGGTGTGGGGATGGAGCCAGTGCTTTTACTGGGAGCTGCTGCTACACCATGTGCACACACAGGAAACACTTCTCTCCCCATCCTCCTCACATACTCTTGGCCCCGACACTAAGTCCCAGCCTCATCCCCTCCCTGCACATGTTCTTTTCCTGCATACCTTTATCAACAAGTGAGTCCCTAAGACTCCATAGCCCAAGAGCACATCTGGACCTTCTTTTTGCATCACTGTTACTTTTCTAGCCCTGAACCACACGAGCTGCCTGGTTCCCTCAGGCTTTGGGGACGCTTGTACCAGGTGGCTGCCTCCTTCCTGCAGCACTAACAGGAGCAAGAAGCCCCCAGCTTTCTGTGGGCAGGGATGGCACTTGGCGCGGCCAGTCCAGCTCCTGCTTCAGGCAGCTTTTCCTCCTGCAGGCATGAGCCAGGAGCTGGCTTCCAGCTCTGTCTGTGCACAGGCACCTACAGGCTCAAAATCAGTCCCAGGTTGATCCATTGCATCCCAAAGAAGCTCCTATGCTCCTCTCCTGTATCTCTGTCCTGGTGCAAGAAGCTTTTGTTCTAGTCCATGGGTAACAACTATTTCTCAAGAATAATTATGGCAGGGAATGCAAGGTATGACATGTGGATAATGCATCCATGTCCTCACACCAGGTCTCTTTACACTAAAATATGTGCCTGACTAGTATTCCTGGGGTGCAGTACAGATAAAAGCATTTTTAATATTGTCGAAACTAATGATTCCTAAAATCTCCCAATTTGTTTGAATGAAACTCACTGTGAATGGTATCTCTGTGCCAGTTCACAATGTCATCATGTATTGCACCAAAGTCAGAGCACTGACCACTGAATTTATGTTATTTATTTTCTGTACAATGTAAATTCCAGTCTAGCAAACACTTAGGCCTGTGTTTCAATGCAAGCTGTGTGTGCTTGGGCTTGGTGGCCTCAATGCAGCTATTCACAGGCAAAGCCAAACACATATGCCAGTGTCTTTGTGTCCTGCAGCCTGTGTAGAGGGATGAGACTTGCTCTTTCAGAAAGGATATTCTTAAAATTCTCTGACCTGTGGTGTGAGATTGGAGGCTCAGACAGATGGGATGGAAATGCTGTGCTGGCTGGTCGAGAAGTCCATCAGGGCCAAATTGCTGGTCTTGGGTCTTCCTGGTGCATATGATAAATGTATAAAACAGCCTTGAGGCCTATGAGTGGGGTACATCTGAGGGTCTGAGGCCACCCCTGAACTCCTTGTATGATTCCTGGGCTCCTGGTAGCTGATGCAAGTTGCTGACTTGAAGCTGACTTCAAAGTGCTCTGGCAGCAGGAGAGCCCACGTCCCTGCCAAAGGGCTTCTCACTAGGCTAGCAGGGCAGCATAATCTGCAGGAGATTTCTTAATTGCATTTCTAAATGTAATAGGGGATGTTCTCTCTTTCCATGAGTGGAGCTGCGATTACCCACACACTGTAAATCTGTGTCATGAGGAAGATGTAGGTTGTATATAGGTCATAGAAAATATAATTGTGTAACTGCATTAACGCATGCCTGCACTAAGGGCTGAAATATGTCTTAGCTGCAGAAAATAGGGCTGTGGGCTTTAAATAGCCTTACTTGGGCATCTCTTGGACAGAGCTGGTGATGCTGTGAACAGATCGCTGTGCCTCCTTCAGGAGAACAGAAAATCCATTTGCAGAAAATGCTCTCTAAATATGCTTAATGACATTTTTTAGATAATTTAAAGTAAGTTTCAGTAGGCTGGACATCGCGGGATGAGAAAAAAGTATAATGAATCCACTGGAGAACGCAGGAGCTCTCCTCTAAGAAGGGGATGCCAAGCAGGGCATCTGAGGTGCTCTTGGGCTGGGCTCAGCAGGGCACAGAGGATGGGAGCAGCACCCTGTGCTGAGCTGAGTCACACAGAAGATCTGAGCAGGCACACTCAGATCTGAACAGGCATTCACAGACAGGGTCCAGGAGAGTCCCACATCCATTGGAGAAGTCCTACTCTGCCCCCTTCTGCTGTGCACTCCTCGCTCCTCTCTGAGGACAACACCTGGCCAAATGCCTGCTGCGCCTATATCCAGGATCTGCTGAGAGAACCCTGCAGCAAATGCATGAACACAACTTTTTAAAATTTTATTTAGCAGCATAAGGCAGCCCTTCAGGTGGGGCACTGGAACGTACCAAAACCCCAGGATTACGGGCACTGCTGAAACTGGTTTTTATGGTAAGCACATCCACAGGGGTGAGATGGTGACAGGCCAAAGCTTTGTCACTGGTCCAGCTCTGCAATGTATTTTTGTATACAGAGACTGTGTTTTCCTTCTCTCTGTTTTGTTTTTTCTGTTTTCTGAAGAGTAAATATCTGTCTGGCTCCTCTCTCTGCAGGTACTCCGATCTTGGCAGCAATGCCAAGCAGGTTGAGGAGCCTTCCTCAGCACAGCCAGAAACACTGCTGGTCCTGCATGATAGGGTTTGTCCCTTGAATAATAATACCCTTTTTAGTTTTCTAACTTCCTAAAATCTCTCTTTGGCTTCTTGTGTTTTGAATACATAACTGGATAATTTCCAAAGTGGAGAACTACCCACTAATCGTATATAGATGAATCATGACATCTTTTGTGCACTTGCATGGGATCAAGTTCCCATATCCCAGAGGCCAGTTCACACTTCCAGCGTCTGTTTACTTCCTTTGCTGTCGTAAGTGTAATTAAAAATTTTACACCATTTTGCATAAACAGATTTCAAAGCACTTTTCGCCACTCCTAGAAACAGAGGAAAATTCCCACCTGCTTTTCTTTTCTCTGTCGTCTCCTACATGTTCATTTTTGTTTCTATATACATGTTGCAACTTGTTGGCCAACCCAAAGCCCCATTTCCCTTAGAAGAGGAACAAAAACACTGAAAAAGGAAGGGAAGGCATCTCCTGAGTCAGGAAGAAGTCTCCATGCAAACAACCTCCCTGGTGGGACTCTCATCACTCCCAGGTTATCCTAGTTCCCAAGTTGCTGGAGGCTTCTCTGCAGCTGCTGAAATCCCAGCTGGAGATGCAGAGTGGTATGACAGCTTTTTCCTGGGGAGCCAGGTCCTCACCAGGCCTGGTTGGCTGAACCTGCTCTGTTACATAGGTACCAAGAGCTGATATCTGGGATGTGCAATGGAACGATCCCACTCCTGCACTAAGCCAGGTCAGCTACAGGTAAAATGTCACAGATGGAGTGGCACTGTCCTGTCCCAGCCCTCTGCTGACTGAATTTTATCTGCATCTCCAGATTGTTCTAACAAGTGGGTTTTCTTTGCTAGCAGCTCTCAGTGCTGTTGCATCCTCTCACTGGAGCCAGATGAGCCTTGTCTCTGAAATGGACAACTGACAGCATGAGAATATCCCAGTCCATGTGGCCTGTCTGTATATGCTGCCTCCCCTGTCACCCCCGGATGTGTTGTGTGGCTTACGCCACCTCACACCGTGTATGCTTTGTACCCACTCCTGCCTCCCCATGCCACCCATAGCCCCCCTGCCCTGCAGGCAGTGCTGCCCTGTCCTCCTGCAGCCCCTGTGGTACCTCACTGTCCATGTCCTGTGCACAAGCCCTGCACGCCTGCCCTGCAGCTGCTTCATCACCCAGAAATGTGGGGGAGGTTTCATTCTTGCATGAAGCATTCCTAGCATGTCTGGTGCCCCCCACCTTTTGCCCTGGTTTCTCCACAGCTTTCCTCCTTCCTGTCCTCCCTCCTCTGCACCAGCTTCCTGCCCTTTGATGTGTGTCCCCTCCTCTGCTCCAGGGTACAAACTGCTTACCGGGTGGAGATGACTGCTCCCACCCCACAATTAGGTGCAATTATAAGGTTATGCTTTTTCCCGAACCCTTGCTCTGGAGTGGCGCAGACCAGAGTCCTGCTGTGGGCTAATGATAGGTGGGACATGGAGCAGGCTGTGGTCTGTGCAGGTGAGCAGTGCTGGTGGTGCTGGAGGTGGAATGACAGGAGGGGCTTGGGGTGGCCACTAAACATGTCCTGGCCAGCCGGCCTGGAGCAGGGACTCAGCTGCAGCATCCCAAGCCTGCTCCACTCCAAGACAGGAGCAGTAGATACTTGGGTGCTTCCTGCTGTGGTCAGGCAGAGCCCAGAAATGTGCCCCTGGGGAAGGCGCAGCCAGTGCTTGTGTGGAGATGTCCCAGCAGTGGTAGCGAGCTCACCTGTCAGCTCTCATCATCTGTGCTTCAAGCTGTGCAGTGCCTTGGCACCCATGGGGTGCTCCTTGGCTGGCAGTGGCCAGAGGAGGAATAGAGCTCCACTACAGCCCCTACACTTCTGAGGATGCTGCCTTTGGCTGAACATGGGATTTCCTGCAAAGATAAATTTTCTTCTAGTGCTGTTGGTGCTGGCTTTGAGGGAGGGCATGGCTGTAGCAAAGCCCACCTCACCTGTCATCTCCACTCTCGGTGGGGCTCAAGGAGGGTCAGCTCCCACTGGCTCCTGGCTTCTCAGCCTCCTGGCCATGGTCCAGGTGAATGCACACTCCTACAGCAGGTTCCATGGAGCATGGCTGGGTGAACACCTCACTGCTTTGGTGTGATTCTGGCTGCAGGGTGCCAAGAGCCAAAACGGCAGTGCCTAGCCACCCAAATATGTACCTGGCTGGGCCAGCACTGCAGGGCAGCCCTTGGGTGCTGGGCAGCAGCTGTAGGCAAGCGCAGGTATGAGCCCCTCCTTCTGCAGCAGTGTAAAAGGCTTCCTCATAACCATTCCACCCGAGGGCACATGGCTGCCACCACAGCCAAGGAGTCCTTGCACCATCCCATAGGAGAATGCTCCATGTGCAGATGTGGATATGCACACAGACACACCTCCACATGCAACTGTTCTACTGTGGCCAAGATGGCCCTTCTGCAGAACTTTCTCCACTGGTTACTCTGCAGGATGTGGGCAGCCAAGCCCAGGAGAAGAACTGTGCTTGCTGGTGTCTTGTGCATGGGGAATCCCACCAGTGCACTGCAGCATGTCAGTGCTCATACCATTCAGGTCAGGGTCTGTCCAGGGATTTCCTGACTTCTATAACCTGTTTGTATTGCAAGAGGTGCAGGTGAATGTGGGGCTTGCAGAAAGTCTGCAGAATACCTCTGACTTTGACATGGGCAGTAAGAGCAAACCCATCAGGGACATAGGTGGCTGCCAAAGCACTAATGGAGTTGTATGGAGGCAGTGAGAACCCCTGCATGCTCCTCTGCCCTCTGCCAAGCGTTGTGGCAGACCACGGACTTTGTATTCCCATTAGCCATTCACCCCCAGCTGGTGCTGCTGGCTCAGTGTTGGATGAGCCAGGTACAGCTGTGGTGGTCATTGAGGTCCTAGGAGCACCTTGACTATGGCTGGGTTTCAGAGTACACCTCAGCTGTGTGGCCTCAGAAAGGGACAGGACTGCTCTGTCTGTGGCTCTTGGGGTGGCATTTGGACAGTCAGGAGCTCCAGAGTGTGTGTGTGCGCATGTGTGAGTAAGGCATGCAGTGCAGCATGTAAAAACATACCTAGAGAGAAAGTCTCAACAGAAATGAGATTAAAATAAAATGTAATTAAACACAGAGAACTTCCTGTCAATTACTCAACTCTTGCATAACTCTTGGGACCGGCTGCCTTTCACAGATGGCTGCTCTGCTGTCAAAGGCATTTGCTGGGCACCTGTTGGAAAAAGTGCTAGGTCAGCATGGAATTAATTGCACCGGCATCTTTCCTCGTAATAAGATTTAAAAGTCTAGAGGAAAACTGCTGAAAGGTCTTACAGGTCCTCAGACAAACCTGTGACGCCTCCTGCTGCTTCATCCTCTTCACATACGCTTGCAAGTGACTACGATGGTGACAAGGACATTGCAGTGGCCTGGAGGATCTCCAGGACTCAAGTGGCCCTGGCAGAGGAGGCTGCGTGTGCCCCCTGAGAGCATGGAAATGGCTGCTGCTGGACCAAAGGGAGCAGGATGGGAGCTGCTGCTGTCCCCAGCCCTCTCAAAGGCTGTGGCACTTCTCCTCTTCCCTTGCCACTTGCACCCAGGCCTGAGGCTTTAGTGAATGGCTGCAAGGCAGAGAGCTCTGCAGCTGCAGGGCGATACCCAGACACGTGGGGTGCCTTTGTTTGCCTGGGTGAGCAGCCAAGTTGCAGCCCATCTCCAGCTTCGTACCAGCTGCAGATCCAAGGCAGCTGACTGGCCTACCAAAAAACCTAAACACGTCGAGGACCAGGGAGTGGCCTGTGCCAGAGCTGAATAATGATGATCCCAGCACACTTATAAAGAGAAGCAGAGAGCTCACTACAGAGCTGTGTCTTGCCGCCCTAGACTCCGCAGAGCCTGATCCTCCAAGGTATGTCTGAATTGAGAGATTTCAAAATGGGAACTGTCTCTGTCTGCAGCAGGGCCTGTGCTTGTAGCTGGAGACAGACTGGACTTTTCTTTTAAACTTGGGGAAAATGTTACCACTGCTCCTGCAGAGGAGTTTCCAGCCAGTGAAGCAGAGCAGCCCTGTGCTACAGGGTCTGTACATGCAAACCCACTCCAAGCAGAGCCCAAAGCATGTGGGCAGCATCCTGGCTTCAGTGTCTGCTTGAGTGCGAGCAGCACAGCTCCTGCTTCTGCTCTGCAGGAAAAGCTGTCCTTTCTTCCTCACACCGTGCTTTTGGGGGTTGGTTCATGTTGTATTTGGTGCTGATTTGAATCTCTACCAACTTCCCCACCTTGCAGTGCTGTCTATGTCCTGGCACACATAGACCCCTCCAGAGGCACCTGTACTGTCTCTCCTACCGTGCTGCAGTGGCAGGCAGCCCTGGCATCCCTGGGGCTGTCCCTCCTGCCATGCAGGTGTACACTGCAGCTGTCCACTGGCACCCATGTCCCAGGGCCCCAGGTCTGCGCTGGCTCTGGTGTATGTTCTTTGTGCTCCAGCATTTTAAAGCAAACGTCCCTGCATTTCCCCTTGCCTCAGCTTTGGACAAACAATAATGCTTCTGTGGGTCCTTGGACATTTATCACCCCTGCATCTAGTTAGGTGTCAGATGTGGGTGACTTGAGTACGAGTGTGCTCACAAGCATTGCCTGACTTTTTGTGGAGCTGCTGGGCACAGCCTGAGCACAGGCAGGGCTTAAGGCTGTTTTGGGCTTGGAACTTTTTTGGCACCATTCCTTTGTGTTCTTCTCATGATCCTTTCCTCCTTGCTGTGTCCCTGAGGTGCCCTCCTGCATGTCTTATCCCTCGTGTCATTTTTCATACACAGTTCTGCTCCAGGGAGGCCCCAGCTCAGTTATTTTCCTTCTTGCCAGGTCCATTTCCCGCCTGCATCCCAGTGCAGCCATGCTGGGCATGGTAGTGCGGCTCTCGGTCCTGTTCAGCGTCTTCAGCATTGGGAAAGGCCAGATGTTTCATATGGGACCATGCCCAGATCCATCAGTTCAAGAAGAATTCGATATCAACAAGGTGTGAAAAGTTTTCTAAAAATCTCGTAGAGGGTAGCAAGTTAAGCTAAGGGGGCATGGGACTGGCAGCAAACTGCCTGGGTGCAGGGGGTGGTGGCAGGTCTGGTCACACCTTGTGCCACAGCTGCCAGCATGGGTCTGTGGCTCTGCTCACCCCCCAACCCCTGCACCACTGAGGGGCAAAAACTGTGCTGACAAAGGAGCCAGGCTGCTCTGCCTCAGCCCACTCATGTTAAAAACATCTCTTTAAACTTTCTTCTGTCAGTATTTGGGCAAATGGTACGAGATAGAGAAGCTGCCCTCAACTTTTGAGAAAGGAAGCTGCATCCAGGCAAATTACTCATTGAAGGAGAATGGGAAGTTCAAGGTGATCAACAAGGAGATGCTGTAAGTATTTGTGTTCAGGTCATGTCCTCACTGTGGCAGTGGCACTCCTGTCACCTCTCTTGCTGTCCGGGGTGCTCATTTTTCTCTAAATTGCCTGTATCTGGGGCTGTGGGTGCTGGGGGAGGCACCCTGTGTTTGCAGTAGCTCTTTTAAGAGATACGGGTCTCCAGTTCCTGCCAGTGACCTGGCGATAACCAGGTCTTTTCCAAGGTGAGTGATGAGAAAGTCGATCAAATGTTCATGGTGACTTCAGTATAAAATAGCCTGGCTCTCCCCCGATTGGTTTGTTAGCCCCAGTGATGGCTGAGAAGCTGGATGCCCTGGGTCCTGTTCTGGGGGGGGTCATGGGTCTGGTTATGGGACGGCAGCCACCACCTTGTGCTCCTGCATGCTCAGAGGTGCCTGTGCCCTGTGCTCCTCTCTGTTTGAGAGTAAAGAGACAGAAGGAAAAGAGGCAGGAAAGGTGAAGCACGTGGGTAATATTTACTTAAATATTTGTCAGCCTTTTTCTGGAGCATTTACCTTGCACAGGTAGTAACTGCTGTGCAAGGGGATCAGAAATCATTGTCCGTTTAAATCAGTAGCAAAGTGAATGCTTTTCCCTGTATTAGTGAATTAGGATAGCTCACAGTTATCCTGAGATCTCCTGGATTTTTGCACAGACAGATGCAGATGTTAATTCGTCTGTTTCCATCACCGGCCTGGGCTGTCAGGAGCTGCTGCTGTGAGGGGCTGAATGAATGAAAGGGAGAGAGCAGTGAACACTGCATTGTCCCCTGCTCCTGGCATGGCATGGGGACTTTGTTCGGGCTCACAATAACAACAATGTAGGAACACATCCCTTGTGCCCAGAGCAGAGCAGCATCCCTGCTGCTCCCTGAGTGCCCAGCACTGTCTCAGCAGCTCCACTCCTTGGGCTGCGCCTGGCAAACAGCTGGACATTCATTTGTGCCTGAATTAATCTGTGTGAGATTAATCCAACCATTGCTGTCACTACTGCAGCAGCTCAGGATCCTGAAATATCAGGAATATTTTGGGTCAGCTGTGCACTACGCATGGCTCCAACACCAGCCCCTTGACCTCTGCTGATAGCAGCATTCGCTTCTTCCTCCTTGGCTGTTCCTGTTTTACAGGGAAGTGTGAAACTTTCCTGCCCGATAGGCAGTGTCCAGGTCTTAAGGCATCTGTGGAAAAATGAAATTATAAGATGGGTAGCTCAAGTCTTAGGGCTTGCTGCCAGCAGGGCAGTGCTCTGAACCAGCAGCCAAAGAAACCCTGGCTCACCATGTAGGAACAGGTAATTTGTGTGTGGAGGAATGTGCAGTGACCTGGAAAAAACACAGGTGAATAAGCAGATGTGAACACGTGCCTTCCACAACTACCAGTTACTGAGCTGCTCCCTGGTACATCCAAGATCATGGATGGGATCCTCCCATCTACCCATGCTGGGTTCCTCCATCCACTGCAGAGCGATCTTGCTTTCCTTCTTCTCTGTCATTGTCACTCTTGAACCAAAGAACATCCTGCTGGCAGGGATACTTGGAGAGAGGCAGCCTGGGTTGCTGGGGTGCTTTAACCTGGGAGACCATTTACCCAGCTGCACTTGGCCCTGGACCTGCTGTGCCCTGGGTGCTGCGGAAATCATACTCAGGGGCAAGTTGTCTCTCCAGGGATGCTGGGGTTCACTAGTACCTGTTCCAGCCACCTCTTGACAGGTAGGTGTGTCAGGAGGGATGATTTCGTGGAAGTGAAAAAAAAAATTATCTCCCACTTTTCTGACTTTATTTCTCACCTTTGTCATTCTCCCTTTAGTGCTAATGGCAAAATCAATGAAGCTGAAGGAGAACTCATGCACATGGATGTAAAGCAGCCGGCCAAGCTGGGTGTCCGCTTTAACTGGTGTAAGTGTGTGGTAGGGAGGCTCCCCGGTGTCCACGGCCTCGGCAGTGCTGTGGTCTGAGGATTGTGCCATGGCACCAGGGGGCAGAGACTGCAAAGCAGGGGGTGAAGCTCCCTTGGTGACTTCAGCGCAACAGCAAAGGGCTAAAATAAGACGCTGTGACCAGCAGGCAGTGGTTTGGTGACACTAATATGCCATTTACAGCAACAGCCCCCTAAGTGGTAGAGCACTCTTCACCAGCTGATCTCAAAGGAAGAAATATCAGCAGCCTTGCAGTCCCTCCAGGTCATTTCACAGATGGGGACAGGGAGGTGGGGAGGTGGGGGAGGCAGCGCCACAATGCTGCAAGAGCCAAGAATAAGCTTGTTTCTCTGCACACAGTGGTACAGCTACTTGCCCACGCTACCTCTATGTACAAGTGGCTTTTAATAACCATTAATAATATGGTTTTGTTTGCTTGTTCCTTCCCTTGTCACTGTAACACTCAACAGGGGCCTGCTGAGGTGCAGTACCACATTGCACAGTGCTTTCCTCTGTCTTCAGCAACACTGGAAAGCTGCAGTCTCCCGTTGGATCACTTTTTACTCTGCTCCCTCACACTTTTTCTTTGGCTGTTTCATAGCTCTCTTTCACAGAGGGGTTATTTGGAGAAATGAGTGGAGGAGGGTACTTGCAAAGGAGGTACAATGACTGTTCCATGAGCACAGACAGATTTAATTCTGTGCTACTATGGCATCACCAGCAGCCATTTCACCTGCAGCATGTGTAGCCACCTCTGCCAGGCACCAGCCCCAGAGAACAGTGCTCTGCTCAGCTGGCTCCCCAAGGCAGGGTTCCCCATGGCCGTGGGTGGTGGTTTGTGCTCCTCCTATCACCAGTGTCAGCTCTCAGTCCTATAGCTCATTCCCAGCAGCCATCACCCTCTCACTGTTGAGGCTGGGCTGCCTTTCATTAGCCCAGGCGAGCTGTTCAGGTCATAGTGTTAACCTTCCATCAAGGCCTTCCTAGTCAGGGCTTTGTGTCTTTCTCAAGTTCTTCTGGGTAGAACAAGGAGTCCTGGTAGGCTTTAATAAATTATAGCTCCCTGTACTGACCACAAGTATGCAGTGGCCAAAGTGGAACAGTCCCAAAGTGGAACTGTGGCTGTGGTGCTGCAGAGCTGTCCAGTGTTGTTTACACATGACACTCACGGTGCCCTCCTCTCTCCTAGTCATGCCCGCTGCCCCTTACTGGGTCATCTCCACTGACTATGAAAACTACTCCCTGGTTTACTCCTGCACTAACATCCTCTGGCTCTTCCACATGGACTATGCCTGGATTCTGTCAAGAGCTCCTGAAATGCACCCAGAAACGGTGGAGCACCTGAAGAGTGTTCTCCAGTCCTACAAGATTGACACTGAGAAAATGATGCCCACTGATCAAGCCAACTGCCCTGCTGAGATGTAACTCCTGGCATGCAAGGATACAGCACCAGACCAGAGATGAACTTTGTTGCTTGCTTTATTATCCATTAGAATTTCTCTATGTACTTGAGAAATTTAATAACCTCTTTGCTAACAGTAGTTTGCCAGCCCAAAGTTACTCCTTGCTGTCATTCCCCCTATCAGTCTTTGCCCTCTTTTTGTCTTGCTCTGACTTTTACAACTTAATTGACTGAGTCAGTGCTAATGGGCGAAAGAAACACTGAAGGGAAGACATGAAACTCTGCTGTTGCTGTGAGTCCTTCAGTACGTAGATAGGAAAGGGTATGAGATGCAATGTGCAAGTTCTGGGGGAAAATCGTTCATCACACAGCCCCAGGTTTGTTTCCAAATTTTGTCTTGATGCTTCTAGGCCTGCCAGGAATCTACAGTGTCTGAGCTACACTGTGGGCAGTGCCTTAGCAGCAGCAACATCCAGATGTGATGGGTCAGTCCTGCAGCCTGGGAACTGAGACTGGGGGTCTCAAAAGTTTTCTGATGCAGGGCTGCAGGCAAATGTTGCCACTAAGTCAGCAGACCTCCTTGCTAGAAATCAGATCTTGCCCTTTCTATTTTAAATCTAAAAATGTCCAGAGATTCAGCATCATTCCATCCCCAGTGTCTATGTCTCCTTCTCTTGCCTCTAATGGTCCTGCACTCCCAAGGGGCCAGTGCTGACTATACTTGTAAGCAGACATAAAAAGATGGGGCTGCTCCCTTGCTCTCTCTTCCAGAGGCTTTTCCCTGAACACCCTGGCTCTGCCCGACATCCTGCCCACTGCTGTTGCATGTGCCGAGTGCCTGCTGGCACTGCATCTGCCCTGGCAGGTGTTCAGCAGGCACCACAACAACTCTGCTTGAATAGCATTCATGCAAATCATTAAAAATGAAATAAAAATACCTGCTTCAGGTCTTTTGTACCTTCCCAGCTGCACAACATTTGCCAGCAGGCTGAGGGGCTTAGTGTGTGGGGTCTGCCCCTCCTCTGAGGCCACAGGACTGCCAGAGCAGGGCTGCAATGAACATAACAACCACAGCTGAAGGGAAATGGTTTTCACCAGGAGCCTGGAGCTGATGTGTAGGCACCCCCCATTGTCTCAGCCATGCCAGCAATTTTTTGTTGCGGCTTTGACTGACAGTGTCCCCATCTCCTGCTGCTTTTATTGATATGAAGAAATAATGGTGTGGATGTAGAATGCTGTAAATCTGCAGGAAACATTCTACACTTATTTTAGTGGGACCCTGGGGATGTGGGTGTGCTGCAGAGCACTTTCTTGCCCTGGGAGAGCTACAGGAGCTGAGCAGGGAGCAAGTATGTCACTAATTATTACCACCTGGAGGAGGCCAGGATGGGAGGGACCAGAAACAACTGCTATGTTTAAGTCATTATCCCTTTAAACTTTCAAATCCTTATACCACAGATCCTGTGACACAGCATCAAACAGTCCACCCAATTCTTCAGGCTCTAAGGATGATGGACATGTGAGGATACAAACAACTGTGTGGTGCCTCCCAAGTGTATCAGATTTTGGGTGTAATCATTTCATCACTGCTTCATAAGGTTCCCATTTTCCTCCTCACATGGATCGTGTTGCTGTAGCCCCCATTCCCTGTGCTGCAAGCCCATGGCACGGTGGCTGTGTAGCACTGAGCCCTAGGGTTGGGAACCTGCAAGCCCATCATCTGGGCAGCCACCGCCCCTGGATCTGGCTAGGAACTGGGATCTGCACGTGCTACTGAGAAAAGGGAATGTTTCACTCAGTGAGAAAACCCTGATGCCTGAGCCCTCTGGAGACCACGTTGGCTACTTCATTGTGCCACAGAGACTATGACAAACCCAGGCTGCTCTGCAAACACATTGTGCTGGGGGCATCTCTGCATGGCGGCACAGAGAGCTCGGGGGCACCACGGTACAGCTGTGGCGTGTCCTGCCATGTGCCAATGGATATCCACAGCACAACAGCACACAAGTGGGACACCCTGCACATACAAAACCCTCATGTGCATGAGGGAGTGCCACACACGCACAAGCCCCACGCAGTCCCGAGAGCTCCGTGGATGTGCAGACATCCCCGGGGCAGCACATACCTCCCAGTGTGCAGGCCCCATCAGACCTCTGTGTCCATGTGTCCTCATCAATGTATGTACGTATCTGAAGGGGGCATGCCAAGAATACAGAGCCAGGGTCTTCTCAGTGGTGCCAACCACTAGGATGAAGGGCAATGGACAGAAACGGATACACAGGAAGTTCCACCTGAATATGAGGAAGAGCTTCCTTACTCTGTGGGTGACGAAGCACTGGAACATGCTCCCCAGACAGGCTGGAGTCTCCCTCACTGTACATATTCAAGAACCATCTGGACATAATCCTGTGCCATGTGGTCGCTTCCAACCTGACCAATTCAGTGATTCTGCATCTGTGTTCCTGTGTGTCCCTGTGTGTCCTCGTGTGCCTATGTCTGTGTGTCCACATATCTCTGTGCCTGTGTGTCCCCGTGTCCGTGTGTCCCTGTGTCCGTGTCCCTGCTCCTCTGTGTCCGTGTCCCTGCGTCCATGTATCCGTGTGTCCCTGTGTCCGTGTCCCTGCTCCTCTGTGTCCGTGTCCCTGCGTCCATGTGTCCGTGTGTCCCTGTGTCCGTGTCCCTGCTCCTCTGTGTCCGTGTCCCTGCGTCCATGTGTCCGTGTGTCCCTGTGTCCGTNGGAGGGGCGGTGGCAGCGGCGGCGGCGGCGGAACCGGGCGGGCGGCGCGGCCATGGAGGCGCACTCCGTGCCCTCGGTACCGGACGCTTCGGCGACGGGGCGGGGGCCCATCAAGGGCATCCTGAAGAAGAGTGGTAGCAAGGCATCGCCGGGAGCGGCCGTCGGGGCGCGACAGAGCAACCAGGCCTGCGACGAGGACGAGCACGGGTGAGGCCCCGGTGATGGGCGGCGGCGAGTCCCCGCAGGGCCTCCCTCCGGCCGTCCCGCTCCTCCGAGGAGCCCGCGGAGCGGGATCAGCCGGGCGGCGTCTCCAGCCGGGGCTGCTTCGGTGCCCCGTGCTCAGGAGGATGCTGCGCGGGCGGGAAGGGGGGTCCATGCTGTGCCCCCCGTGCGACGGCGGGCCCGAAGCTCGGCTCTGCTCGGCGGTGGGGATCAGGCAGTGGGAGCACCTGCCGAGCTTGGGGTACCCATGAGAGCAGTGGGATGCCGGGTGTGCACCTGGGCGGAGGCAGGGAGCGCTGCCCGCATGAGGCCGGCGGTAGCTTTCGCCGTGGCTGCTGCCGAGGAGTGGCAGTCACCTGCCAAGTGTGGTAGCTCACAAAGGGTTTTACAGATGCTACGAGGATAGTTCACAGTTTGGGAAGTTTGCTTGATTTATTCTCAGCCTTCTCATAGGCAGCTCATTTCTTGTAAGTAGAAGTGCGTCCCTGGAGAGGGGTCGTCTTAAGGGCTGAAACAGCAAGATGTATTCTCGGTTGGTCAGGATCTATCCGTAAAGATCTTACACTTCAGAATGTGCCCAGGCGTGTGGTTCGTGACATGAATGACATGAAAATCTTGGTTTAATTGTAACATGCCGAGTTAGTCCAATTATGCAAGAAGTGGTCTTTAGCTGACCAGTATCTATCCTTGATGGGTAAGAATTCCTACACTTCCTGATGTATCCAGCACGTGCTGCCTGCCGTTGCTCTGATTCTCCATCAAGTTATGACGAGCAACGTTTGACTTGAACTCTGTGTTTACAAATTTGCTTTGGACAGTTTTCTTTTTTTGGCACCTCACTCAGTATTGCAAGGAGAGAAATAATGATAAAATAAAACGGTCACGGTAGAGTTTTTTTGTATTATGGTAATATTCCTTTCCTCTTTGCCTAGTTAAGTCATGAATATAGTCTAAATTCAGGAAGGTGAGAAAGAAGAGGTTTTGGTTTGCAGTGTTGCTTGTGTTAGCTGCTTCTGCGTTCAGAGAAAAATTGCAACTGAATGAATGAGATGGTGTTTTTGAAGCAGGTGAGTGTAAGTAGCAATATGTTACACAAATGTGATTTTTTCCTTTCATTTTCTATAGTTCTAATGTTATGTAGCTCGATGTGTTTAGTATCACACCAGACATAGTACAACTGACTGTTGGTAGCCTTTGTTTCATTTAATGCAGTTTCTTTTGTACCATCTTGAAAACTGAGTAGAAATTTGAGTATGAACTGATGAGTGTATGGTATATTGGTTATTGCACACAGTAATTTCTTGGGAAGCAGTTAGTGGGCTGAAGTCCAGTTTCTATTTCGTGTTTACCAATGTGAGCCAATAAAGTAAATTAGATTAATTCTGAAATTGCCTTGCAAGTTAAAAGATATTGGCTAAACCTGGCAGGCTGCATTAGAAGATTTCCTGGAAAGATATGTACCAGGTATTTAAGGCTGGTTTGTGTGTAGGCATTATTTTTGGTTGGCAATGCATCATTATGTCAGTGTTATTTCTGATTTCAGCAAAATAATTTTGTTTTTAGAAGAATGATAAGTACTACACTTGTGATTTTCCTTTGAGATTAAAGATTAGTTAATAAAATTCAGGTATCTGTTTTTTTCATTCTTGTGCTTATTTCTAATACTGAAATTCAGGTCTGAATATCTTTAAAAATAGCTGTAGATGAAAGAGCCCATTGTGTCAGCTATCATCTTTTAAAGCACCATGTTCAGAAGACCTCTCATGTACTTGCATCATTACTGACCTTGTGCTGCTGTTAGTGATGGTAACATTGTTTGGAAAACTTCCTTAATGAAGATATGATGCAAGAGGGAACCTTTAGAAAGCGGGACATCACTGGAACTGCATCCTAAGAGCTGAGATTGTGGTTTAATGGCAGATATGTTCTTGGCATTCCTGGGGTACAGTATTTTTTGCCTTCAGACCCCTGTAAGAGCCTGTGAGCTACTGGATGTGATATTTTACAAAGGGATTATGGAAGTGAGTGTGTGTGTGTGCAGAACCAGCTGTGTTGGAAGAGGTGAGTCTCTATGGTAGGAACAAGTGAGGTGTGAGAGGTGTTCCTTGGTTCTCACTGCTGCTGAAACTTCTTGCCTGTCCACGCCACCTCCTATGGTGTCAAATGAAGTTATTATGTATGCTTAAACATGTGAGAAAATACAAATGAGCACTTCTGAGATTTTTCAAATCTGATTTTCCTAAGGAAGATTAGATTTCCTATTTCTGTATCTGAAGGAGTGTCAGGATGTATTTCCCTGTGATGGTTCTAAGGTCTGTCATTAGTGTTACACTGTGCAGACATGCCTAAGCATGCAAAATTGGAGACAAACAAGGGAGGTGTGAGTTTTTAGAGCACTGAGTCACTCTCCTGTGATGGCTTTTTACAAGCAGGGGTGAAATGACATGTTTTTCTCTTGGCCACTAATGACTTTTTTTTCCCCCCCTGCAGGTGAAATTTAAGTTGTGCTTTGGGAGGTGTTCCATAGCCAAGGCTTTTAGTGTTGGAATCTGAGTTCAAAAAAAATGAGTGTGAAAAACTAAGCCACTAAAAACTCATTCAGTCTTTTATTTATGACTCACTGACTTGCACACTGTGGGCTGTCTGATTTCCAGCACGATGCATGCCGAAGGGATTGTTCCAAGATTGTCAATAGTATTATTAGGTGGAGTTGTGAGCCTGGGCTATAAACCTTGATGTGCTCTGGGCAAGTGAACACAAAGCATGTGATGGGAATTTCTCCCATCTGTTGTATTTCCTCATCAGTTGAGCTCTCTCTCTTTATATGGGCTGTGTACCATTGTCCAAGTGCTCTGGCTGGTAAAAATCCTCACTGTGTGACCGAGTGAGCATCTTATGTTGGTCATGGATGAACTTTAGGCTGTGTTTAACGGGGGATTTTTCGACTCCTAACCAGGCAGCTTTGAATGAGTGGCGTTCCTAGACTGAAGCTCTTGCTTTGTCATCACGAAGCTCATGACTCCCCGCCCTGCCAGAGCCACGATCTGACTCACGTGTTGTCCGCTTATGCTGCAACCTTGTGTTTGCACAAAATTATTAAATGGACCTGAAGCCTCGAACATGAGATCTTGGCACTGGTTGCTGTATGCTGAGGGGATTAAGATCACTCAATTTGTATTAATTTCTGGAGTGTAAGCCTGCGGTATGTAGGATTCAGCATCAACCCCCATATCTATTTTTTTCTCTTTGGTTTTTTTTCCCCACATTGTATTATGCAGTGATCCTGTAAATGTAGAATGTAGTTTGTGCTTAGAATTTTGCTTTATCGGTTTTGTTTTACAGGCAATATTCTGCTGAAGAGCAGTTGTGTTACTGAGACTGAATATATCTTTCAGATCTGTTATTGCAGCAGTCTGTCTTTAAACAAGAGCAGTTAAGTGGAAGTCTTGCAGCCAACGGCCCCACCCCCCTCCCTCAAAAACCCAAACAACAACCACCCCAAACCAAACAAAAACCCCCACAAAATCCACAAAGTCCTGTAATGCTTGCTTCCTTAACTAATAATTTGCAACAACAATATATTAGTTTCTAAGGTAATATTAAATTTTGGAATTATTTTAGTATTCTAAAATTAAATTTATTGGTTTAATCTAAGGGAAAAGCCACCTTATATGAAACTTGCAGTAACCTTTTTAGAGAAGGTGTAGAACATGGTGGTTTGTGTGGATTAAACACTTTTTTGTGGCTTTTAGATCTGTGGACGGATGTCTCTTCCTCTGACCACAAGGCAGATGCTTTCCTTGTGGCTTATATATTTTGTTAGTGAGCAGTCAGTGTGAGTGAGCTTTAGTTTCTTCAAATATACATAAAATGGTACGTTTTCTGGTTGACTGAGAAAATTCTAAATAATTTAGCATCACTGGTGCCTGTCTATAAAATGTGAAGCTCCCTCGGCTTAATTATAGCAGTGAATCAGCTGGCTTATGATTCCAATTTAGGATGACAAAAGCAGTATTAATAACTAGCTTGTTCTGTGCTACTTATTTCACTGCAGAAGGGGATTTGTTGGTTGCCGTTGTTTATGTAACAGTTTTGCTAAGAATCATTCCAATTTCCTCAGCAGAGGTGAGCTAGAAGGTATCAGGTTCTGTTTACGTGGGTTGTAATAAGAAGAATTCTCTTTTTACAAGTTACTGTGAAATCAAACAGTTCGCAAGAAAGTAATTGAACGAGACCAGGAGTCTCTGAATTATGTGAATATGTTTATAGATCATTGAGTTTATTTAGCTATTGTGACTTATTAGGGAAATTAAGTTGCACTGATAATTTGTCATGACTTAAGTATGTCTAGAATAGTATTTAATAGTCATACTTTGAACACGCCTGTGTGTCATAACAGTATTTTTTGTGCTAGTATGTAGGAGAGAAGAGATGATGTTTTAAAAATTCGTTCTCTGGTAAAGCAGACCTAACTGTTTTAGAATATAAGAAAATTTAACTTTCTGTCCTTATTTCAGTAAAAAATCCCAGAAGTGGGATGAAATGAACATCATAGCTACATACCACCCTGCAGGCAAAGATTATGGCTTGATGAAAATTGATGAACCAAGTACTCCTTACCACAGGTATGCTTGCTAAAGTGTTGTCCTGAGTGCTGCCAGGTGGAATTGTGGGTTTAGAGCAAAAGTTACTTTGTGGGTGATGTAGCATTACTGTTCGGGCCTGCTGGGTATATGCAACGTACTCAGAATTACAAAACTTCTAAGTAAGGAGAACAGTCTAAAAGGACAAAGTGTAAAGGACAAAGTTTAGAAGGTTTGTGTCCAGCAGACTTTAGGCTTTGAATGGAATAAATAAATCTGACTTGTATAGATTTTATTTTTTTTCAGTACTAGAATATAATAGTTGACAGATCAATATTTAAAGTAGATTTGGCAAGCTTTTAAAGCATTAAATGAGTCTTTTAGTTGAGAGTTGTAAGGTTTTGGCTGTTTTCTTGAGCAAACTACAAGCAGCAAATGACTAAAAAAGGCTACTTTTTGTTCACCCTCCAAGCATGGTAGGAGAAGATGATGAGGATGCAGTGAGTGATTCAGAATACGAGCCCTTAAGAGCAGATGTGTTGAGTAAAAAGTAAGTATTGCAATAAAAAAAATTGACTGAATGTTGAGAGAATCTGCTCTTTCCTGGGGTAGATTTTCTTTATGGAAAGTTGTTGCTGGTTTCTCTAGAAGCTGCATTTTTGCTATTGTCAAATTAAGTGGTTTCCAGTGTTTGATAGTGCTACTGGTAATTTAAATCTCTTACACGTTGTTACTGCATATAAATATAGCAAAAATAATGAACAAAGCTGTTTGTATGAGTGTTCTGAAATGTCGTGTATTTTAAACAGTGAAAAACTTGCTGTTTCAGCATTTTGTATTGCATGATTTATGTAGACTAGCAGCTGCAGCTGAAGGTAGAGGACCCAAGATTATAGCAAGGCAAGAAGAAAGCAGTGAGGAGGAGGAAGAGGATGAAGAATTAACACCTGAAGAACGGGGTAGGCATAAGTTGTTTTCTTTCTTTTGTTTAGACTCTTTTCCTACAAATAGTTTCAGATTTTCAGTAAGAAATATTTGGGAATAGGAAGTACTATCAGAAAAATGTTATGCTTTGAAAATGGAGATAACTAGTGTTTGAACAAATATGCTGCTCATTTCTAATCAGGAATGTTTGGTTTGGGATGTGCATATAAACAGGAATTTGCTGTTGCTGGCTGCCTCCCTGTATACAAGCTTAAGGTGTGGGAATTCCTGCTAAGACACCTCAAATACGAAGTTCTGGTTTAGGGGTGAAGGACTGGTTCTTAATCTGAACATACTTAAGGTAGACTTAACTCAATGAGTATCATTGTAAATAAGATCCTACAAATTGCTTGCAAACATACAGATGATATTTCTGTTGTTCTCAAAGCAACTGTAGGTGGATGCAGTAGGAAGTCTGCTGTTATTTCAAAGCAAATAGCACATTTAACAGAGATGTTATTTCATATTAACTTGGACTAGAATGTTTTGAGGGAACAGTCAAACAATAATACTTCTAATGTTTCAGGTTTGTATTATGAAGTTGGTGCTTCTCAAATTTCCTGGCCCCAACTTTGAGTGTGTAACCTTGCTATACTAAAGGAAGGAAAAGAACAAAGTATTGGGGCTGCCAATAAGTAAAGTTTATTTTAATTATAATGCATTACTGCTGGATATGCTAATGTTTAGTATATGGAGCAGAGCTGGCTTCAGGCCATGGGGAAGTGCAAGATATTTTCTTCTACATGTGGTAAATATATCTCTCATAACTGACCTTTGGTAGCTAGCCAGGAGTCAAGCCGCACATCTGCAAAAGTTCTCTATCCCAGCAGTATGTCTCAATTTGTCCTTGAGTTTACTTAGAAAGAAGGCTTGTGAAACTTTGGAGTTTTGTGTACTTTCACCAGACGCTTCTCGTGGTTCAGACTTGTTCTTAGTTGCAGCCAGGTTCTTTTAAGAGTGCTTCAGAGATTCCAGTACATCAGTTACTATCCTTTTTGTAAGTCAGACTCATTTTAAAAGAACACTCCACTGCCTGAAGATGATAATTTTAATTCAGTGAGTTCTTCTTTGAAGAAGATGTAAATTGATTTTTTTTTTTAAGGGAAGAAATAGGTATTTCCATTTGTTTGTCCACAGAGAAGAAGAAACAGTTTGAAATGAAGAGAAAAATGCACTACAATGAAGGAAGAAACATCAAACTGGCAAGGCAGCTCATTGCAAAAGAACTACATGGTGAGGAAGAGGAAGATGATGAGGATGAAGAGATGCGTGATGCTGCAGATGTAGAAACAATGAGTACAGAAGCTACCGAACACGGTGAGCTACTGATTAGTTAAAAAGCACCTGTAAGTACTAGTGGCCCTTTGAGCCTTTGAGAAATGAACATACTCAAGTGTGAGAATGACTAGAAGGGGTAAAGTATGTATGTAACACTCAATGAGCAATGCTGCACACTGTCTTGATAGGTGGATTTGTAACATGGAACAAAACCTATCAGTGTTGATAAATAGCATGTAGGGTTTTGTTTGTTGTGACATAACAGAAAAACAAACATCTCTGCTTCTTACCATTTCCCGAACATAACTGACTTTGGGTAGTGAAGTTAGTTGTCAGTATCCTTTTTAAAGGAGAAGCTGTCTTGTACTGAACACTTAAGTGACCACATGGGAAAGCCTGGCTTTTTATTGTGGGTCATTTCCCATTCTGCTCCCAATCCATCCTGTAGCCAGCAATGGGAAATCACCATCAATGTTTCCTCCCTGTTGAGAGAACTGTATCTGTCTTCCTGAGGAAGAACACTGTAATGTAAAATTGCTGTTAGGCCTTCAATACAGACTCGTCCTTGAGCAGAAATGTTCATTTCTATAGCATGGGATAAGACTCAACTTTGCTTTTAGTGCAGCTATGGGAAGATAGTCTGGGATGTTTAGTGGGAGCTGTTTCTGGAACTTGTTTCAGGGATGTCTCTTCATAGGAATCTCCTAAACCTATAGAGGCTGACACCTTCTCTTTCATCTTTAAACTTCTCTCTGGGTGAAAAGTCTTAGACTTTTGTGGTGGTCTTCTGGTGAATAATTATGGTTCACTCCCCACCTCTTTATGTGACAGCACTTCGAGTAAGTTTTTGGCATTAAAAAACCACACATCTGTTGCTCATGAGACTGGTGGCAGTGAAGTCTGTAAGCCTCGTTCATCTGTGGTTGGCAAAGCTATGAGATATTAGCATGGTCTGCAGACTTGGGAAGATGCTGCATGGGCTTAACTTGGTTCACATCTGCTTTTCACAACCATGTGAACTAGGAACTCTTAAAATTAATTTAAATCGCACGCAATAAAAAGGTGATTTTTCAAAGTTGCGTGTTGAAGTTCTGTGGATTGCACCTTTTCGTCCTGTTATTTATTACAGGAGGACTAATTCCTTCACAATTGCTCTGAAAGGGTCATTTGCTATATGTCTGAGACCCATTACTAGACTGACTTTATCCAGTAACTTAACATAGGCCTTATAATGGCTATTTACTAGAACTTCACTCTCCAGGGGAAAGGAGGGCTCCAGTAGCCAACCGTATGACCCTTCTGCATGGCCTGAAGCTGCCATCTCTCTGCACTCTGCTGTAAAACAGAGGCAACTCCGCTTCCCAGCTGCATTCACCAGTGGAAAGAAGGCAGACCTTTGCAGCATATTTCCATCTCTATTGTTGAAGTCCATTCCACCTTCCTCATAACCAGCTTGAGAGCCACAACTGGTAATTATCAATTTTAGACTGCTCATGGCTAATAGATTCCATAAATGTAACTGTCTGCCAGTGTAGCAACCCGTTAACTAACTGGTTCACCTCCACACCACAGCATATAGAAATACTTTCCATTAACCTGATGTAGTTCTCAGTTCTTCACTTTTCTATCATTCTGCTTAAACCTTCATGTTTTGTTATCTCCTATCAGCTATCACAGCCTTTAATCTCTGTCCTTGATCAGTTCTTCTGAGGTTAAGTACTGGTCTCACTTTTGTAGCAGCTGGTGAATTGAATGTCCTTAGATGGATTATGTGACAGGGTTGGGCAAAGGATGATGGGATATGGACAAAACTGTTAATAAATCAGTCTTCTGCCACTGCCCACATTTTAAGAAATTCCTACAGTGACATGAGAAGTGTTCAGCACATAGCTGTATTAATGTCAAAGTTTTGCTGAAATAACTTTTTTGAGATAACATCTATTTATTGCTTTCTCATCTGTATTCTGAGGACACAGAAGAATCTCCTTATTCATAAATGTTAATTAGAGCTACAGAACATTTGTCAAATAGATAGCTTTAACACATGCTACTTGGGTTTTTTGGTCATTGTGCTTTTGGTCATGATGTGCTTTTGGTTACATTAAGCACTTGAATATTTAAAAATGAGGTTGTTTCCTTCATGGAAGAAAATCAAAATACTATTAATATTCATGTTCCTGGGAACAGTGTATGGAAGGATTATTCACCTGGATAGCTTTCAAAGAGCTCTTTGACTTGAAATTGTATTTTAAAGTACTTTGGTCTAGAGCAGAAAAGGGAAGGCGCCTTTACTCTTGTATTGGGTGATGCATGAGTTGATTTTTGCAATGACTTGTTTTGGTTTCACTTTGTTAAACTGACTAAGAGCCCTGATGTTTGCATTTTACTGCAAAGAAAATGTCCTGGGTTTTCTGCTTGTCATATTATAGCTATATTTTTATAAATTCTACCATTTGACTTCAGTTCTTGGGAAGTTGTGGGGATCATGATGTGGCTGCCACTCAGCTATTAGGCCAGTCAGTTTATGTGAGTGAGAGCTGCCATGCAATGTCTTTTTATTCCAATGGAATAACATGACTTCTGTAGTACTGACAATTGTTGCAGGTAAAGATGTGACATAAGAGACATTTCCTAGTGGTCTGTTGTGACTCTGGGGTTCCACTGGCTCCTGGGTTGTTTTTCAGGCAATTTGAGAATCACTTCTCACTTGGAATTTTTTTTATCCATGAAGAACCCTTAAAGATTCTGTACTTCTCTTACCTGATGTTCCTTTCTACCCTCTAATTCTGTCTGGTTTGTATTTGAACAAAACTAACAGTACTCTTTTGATCTCTACAGTCTGCTTTCAAAGAAGGGGCTAAAGACTTAGGGCAGGTTTAAGGAGGTTCCTATCACATCCCACCAGGTCCACTAATACAAGTTGCACTTCTTGGTTACAGACTGAGATTTCTTGCTGATTGAAATGAAGATGGCCAGTCCAGTCAGTGATGGTGAGAACTCTTTGTGTATTTTTGCTCCTGTCTTCATTGTGGCTGCAGTGGAATGGATGGATCATTCCTTTCTTCCCTCAAGTAGCCGTACCTTATTCCATGCCTATGGATTCTGGCAGCCAAGCTTTTTTTGTGGAAAGGAAAGTAGAAGTTGTAATGGACTGCATGTGGCAGGGGGGTTGGAGCTGGATGTCCTATAAAGTTCCTTCCAACCCAAACCATTCTATGATTCTGTATTTGCTTGCTTCAGCGTTTCAGCCTCTCTGGCTATGTGCTATTTATGACTCCATGAATGACATAAATAGACTTTGTCAGCAGAAGTGACCTTTGTTTCTCTCCATAAAAACCTTCCCTTTAGAAACTCTCTTTGAAATCACTGAAGGAAATATTCCTAATGTAGGTAAATTTAAGCATGATGATTTCAGTGCAGACCTGTCTTCTGCTACACAAAAGTATCAGCCAGAGGGTGTTGTCTATAGCAGTTTAATTGACAAGCAGTAAGACTATTGTTCTCTCCCTCTGGTTCATTTAGCTTCATTGCTCTGCTAACCCTGCTCAGATGGCATTCAACAGCTGAGCTGTCACTGATTGGGTGTGCCCTTTGGCCTTTGGTAGATACAGAACATGTTGTGTTTTCTTAACCAGGGCAAGCATCATCCTAAAGATGTGAGAAGTGAGAAGGCTGAGAGCACACAGCAATCAGTTCTGCTGGTTAACTGTGCTGTTTGCTTGTTAAACTGCACATTACCAAATCTAAACCATGCCCAAGCCTAACTGACCTTTGTAAAAACACTATCATTTCGATGAGGTATTCTTTGATCTTTGCCTTCTGCTGCTAAGATTTTAGGGGTAGCTAGCTGGATAGATAGAGTGGGCTTTTTCATATGAAAAGCACTAAGGAGAAGTTTTATCTGATTTATTACTGTGCTTTTGCTCAAAACCGTGAGTTAACAACTTCCTGAAAATACAACTGACTGTGCTCCTTCATGTATAAACCTGGAGTTTTTTTATTTCAAATGTCTCATCTGGAACTGAAATTTGACCTGGGAAGTACTGTGTTTGCTGGCGTTTCAGGAAACTCATGTTAGTTCTTAAGACCTGAGTTAAATCCTCCCAGTTCCAGGGGTGATGAACACTTAGTGCTGTGTGTGCTCAACAATGGTGTTGGCCATCTCTTTAGAGCATGAGGGTGAAATATTTGAGGGTGAAACTATTTTAGAAGTTTCTGCACTCTCCAACTAAAAGCTTATGCATTGCTAAGAAGAGTTGGCAAATGTTATCTTTGGAGAAGCAAAGGATTTCAGGAGGATATTTGTGTGTGTTGTGAAAATATTCAATGGGTGTGAAGAATTACCTATTTTTTATAATCTTTCTTATGCAGCACATGTTACTCGTGACCAGCTGGAAAGCAGAGCATACAGCATAGAAGAAATCTGTCCAGAACTGTAACTGCTTGTCAAAGACACAAATATAAACATCGCTTCATGATTTTTGCAATTAAGGCTCTTAAATGTTAAGAAGCATATCAGTTACAATGTTGTATTGCCAAGAATGTTAATTTTAGGCTTGTCCATTAGGCAGAAAACACTGTCTAATTGATTTATTCTTGTGCCTAGTATTTCATGGAGAATACTGCTTCATAATCTGTTCAACCAGAATGGCATTCCCTGTACGTATAGCACTGATTATCTTGCGTGATGTACCGTTACTTTTGCTTTGAAACACTCACTATATTTTGGTTTTTCACTATTTATTTGCGAGTGTTTTAGATGTGGTGTCATATGGAAAGTTTTGGGATTCAAGAGCCAAACGGTACACCATATATCAGATTGACATGCAAGCTATTTATCAGATGTTTTAAGCAGTTTAAAAAGGGATTATTTAAGTCCTACAACTTTTGTTGTAAAGTGTTGACCTGTTAATCTAGATTTCAGTATGTTTTTACCTGCACTTTCCCAGTCTTTAGAACAAGAGCTGTGTTATTTCTTAAGAGCGGTGTTTGGAATCAGTTGTTAGTTTCTGACTAAAGTAGTACTAACATCTGGTGGAGGGAATGTTTTTACACTGGAAATGGCTAACTTGAACTTTGCATTTAACTGTCATAACCTCTTCCATCAGGACTGGTTGTTTTGTGGAGCTCTCTTTGCCTTGTTGTGAGAACGTGCAAGTTTCCTCCAGCTTTTCTCTTAAAATCACATCCACTGTTACTCTTCTGGCTCTTGTTTCAAATGTTTGGTTCTTTCCAGTTGCATGAACAGTGTTTGTGCTGTTAGCACCTGAAGAAAAACACCCAGCCACGAGAAAATACACATCAGGACTGTGAAGATGTGCTGAGCTTAGGCTCTGGCTGTTCTTTATTAAAGATAACTGCTGTTGATGTACTCATTTGGAGTTGGCAACTTCCATACTGAAAACCACTGTTCTAAATCTTCCTGTGTCCATTGCAACTTACAGCAACTGCTCTTGTAAAATGAAGGCTTTTTGGAAGCTAGAAGGGAAACTGCCTAATTCAAATACTTGTTTACAGTGTGGTTGTATAGCTGTAAAGAGGGATTCTGCACCTCCAAATTGCTATAAAAACTTCCCACTGGGTGGAATTTGACTGGTGAATGTTCCAGTATTCAGAGTAGTTCCTGGGTTTTATTACACAAATGAAGTATACACTTAAGCTTTAGCTTGGTTATGAAATACAGTGTATATCTTAATTTTGATCTGAATTTGATATGTTGCAAAAATCCATATAATTATATGGATCTATTTTAAAATGTCTTTTTCTCCACTGTATATGTGAAGTTTGAATAAAGGAATGAAAGTTATTTTACAGTTACATGCATTCTCAAGTGTGAGCTTTCCTGGAATCCAGAGAAGTTGAGAGTGAATAAGGTGATAGGATGCTGTCCTTTGAAAGATTTTTACAGGAATGATTCATTAGACTGGATGCCTTGCCAAAGATACCTGTGAGTTGTGCTAACTGGGTTTTGTAGTGTGCCTTTCCCAACTATCTCCTCTCATTAGCAGATAACAGGGTAGTCAGTTGTGGGTTAGTTAATCTTCTAAGGTCCTGAATCAAGATTAATAGCATCTTTTCACAATAAAGAGTTGAACTCTTGATTCCAGGCAGTGTGGTGATGCTAATTTTTCAACATGGAGAATGCTATTTCTTCTTGTATCAAATGTGGTCACGTCTGTAGAGTAAACTGGGGCAAAGAGTAATCATTTAGATAATTCTGACTCCTCAAGTCGCTTACTGTAGCTTTCAATTTGGCTCCCAAAAATAGGATTTCAAAACTTTAGGTTTTTACCCTTTATATACCAGCTTGCAGTGTTCAGAGTGTTGGCCTGTGTGTGTTGAGCTGTATTTCAGACTGAGCAGCTGCTGGCCTAGCCTGCCCCAGCTGGGCACTGCAGTCCTGCTCTCGGCTAAGTTGTGTCGCTTTCAGACTGAGCATGGACGTGGGGTCCAATGTGTGCATGTAACACAGATGTATCCTCTGAGGCTGTGGAACAGATCACTTGTACTTTGTGGTTAGTACACATGAGTACTTTGTACCTGCAATTAAGGTAGAATCCAGTAGCAGCTCTTACCTGAGCTAATGTCCTGCCCTCCTTAACCCCCCACTTTCTTCTGTCTGAGACCATTTCGGTGCTCAGCAGGGCTTCTTTGTACCTTACAAGGTCTAGAAAGCATTTTGTTTAACAAACTTTGCTAACTTCCAATAAAGACCTTTCCTGTAATGGCTTCCAAAATCCTGAATTAAATGAGTATGTAACTTTGAGGGAGGTATGGTACACAAATACATGAAGATGGTTTTAAATGAACTGCAGAATGTATAGTAGGTCCCTTCATCACTCAGGTGATTTTGAGCTGTTTGGGTGATCTCCCTTTTTCTGTGCCACCAAGCGCCTAAGTTCCAAGTTTGATGCCATTTTGAAACTTGTTTTAGTTTGGGGTTTTATTAAAGGCTTTGTTCTCTTTATTCTCCTCAGTGCTAGCAAAAATTCTGTTCACGGTGCTTCTTCATCTTCCTCAGCAGGAGTGTAACCTGATGAGTGAACCTGATGCTGCTTCTAATTGAAAGGCTGGTTTACTTGGTTTTCTCCAGGCTTACACCTTGATGCATTTCAAAAGCTAAATCAGGCAAGTTTTACTTTGCAGTAGCTCCAGAAACTCCATATAGCTTATTTTACAAAGGGATGTCTGATTTCTCTCTGCTTGAGAAGTATCAGTTACAAGTTCCCTGCTGAATGGGGACAAGAGAAGAAATGCCTTTTCTCTTTTTACATTTGATGGGGACTTAGCTTGCGTGCACATCTTAATCTTCAGGTGCATATTGTAAAGACTCATTTGTACAATAAAGAGTGGTGTAAAGAGGAAACAGACACACAGCCCTTACTAATGTGGACAGGTGAGCTCCACAGCACCATAGTTGTGAAGCTTCTTGCACGGGTTTAAGTCCTCAAGTTGCATCCTGTTAAGAGAAAGCATTTTCAATACACTTCCAATAGGAAGATCACTTGCAAGTAAGAGCCTTAACTCGTGTCTATGGAGGTTTTTTTTTTTTTGTCCTTAGTTTCTTTCCCACCAAGCTGTACACAGTTCATGGAAACTGCAGATACTTTTTCCACAGCTCACTCTCTTGTGTGAAACTTGTACAGTCTTACCAGAACTCTTTGTTTCTGTAACATACTTTTTTGTGGTATTATGATGCCACCTCACAAATGTAATTATTCTGTTTGAAACCAGTGTTAAGTGTCACAACGTAAATAAAACCATTGTTTTCATTACTGCCTTATGGCACTAATACTAATCTAATGTTTGGCTTCTTGGAGCTCTTCAAAAGAAAGTGGCAGCTACTGTAAAGTTTGCAGGTGTGCTCATAGATAGATTCTTAAACCAATATTGCGCTTTCCTCATGACTCCAGTTTAGTCTAACTTTGATGTAAATCAGTTTGTACACACAGTCTGATTTGCTGGCTTGCCTAGACCTGAGGGTATATCTGGTAACCAGAATCATGAACTTAAGATAGCAGCACCACAAAGAAGATTGCATTTTTCAAGGTGTTTTTCTTTGTGTGTTGTAGGAATTTAAGTACAACTGGTCTGTCTCTTCATGGTCAACACTGAGTCATCGCTCACTAACATTGAGTAATGGAAAATGACGAACACCAAGTACTCCTTAGAGTAAAACTATTCCTCAAAACAGAGCTAGGCTCTTCAATTGCATACTTTAGTTGAAAAGAGGATTTCACAACATAAATGCAGCCTCAGTGATAAAAGTATTTCTTAAAATGCTGCTTTTCCTGAGTGGGTATGACTTGGATCCTTAATCAAAATAGTGGTCGTTTGGCTAGTTTTGGTGAGGGACAGCTTACAAAAATATAGTCATTACACCTGTGTAACTTGTAGGTTGGTTCTGACATTTCACCAATCTTATAAAAAGAATAAAACCTGACACCCTAAACCACAACTGACTGAACCAAAAAGTGCTCCTTTACTTCTGTGGAAGGACACCTTAACTGAGGGAGGGGGACAGTAAGGGTCCAACAGGCATTCATCTTCTTGGAAAGGAGAGTTAGGTTCCCCTCCATCCTTCCACGGTGACTGTTTCTCCTTGTAACGCTGAAAGGAAGTCGGGGAGAGAGAATGGGAAGAATAAGAAAAAAGAGATAAAAAAAGAGGTGAAACTTAGTGCAGATGCTGGAGTGAGAGAGGGTGTGCAAACTGCAGGGGATAAGTGGGCTTGCTGGAAGCACATATGGCAACTTCTCAAACTCCTGGAGGAGCCAAGAATGAACAGGATGGAGCCTGTAATGTGTGACTACTTCATCTTTGCCAAGTTTAACCTGGATAGTAACTTCTCAGTTGGTGCTTTGAGGAGGAGTCGGATGCTCCTTTGTCAGTTTTACCTCTGGGAACAATAAGCAGCACCTAACTGGTTAAAGATCTTTTTCTGTATTCCCTTAAAGATGCTGAAATCTGCAGTGTTCTGCTGTCCTTCACTGCAGACTGGAGAGGACCAACATGGTCCTGCTAAGTCTGATTCACTCTACTTCAAAATATTACCCACTCTAGTTCAAAAAGTATTCTGGGACAAAGGTTAGGTAAGAAACCCAAACACGCAGACTGTGTAGTCCTTGACACAAAAACCTGCGGTTTGCATTTCTCCTTCAAAGATACCCATGAGTCTTCCCCCAGAAGTTACTTCCTAGATCTAGAAGCGAATCACACTGGAGAGCACCCGGCGCTGGAGCTTTCTTCCTGCTGGTGGCACTCTCAGCAGGGCCACTGGCTGCCGGGGGAGCGCGTGTGGCGTGTGAGCTAGTGTGTGTCCCTGTGAGCCGGTATCAGCCACCAGTCAGACACCGTCCCCCGTGTGTCCCTGTGATCCCGCGGAGCTCTCCCACCGCAGCGCCCGCCTTGCCGCCCCCAGCACCGCGCGGACGTTGCGCGGCTCGGTGGGGTCGAGGGGCGGGGCCGAGCTGAGGGGCGCGGGCTGCTCTCGACTGGGCATCAACTGCTCAGGTGGGGCCCGGGCCGGGCCTTCCCGTGCGTCTCACCCTCGAGGTAAAGGTTCCTCCGTTTAAAGAAGAGCTTTAGTTTAAAAAAACGACCGGCTGAGCAAGGCCCGGCGCCACGATGCCAGGCCCTCCCCCGGCAACGTCATGGCGACGAGCGCCGGGCGGGCCGGGCTGTGGCCTCAGTGATCCGGACGATGCCTCAGCGGCGATGCAGCTGCCGATTGGCGGGCCCGGCTGTCACTCTGCGCACCCCCGGGCGGGAGCAATCGCTGCGGTGCCGGCGGTTGGCTGCCTCTTTTGGGCGGCCACGCTTATTGGGTGGTCTCCCTACTGAGCCCAGCTCCCTCGCGTTGTGACTGGCCGGCACTTTCGCGGGCGGTGGCTGCTGGCTGCCCCGTCCGTCATTCGCGTCCAGGCGGGGTGGGCACAGGGCGCTCCCGCCACCACCCCCGCCCTGAGCACCGCCCGCCGCCNGGAGGCAGCGGCGCGCCCCGCCACCATGAAGGTGACTGTGGATTTCGAGGAGTGCCTGAAGGACTCTCCACGCTTCAGGTGCCGCTGAGAAGGGGCCAGGCCGGGGTCGTGCCGGGGAACAGGAAGCGGGGCCGGGGGCGGGCCGGGCTGTGGGGGCCGTGGGGGTGACAGGTGCTGGCGAGCTGTGGGCAACCGGCTCTGAGGAGAGGGGCAGGCAGGGGCTGTTGTGGGTCCTGCTTGGGTGTGGGGGATCTGAGGAGGAAACGGGGGGAATGTGGGAAGTGCAAAGAAAAAGGGCAGCTTGTGTGGTACATGGGACTGGGTGAGCAGTGTGCGGGGTCTGGGGCTCGTGTGGAGGTAGCGCAGTGTGCAGTGAGCACTGCTGGGGTCACCCGCCTTTGAGGAGCTGGGGGTGAATGGTTGCGGGTGGCTGGTGCTAGGAATGCTCGTCAGCCGAAACAGTGTCAGCTGAGGCTCAGGCTCAGGAGGGTGAAGTATTAGGTGGTCTATCTTCGGTTCTTCAGAGTTGTGCTCACACTTCAGTTCCCAGGGTCTTCTGCCTGCATCTGCTGCATGGTCCGTATTTGGTGTGCCACCACTGGGGTGCCAGCAGCAAACAAGCTCAGTATCATCTTACTTCCTGTTGTCAGAGCAAGGCATGCACTCTTTTGTTTTTCTCCACTCGAGTCACCAGTTGTCTATCATTGCTATAGGGTTACTTCTGCTTACATCAGGCAACTTTCCCCGTAGTCTTTCCATATGTTTTTACCCATTTTACCCATCTCTATATATATATTTATATATATTTTACACTGTTGTATGTACTCAACACAATTGTGCCTCTCTGGGGCTGGTCTGTGCCTACATACACCCACTTTCTGTGGCTGGTATAGCCCTACTAGTTGGTGGAGATGCAAACAGCTCTGTGACGTGATGTGTCACTGCTGTGCCCCTCCTGTCCTATGCTGAGCCCATATCTGGAGTGCATGTGGCTCTGTGGTGAGCTCTGGCTGTTGAGGGAAATAGTACTGCTGTCTCTCTGCTCTCTGGCCATATGTTCACACCTCCTCTTTGTGTCAGCTTGAGCAATCCTGTGGTTCTGGGATGTAGAGGAAGTTGGAGAAGGAAGGTTGGTTGAGTGGCTTACCCTTGGCAGAAGTTGGAGTTCCTGTTCTTCCCTCCTTTGCTTCTGTTTCTGCTGCCAGTTTGTCACTGGCTGCTTTTCCCATGGGTTGTTTGATGACTGTGATGTGTGTTGTTGGATCCTTCAGTGAGCTGGGTGCCCTAGTAGAAGAGACTGAATGGTTCTCTGCCAGGTTAGTGAGTTGTGTCAGCATCGCAGCGGGTGCAAAACCTACTGAAGCTTATGGGGAGTAGAGAGAGGAAACTTCACTGCCAGAAGTAAGGCTAGCGGAAGGTAGTGGAGAATGAGACCTCCCTTAGGGCAGCAGGGAGCTTTTACATTGGTTTCACTGTTTCACAAGACTTTGCCCTGATCTGGACATGCTTACTAGTGTATGTAGTTTCTGAGACAACTATTGTTAGTGTTGGTCCATCCCATTTGGTGACAATACAGTCGTAGATTGGTACAATTTAACAGTAGAACTATACCAGTAGTTGCATTTTTTTAATTACTGATACCTGCTGAAGTATTAAATATACTTGAAAAAACAAGAAGTTGTGACTAAAATTCGTGAGCAGAAGTGTACTGCTTTTTCTTCAAGGTAAGTCATGCTAGTTCATTTTAATTCACTTTGTAGCATTCTCCTTTTGCCCCTCTTGATTCCTTTCCTTCAAAAAAAAAGGAAACTGGAGAAAACCCTTTGTTAGGGTCTTCTAGTACCTCATGGTCTTTTTCCTAGTCTAATACTACTACCTTTGACAAAATTACAGAAAACCTTATGGTGTAATCAGCTGATGCCAGCAAAACATCCTGCCAACCTTTAACTGATAGGAAATGGTTAAAATTGCAAGGCAAAATTCCTATAGTATTTCTGAAAAAAGTTCGTATCTCTCATTATTAGTCATTAATATTTGCTGATATAATTTTGGTTATTCTTAGTGTTCGTATCAATTACCCAAACACTAGAAACCTTCTGAATGAAAGTTACTGTGGTGGTTTTATTGAGGAATGACAGAGACACTAATGTAGAGCAAGGTCATGACAAAGTCCTACATTCCTACAGGGAGTAGTGTAGACATAAAGCACCTTCTTGCTCTGTGTTCCTCATAGCAAAGCTGAGCTGCAGCTTTCTCCTGACCTTGCTGAGCAGGAGGGTGTAGCCTTTGTCCGTCCCATTAGTGTATCTGTCAGAGCTGTTAAATAAACCTGTTGGGAGGCATACAGTGAATAGAAATGTCACAGGTTTCTTTCTTATGGTCATGAAGAGAACTGGAAGGACATGGGTGAATCAGAGTTCCTGAGTCACTGAATCCCTGTTTTTATGGGGAACTATCTAAATCTTTCAAAACATGCTACTACAGGCAGCTTCAGCCACATGGCATTTTTGCTTATCTATCTCTCATGAAGTTCATGTTGATCTCTCTTGGCTTTGAGATTTAATTGGGTCCCGAATCACACAAACAAAGGTCTGTTTCCTTGCTTAAAATGCTTGTGAAGGGACTATGAGTTGTAGCTCTTGAGGTGTTGATATGTGATTAGATAATAATGGTTATAAAGGTTCACATCAGAAGCATGATGAGTTATTTCATAGCGAGGCATACTTTTTTTTCTCTCTCTCTCCAGTAGATGATAAAGAAATCTCTGAATTATAAAACCTGAAGCAATTATGGCTTATTGCATTACTAGATTTGTAAACTTACAACATGCCAAGTCAGTTTGGGGTTGGGGACTTGATGTTTAGAAACTGATTTTTTAAAGTAGTGGGAAAGACTATGAGTTCAGGCACACTTTTGCAAATGTGTAGTCATGGTTTTTATCTAAACCCACTTTGAAAATAATCTTGCTGAAATCACGTGCTTTTCTGTTACCGTCCCCACTCCTAAAATTTGGACAGACTAGAGATCTAGTAAGGAAATGTATTTGCAGTTCTCTTACAATGTGTCAATGACTTCCCATCAATTGAAGAAGTTGCCTGAGGAGGGGCCTTGGAGCAGTCCTTGAACAGTAAGAACTAAGCTGTGCTGGGTAGGTCTGTGTATATAATCAGGCATTCCTGGAGTAGTTTTTTGATATGCAAATAGTATTGTGAAATAATTCTTTCTCTTCTAAACAATGAGAGTTTAAGTTTCAGAGTTTAATGGAACAGGCTTTTATATTGTTGTTTAATTTTCATTTTTTTGTCTTCTACCTAAAGAACATTATTTTCTCAATGAGGTGTCACTGTAGCAACCACATAAATCACTGGAGCTAAATTACTAGAAAGGGGAAGCAATTTTAAGTGATGTAGAAATACAGCTCTCTAAGTATCAGTTAACAATTTTTATAAACAAGAAATAATAGAAAAAGCAAAATTCAATTGTGTGCAATGTGTGTAATTGTTGAACTCTCTTCAAAAACCTTCAGGCTGATCCAGTCTTTAAAAATGCATTAGTAAAAAGCTCTGTGTTTTTGAGGGTTTTTTTGTCCTTATCTGTCACTGAAGTTTATATTTTTTTGCATTTAAATTTGGGTTAGTTTCCTGAGATCCCAGCTGCACGACAGATGATGGATGAATGAGGTAGATCAAAATATAAATGGAACTGTTGTCAATTACCATTCTTAATAAAAGTAGTTTATTTTCTAAAAGTAGAACTGGTGGTTATAGTGTATTCCCTTCAAAGGGAGTCATCTGAGGAGTCTTCCATTTTGGCTGAGCTAAAGCGTTACTCTGGGTGGGCAGGCCTGTGCTGTAAGGCTGACTTGTCTCTGCTATGTGCTGGCTTTCTTCCTCTGTGATTTTGGCCCTGCTCTGTCTATATGGGGCTAGCTGAGGTGCATCTCATGCTTATCTTGGGGATGCAGGTTGAAGAGGTCACTTGTGCCACTTTCTGTCTTTCTAAATTTATGATGTATTTTTTTTTCTCTCTTCTTTTGCACTGTGTAACCAGAGGTGTGTTACTAAGCATCTGTTTCCCAAATAATGGTAAACGTTTTGTCACTTAAACTATGAGTAATATAAGAAAGTGACTTATTTAACCTGTTTGGAATAGGTTGTGTTCAGTAGTCAGAGTCAGTAGTCTGCTTATTACCTTCTGGAGAAAATGTAGAAATAGGAACAGCAGTAGAGTTGTCCCTTCAGTGCTGAGTTTCAGTGGGAAGGATGCTCCAGGGCAGCTCCTTCCCAACCGAGTGGCAACAAACCCCTGGTGTTCAGCCTGCATTTATAGCACAGCCCATCTGCGTGGATGTGGCTCCACTGAAATCCCTCAGGCTGCTCCTGGGGGTGAACTCAGCCACATTTCAAGTGTGAAGAGGGATGTGACCAAGAACTCTGCATACAAAAGTTGTTTGCTTTGCTCAGACTTACCTAGCTGTTTTAGAACAAATTTTTAAGGAAGTGTCTGGTCTGGGCTTTCTGCCCTTGGTGTTTGGGACTGAAAAGCAAGTTTGTAACACACTTGGCAGGGGAGGGTGGAAAGTATTGCAGAGGAATAGAAAAAAGATACAATAAGTCAAAAGAGAAAGCTGCTGAGAATTTGCTTGTGAGATTGCGTTTAGCATTTTTCATACTTACGTGGTTGTTAACATTTATAATTTCCTGTATGAGACTGTAGAAGTGCACTTTTTGTAGCTGAAATGACGTGGAGGACAATCCTGGTGGGATGCCGGCAAGTTACACGTGTACAACATCCCTGTCCATGCAACTGGGAGTCTGGTGGAGTTAAACTCAGTTAAACCCATTCTAGATTTCTAATTTTTCATTTTTGTGGAGATTGCAGTGACTCTGCTGTTGTACTCAGGCTCTACTCAGTGACTGATTTATTTTTAAACCTGTAACTATGTGTTTCAAATGTACATTCAGAAAATCATTGTCTTAAAGAAATGGGGATGTATTTGAACATAGTGTGCAGTGTTAGAGCATTTTCTTTTAGGGAAATCATTCAAGAATAAAGATGCATCAAAAATGCCTCTCAAATACATCTCTGAAAATCTCTCACATGGAAATATTTTAAATCTGAAAAAAACTTAGTAGTAAATTGTTAGCAATCCTTCCTAATGGAGGTTAGAGAAGTGTGTCCTGAAATCAGAATGTCTTCATTTGGTTAGTGCACCTAAATTTTAAAAATAATAATAATAAAAGTCATGGTTAAGAATAACAAAGGATAGGGTTATTAATAGTGATTCTGTTTCTTTTTTGTTTGATTATGATTTACATTAATACGAACAAACTTAATCTTAACTGTACCTTAAATTACTAATAGGAACTTAAAATGTTAAAAATCTTATCTTAAAATTGCTCAATTTTGTTCCTCAATTTTGATCTTTTTACATTTTTATCTGGAAATGTTTAAAAAAACCCCACAGTGAGAAGGGAGCTTGTAGTGGAAGTAGTGACAAAATATGCAAGTTATCATAATATTGCTGTAGCACAGCAGAAGGATGGTTGCTGAAGAACTGATGTTAATTAAGCCTGTACAACTGATCTTTAATGAGTACTTGCAGAATTAGAAGGACAGCTTATTTATGTGTGTGCGCGATGGAACTGTAATTATACAAGTCCTTACAGTCATTCAGGTTTTAAATATAAATTTGAAGAGGTTTGGTTCTTTAGCCTGGAGTGTCTCATTTATGTTGGCTAAGCACATCTCATGTAATTTCATTAAGAACTGAAGTTATGGAGATGATAGTTTTATATATTTAATGGGGGGAGGAATAGCAATGTTAAAATCTCTGGAAATCAGGGTTAGTAAATAGAGTATTTATTAGAAAGGTGGCAGCTATAAAATAGAAATCTGTGTCTTGGGCTAGTGGGCTTTTACATGACTTTATTTTTCCCTGTACGTATCTGTGAAATTGTTGGCCTCTGAATAGCAAATGTGCTGATTTCAGCAATGTATGCAGCATCCTGTGATCTTTTTTCAGACTTAGCTTCTTGACAACTTTGTACTCAGAATCACATTATTTAGTCAGCATTTTTCCTGTTCTTACTTCGTGCAGTGAACAATATGGCCTAAATTATTGCTAGCTTTTTACTAGAGTAAATAATTCTAAAAATTTCCCAGAGCAAACTCTGGTCTCGTGACCTGTTTTGGGAGAAAAAAGGAAAGGAAAATACCTAATTTCCACTGCCTACAGAAATTACTGCTAAGGAGCCAAGAACCCTTTGCCTTGGTCTTGATGCAGACCTTACTGCGTGAATCAGTTTAGTATCTCAAGGTGATGCAAATACAGAAGTGTCATGTTTACATGGGCAGGAAATAGAAGAATAAATTCTGAGTAATTTAGTTACCTTTTTTTTTAACCTCTCACTTGTTCATGCAGAATTCAGTTTAAGAACATGTGTCGAAGTTTAAACTGTAAATGCATTTGTGATCTCTATGAGCGGATACTGTGCTGTTTTGAGATTTAGGTACTTCTGTGAGTTCAGGTAGTGATTTGGATGCTTTGCTTTTTGCTAGTGGCAGTTTTGTAACAAAAGTAACAGCTAAAGTTGCTGTCTGCAATGGAAGACCATAAGGAGGACATGCAGATTAGTGTGTGGACTGTAATGTTATTTTAATACATCAGGAGTTTTCCATACTTCTCTGTGAGGCAATGTAAATCCTAGTTTTGTTGCTGTTCTTTCATATGACTAAAAGGGTAGATCAAGAACATGAGAAATAGTAGATATTATCATTATGATAATGAATTGGACAATTTTAGGCAGTCAGTAGACTCATTGTTTTGCCCTCCTGATAATCTTTTCAAGAAGATTCCTTGTCTATGTGGCAGAATAATGATTTTATGGTTAATGTTTACTTTATGAATATTAGAAGCAGCCAGGCCTCAGACCTAGAGTAAATCAGTTGTGTTGTTGTGATGCACTACAAAGAACTCATGCCTGTGAGGACGAGAAATCTAATTAGTGGAGTGATGTCATGCACACATTTTCAAATTGACAAGACACAATGATAGACTAAGGAAATAATTTGTTGCAGAATAGTTCCTCCAAGTTCCTTTTATGAATGAGAGGAGATTTTGAACAGAGATGCCTGTCAGAAGGTAAACTTACTGGTGTGGCATGAGTCTTTCTGTGAATCAGGCTTTTTGTTTCATGTTCTAAGTTTTCTATTCGTTATTTTAAGACTGCAGTATTCAGGCACAATACCCTTGGATAATTTTTAAAGTTCATATTTCAATAGTAATGGGTATTGAAATAGTTGCATTGTGATTTTGGATGAGAATCTAACAGTAGGTACACAAGCACCAACTACCTTTTCATTTCATGAGTTTGTGATCTACCTTCATAGCAGTCATTAAAGGAAGACCTCTGCTTACAGTTTTGTCTGAATAAACATAAAGCAGAGCTAGTGAGAGTTTGCATTATGTGGTTTTGAAGTTTTGAAGCTGGATATAATGCAGAGGGAAATTGGAGAAGCCATATGTAGTGAAATGTATTCTGTCCGATAAAATTTAAAAAAACCCATATTGTATGCAAGACAATTGCAGATTTCCATCTTTCTGTGTTCCAGATGTTAATTTAAGTAGGAACACATGGATATCAAACACACTCACATTTCTGTGCATTTGAAATATCCTAGTCTTCAATTTTTAGTGATCTTGTAGTTATTAAAAATATGTATAACTTATGTAGTGCTGGAGATCACATAACAGATTTTAGTGTACTGGTATTTAGAATGACAAGTTGTAGATGGAAGTTTGAATTTAATCCTTTGGAACAAAGGAAAAGTGTGTTGTATTCAGAGCTGGACTTCTGGCCATGAATCAATCCCTTCTGCCTGTCAATAAAGAGGTGTTGAATATGATCTGGGAGATGGGATTTGGCTTTCTGCTCTATGGGGTCTACCCAGGGAGGCACTGAGCCTCTTCTGTCCCTGTCCTGTGGTCTGAGCAGGGATCCCTCTCCACTTGGCGCAGAGATGGTGGCTGGTGTGAGGCTGTGCTGGAAATCCTGTACCAGTCTCTGATGCCTTCTTAGATTCCAGCTCTCCAATGACTCCCTTGCTGCTCAAGCTGCTGGCCAGTGGACACTAAGGGGTGACTGAATGTTGGTAATTGTTTACATAGAAAGATGCAGCTTGTGTGGGGTTTTGGGGAGACTTTTGGGGGTTTTGTTTTGAGTACTTTGCGTAAGTAATCAGACTCAGCATTTGACTGGATTCTTGTGATGAACTTCAATGGAAAGAACATGTGGTGGTATAACAATGCCATTGGTTTTGTATAACATGGTGTCGTTATTATACTTTTGGTTTAAGACAACCCAAATAAGAACTAGGTGGGTGAAGAAGAAAAATAATGTAGGTGCAACAGTGTTGGGCCTTGTGGCACTAGCAAAAGGCACTGTAAAGAGTCACAGCTCAGCTGGAAAAGTAGCTTATATCTTGTCTTTCCTAGACTTGTATATTCATGTAAGTTGGAGTTCCTGTCTATAGAAAGTGTTTAGTAAATAATGACATAGGCCCCTTCTTTCTTAACTTCCTTAAACAGGAAAAGGAGAATTCATCTCATCTGCTGTTTAGCCATCCCTCCTCTTAAGCCAGATCTTAGGTTTAGGCTCCTTACAAGTATTAATCTTCATTAAGATCTGATCCCAAGTGCCTCTTGATTTGTTGTAGCCATATGTGTCAGGATAAGGTAAACTGCACCCTGGAAATCATGTTTCTACTCTATCATTTCCAAAGGTGCTTCAGATGACTAATCCTGTTATCTGTGCATAGATACCAGTATTTGATCAGATAAGGCACACTGCAGCAATGGAACAATTACATTGGCTTTGCCAGACAGGGTTGTTAGTGAGGATAAAAACTGTTCAAGATGACTGAGGAATTTGATGTTTCATTGAGGATGCAGCTTCTGGCTGAATTTGTGTGTTGCTAAATTGGAGTCTTTTTAAAAAGACTATACACATTTACACACTGTCTTTACAGAATTATTCTTCAGAGGAATCTCCAGTTTGCAGAGAATGATTTTTAAAAGTATTCATTTAACTTCATTTCTTTTGTCAAATTGAACTTCACCTTCTTTTGTCTGATTTTGAAGAACAGATCTGCCTATTTATTCTATCCTACTTGATTTATCCCAAAAAGAATGATGAAAAATGGGGGGAAGGGGAAGCACTAAATGTGCCTATTTTTGCAAAATATCCACTATATTGTAAGTATCAATCTTGCAAGATTTTGTTTGAAAATATTTGCAGTTGATTTGAGATTAAAAACCTTTAACATATAATAATTAAAGGATATGTAAGCTTCTGTTTGGTTGAAAAACAGCTTACCTTCGGTTAGCTTGGATAGATGAATGAAATCATAGGGTCTTTAAAATCTCTTGATGACTAAAAGTAGTGGGAGAAAAGATACTAAATGTACCCAAAGAAGTTCCAGGGCTGTGGGTGTACCGTATGCATTTGTAGTTTTTATGTTATAAAATTCCAAATGCTTATTTCTTAATAGATTATCATTTGAAAGGCATGAGGAGGAAAGACAACTGGCCTTTCCAAATTTGAAAATGGTAAATTCAAGGAAAACACAATTGCACTGTATTTCCGTATTGTCTTACTCTAATGCTTATACACTCTCTTGATTTGTGATTGGATTCATTTGATTGGCTGCCTCAGTGTGAAAGCATAAAGGACAAACTGATTATTGCAGCATGAGGGAACAATAAAACTGCAGAATAAAACTATTAATTTACAGGTAAAATGCACTTTAGGTAACTGAATGTGAGATAAATGTATGTGTATTCACCTAATAGCTAAATAAAAAATTCAAGTTCAGAAGTTGTCTATTACAACAAAGCTGCAGCTTCCTCTCTGACAGTCAAATAGAACATTCTGGTTTTGTGAAAGTGTATTACCAAAATATTCAACTTCTGAAATGGACAAAAAGGGTAAATATTTGCTGAGGACTCAGTCTTCATAGAAAATCTGAAACTTCCCTCAGGTTTCAGTAAAGAATATCCACCTGATAAAACTGGAATTGTAGACAGCTAATGGTCCTCAGCTCCTCTGAAACATGATGAGCTCTGGTTACAAAGGCTTTGCCAGCTTGTGGTGGTTTGTACACAGCACTGCTTCTCTAACTATGGTATAAGGTTTAAATTAGCAACTAAGGCACTTACAAAAAGAAAGGGACAGGTATTACCTTATTTTTCTGAAATCAAAGTAAACACAAGATTCGTATTAAGATTATATGATCTCTTTTGGTTTAATTACACGGTACTCAGACCTTTAGTTTCCTCTACTTTACACAAGGTTTCCTGTGTAGGTGGTTAAGTCTTGCTGTATCACTTCTGAGCATATTGATCCTGAGGATCCTATGCTGGGGCTGTGTAGTGATATTTACTCTTCCTGCATTGGCTGCAGTTGAGGTACATAAGCAGTACCTTTCCAAATCAGGGATTAATATCTTCACTCTTCTTCAGGTTGTTATTACTTACAGCTTTTGGAAGCAAAGTTGACAGGACTCCTTAGCATCTGACCGGTAACTCCAGATCTTGAGGCTAATAGGGTGTATTCTTTAGATGTCCTATCTTGTATCTTTTGCAGTTGGTTGCTTGATGGTTGTATTTATGCTTCCACTTCCTGACCTTACTACATACTTGAGTTTTCAAATGTTGAAATCCTTCATTCCATCTGCTGCTTCTGTGTTCAAGATCCTGAGTGGTTGCTGAGATTTAAAAGATTAAAGCAGATCTGTGATGTTGGCAGATTTTCAGCAACAAGGTTTCTGCACAACACCATCAGTTCCTTGAGCTCCTTTCTGCTGCCCTTTTTTTGTTGCAACACCTTGATACTGTAGTCCTACTTCCTTATCTGATAGTAAGTCCTCCTAAAAAACTTTTTACACAATCTTGGATGTTGGAATCACTAGTCAGAGTTGTGTAGGACATGTATTGTGATGTGTTGCATTCTTATCAACTTGCAGTATAATCAGGTTTTTTTCTGTGAAGCTTTGATGGTCACCATTGTGTCCCCATCTTGTTAACAGCTGTCTTCTGATGTAAAAAGCAGTGAAGTTGAAAGATGAAGAAAATCCTGCTTCTCAGACTCTTGGTGGAGGAAATGGGTTGCTGATTTCCTCCTTAGGCTTACTGTCAGGCTCTCCCAGGGTAAGAAAAGCTGAGGAGAAAAATATTAGGCAAAACCATTGGGAAAATAACACTGTTAGGCATTTGTGGCAATTTACTGCAGAAGAGTAATGAGAGGAAAAGTTTAAAAATTTAGATCCAGCAGGTAGCACAGAAGTCCTTATAGGCTGTGTGTGATAGACTGTGTGATATAAACTATTAAATGCTATTCCACATTTAGTGGTAGTGAGTTGACTTCCAGACATGTATGTTAAGGGCAATAGAACTTGTTCCTTTTTGAAGACTGATTTGTTTAAAATGTTCATTATCTTTGAACTATGTGTGGTCTAGCAGTAAAGAGCAAATTAAGTGAAGTGTACATCTTAAAAGGATTTGTCCTATTTCTTTGTTATATCAGACAATATGAATTATTGAGGAGAAACTAAACCTTGTAGGTGCAGACAACCTTCAAAAGGGATACCTACAAGCAGACCTTTGCTTTAATGATTTTATGAATTTGGTAAATATCCTTGCTTTATTTAATTTGATAATTTTCTAAGAGGAGAAGTCTGACTTGGGAGGAATAGAGGAATGGTCCTTTTAATATTGAGGACTTGATTCTTGTTTCTCCAGGGAAATTTGAAATGCAGATAGTGCTTGCTATGGACCTGAAAACCTGGCTTATTCATCAACATCATAACCTTCTGTTCAGGAAATTTCCATATTTGAACCCACCAAGCTCATAGGAAATTTCTAAGATTACAGGGTGGGGGTTCAGCTTTCTGATTATAAGCCCTACTGTTCATGTAGGGCATGTAGAAGTTTTTCCAAGCTATTGATAAAATGTTTTATGTCAATGACTGAAGAATTAATAATGTAAGGAGTACTAGCATGAATGAGGAATTTAATCTTAGCTTGTCAGGGAGAGTTCATCATCTGTTCTTCCTCAGTATGGAGGGGCTCTGTGCCAGCAGGGAAAAATCTCTGCAGTGCCAAACCAGGACTTCAATGGGCTCTATGACAGGCTGCAACAGTGTTTTTTCTTCAGACCATATTAATGATTAAGACACATCTCATAAGTTGTAAAACTCTTCTTATATCTATCCATGCTGTTATCCAAAGTTATTAGGCCTTATTGTTCCATGTATGCCTTCTTTGTCCCTCAATATGTCATGTTTCTTTTTTAGTCTCTGGTTGTCTGATGCCATTACACATGTACCAACTGTATTCCTTCTTGGCATACTGGTTAACATGCTGCTAGACGCCTTTGTATATCTCACTGTATGTGAAGGAAATCAAATGAAGTACACAGTGATTGGAGGGAACCCTGAGAAACTGGATGGTAGGTCTGCCATCCAGCAGGACCTCAACAAGCCAGGGGAAAACACAGATAGAAAGTTCCTGAAGTTTAACCAAGACAAATGTGAAGGTTTTCTCTGAAAAGTAACAAGGTGGACAGGGACTTTTGCAACCTGGTGACCAGCAAATGACCCTTGGTCAGCAGTGAAAAGTGGCAGTGTCCAGTGGCATTAGTGGCAGTGGTGTGTGTCTTCCCTGAGCCTGAGGCTGCCCTCAGCAGTCAGTCGGTTTCTAATCTCATCCGTGGGTAGATGCTTTGCATCTGAAGGGTGATCCCAAGGTGCAACTGCTATGGCAGCACAAGGAGGCGGAGATAGAGGAAGAGACAAATCAGACCAAATAGGTGAGCAAGTGCAATATCTTCTGTGGTACACCTACATTTTAATTTGTCTTTACATCTTGCAGCATCTTTACCTTTACTACTTACAGCTCGTAGTCTATGCTCTCATTAATGTCTACTGTCCTTTTTGCTATCTGTCACCTGATAGGCTCTGACATAGAGGAGGAGGCATTCCTGTAAATCATCAGGACCATATTCTTATCTTGCACTTATGTGTCTCATTTCCAGGTTTTCACATTCAGTAGTACCTTTTTTTTTCAAGCTGTCTTTAAGGTGTAGTGGATGTTGGCTGAAAGGATGTCATCTCTAGTAAAGTCTAAGTTGTGCATTCAGGAACTCTTCTGCATGGAATATGTGCAAGTAAGAGAGCTGTGTTTTTCTAAGATTTGAGGACAAGACTTAAGCAGTAATGCTATTGAATTTACAGTGGTTAAAATCCATTATTTCTATTTCATGAGTCCAAATATATGAATGTATACAAAAGCCCCAGAATGAATAGCAATTGATTTTGTGACTTGTTCCTGTTCTTCTGAAAGTATATTTATGAAATGAATCAAAACTTTTCTCAGTTAAAAGAAAACAAACATTTACTATTGGAAAATACTGTATTATTGGGCTTTTGTTATTTTGAATTTTTATAGTGATGTGTTAATTCTTGAATTAATAATGTTTAGTTAGTTGCCCATAGAACCTTTGATTTCTCCAATTTGTTGTTTACCAGCATCTGATTTATAGTGATTACTGATTCCAGCCTCCTCACTTGCAGGAACACAGTCTAAAAATGCAAGCTAGAATATGATGAATAAGTAAAAGATTAAAGGCAGGATATGGCTTCAATGGCAGTTAGATTTTGTTTGAAGAGGAGCTGACTTTAAAAGCACTGGTGATCACCACTGTTTTGTGACAGCAAATAGGTCCTGCAGACCCCTCTCCATGGCCATGGTGTGTATGGTGTTACGGTCAGCAGTGTGTAGTGGATTAGTCCAGACTAAGTTTCCTTAGCATATGTCTGCAGCTTCTGGTCTGTGACCCTTGTTTTTTTGTTTTTTTTTTAGAAGAGAGTTTATCTATCATCATTCTGTTTGGTTCCTGGGATTCTTGAAGTACCTTAATCTGCAAGAAAGTCTTTCTCTGGTCACTTAAAGGGGGTGCCATGATGGATGTCAAAAGTTCAGCTGTCCTTCACGTATGCTGGGCTGAGTAACTGGTGGCAATTATCCTCATTTAAAAAGGCTGCAAAGTCATGTCTTGAGTTTTCTTCCATCATCTCCTATATTCCTCCTGCACTGCAGCTGTGCAGGAAGCTGTATCTAGCGATCTGAACTGTGTTTTAGGGGGGTGGTGGAGGAGAGGAGTCACAGCAGAGGAAAGAAACACATTCCTGAGAGTCCTCATTACAGAGCATGGAGAATATGGGAGACTGCTCATTTATAACAGTTGTCCTCCACCCTTAAGCAGCTGTTCTGGTTTTGTGCATTGCCATGCAGTATTTGAATATCTTGGGAAGCCACAGATGTTTGACTCATACGCTGGACCTGATTTGTTTCTTATTCCTAACGCTGGAGCCTTCTGGCCGAGATCACTATGACTCAAACCTTTCTCCCAGCTCCCACTTCACTAAGGAACAACAATTGTGTTACATGTCAAGTTTGGCACTTGGTTTTCAGCTGTTTCACCACTACTTCCTATGTTTATAGCTGGACAGTGGGTCTTGGCTGCGGACATGACATTGACTCAGAATTATGACGGTTTTCTGTGAACTTTGTGCCTGACACAGATGTTTCAGAGGGAAATGTACCTTTGTATTCTGTGGCTTAAAGTATTAAATTAAGAAAAGTAAGGACAACATAAACAAAGTACAGGTCAGATCAGCTGTTTTTAATATATTGCTAACCCAGGAGGAAAACACAAAGACGATGTTTGTGACTAGGTGGTACATAATTGGATAGATGTATCTATATTCTGGTAGTCTGAGGGCATCCTCTGCATTGTTTTCATTCTTGTAATCCAGTATTGGACTAATACTGTGAATATGTTTGCATGATAATAACTTCTACTAGTTTTTATGTGATGGAAACAGTAAAAGTATTAATTTTTATACAAAGAAACATAGAATTAAAATGGAGTTTGGCTGGAACCCAACAGCTGTTTGATCCATATCCAGCTGTAGGGCCCATAATATGCCAGTCTTCCGTTGCATGGCAGTGATTGGAAATAGCCCAGAGAACCAGTCTGGTGCCTCAGGGGCCTGTGGCATTTCAAAGATCTGCAACAAATTGGGTGGTAATGGGGTGTATCTCTCCTTTCTCCCATGATATGTCTATCTGCTCTGCTTTATACTTCTTTTTGCTTGACCTCCCCCTCATTTGAATTTTTTTATGTTCTGTTGTTACTTCATTCAGTTGAGCTTATTCTGTCTTAAAATTTGCCTCTTGGAATAGAGGTTTAATTACTGAACAGATGTGTTGTCTTCATTCTGCCTGCGCTGTCTTTATCTCTGTTCTTCATTTTGAATCTTAGACTTCTAGCTCATTAAGTCTTGTGGAGCTAGAGCTCTTTGCTAGTTAAAGACACTAAAAAAATAATATTCTTATGAGATTGGGCTGCAGTTCTGTAAACAAGCTACTTAATCATGCTTTTATGTTAATGCCAAAGGAACAAATAAAAATTTGTTGCACTGTGATTATAAACAAACAAATACAAAATTGCAGTCTAAATATTGAGATACTTTTCCTTCCTTTGAGTTTAGTTTTTTTAATTCTCCTTAATGCACTCTGAAACAAGTCTCTGAAACTAGAGACTTAAATGGAAATGAATCATTTATGAAAGAAAATAAAGAAAGTAAAAGAGTAGTTGATGTTGCCTGAAATCCTCCATGGTCTGAAGCTAGAGAAGAGGGAAAAGCCAAAATGTAACTGCAGGGATTGCTTAAATATAAAACCTAGGGCAAAACTGTGGGAATGCATTGAGGTACAAGAAATGGAATGCAACTCTGTGTAGTGAAATCTGCAAAAGCTGGGAATGTCATGCTCAGTGTTTGAGATCTGCAAGCAATTGGCAGCGTTTTTCAGAACTGTTCTTGTAAAAAAACTACTTTTCCTGAGTTTGGCCCATGTTCCAGTCTTTTTTGTGTTCTTGGCTTGTACTCATGTGAACTAGAATGGAATTAACAAGAGACAGTAAAGCTGTGGTTGTGTGTAGTAGTCTCTCCTCAGTGGTAAAGTTGGCTTAAGAAATTCCTGCTCTAAATTGTTCTTCCCTGTCTGTGTAACTTTTTACAGGAAGAGTTGGGCTTTTTGTAGGACTGAAATGTCTGATTCAATTTTCCAAAAAGCATTACAGAAAACTTCCTATTCCGTTTTTTTCCCCAAGGCAGGCTACTACTGGTAAACAGTGTGGCTTCATGTACAGTTATGCCGGAATGACTGAGAGAATGGGCACCCTGTGATGGGAGCAAGGGCATTCCTTGGCAGAAATGAGTCCATTCAGCTCTCAAGGCAATAGCCTGATGAAGCAGCAATGTTCATGGACTCTGAACAAAGTGTCATCCATTGTCAGTCTTCTGTTTTTTCAGGTAGCAATAAGGAAGGAGGTGTCCAAAGAAACACCAGCTTTCAAACAAAAGAAAAAAAAAAAAAAGTCTGTGCTTTAGCAATGCTCCATGAAAACAGCTTTTACTGGCAAGTTAAATTTGACTGGCCTGGAAGATTTGACCAGTCTACAGTAGAGGTAAATGGTCTAAAGTGTGCCACCTGAACTTCCTGCAGGTTGACACATGGCAAGTGCTGTATTTTTTCCTAATCTCATTGTAGGGTTATTCATTAAATAGCTGCACCATTTACGGGTTTGAGCTAGGAGGTCACCAAAAGAGTTAAGAAATTTCCCTCAGACTTTTAGTTTCTTTCCTTTGTCGTTAGCTTCAAACATACAGACTATGCAGGAATAGAAGAAACCTATTTTGGTGTGACAAAAATTGGGACTGATAAAATTTGTTCTCAAATCTTTACCAATAAACCATGTTTTATCAGTGATGTAGTTTTTCTTCTTTTTACTGTCAAATTTCCTGCAATTCCTGTGTTTCTTTAAAATATGTGCTGCTTTATAGCTGAAATGTAAGTAAAATGGTGATGGCAATAAATGAGTTAAATGAATGTGTGTCTGCCCCTTCTCCCCAGACTCAGAGTATTTTTGTGTAAAATTTTAAAGGAAAACCTCTTTTGTGCATGCAGGGCAGCTTTAGAAGAAGTAGAAGGAGATGTGACAGAGCTGGAACTGAAACTTGACAAGGTAAGCTTTTAATTCAACAATGTTTGTTCTTAAAAACATCAAAAGATGTGTTTCAGTTTTGTTGTAAAGTTCACAGCTGGAAAGTGTCAGTGGCCGACCAAGCACTCTGCTCTTGCAGAGGAGGGGGATGCAGGTCGAGCTCCCAGCTGGGCCTCGGAGGCCAAGCTGAAGTAAAGCAGCACCGGGCAGCTGAAATCACTGCGTGAACTCGCTCTTTCCCCCAGCTGAGGCGCCGGGTTGCGCAATTCCGTCCTGACCTGGCCCCTCACTGCACCCCTGTGACTCAGCCCTGGGGGGAGCTGCATGCAAACTCAATTCAGCTTTCACGTGAGATAAAAGCCGGGGCTTGGTCGTTGCTGCACCGAGAGCCTGTTTTACCACCACTGCATGCTGTGGGGACATCTGGATACTCTTTGTTTTAGAGGTTTAAAATCCATGCTTTCTGTCTTTGGTAATCTGAGGCACAGCAGGCCAGGTATATATATCCTTCACTGTTGTCTGGAAGACTTGACTACTGTAAAATTCATCCTGCTTTTTGTCATGTTTTCTGCATGTATATAAAAAAATAATATGTAGCATCTTGTCAGCTCCTTACTTATCTGTTTATTGGTTTCTTCACCTTTGGAAGCTTTTGTTATTTCTTTGCTAGTATTTTGAGAGTGACCTAGTTTTGATTTTCATCTGTATAAAGTTTCTTTTCTGTGTATTTATGCTAAATACTTTAAATTATTTTTTATCTGTGTTTTCATGTGGCAGGCAGATGTCATTTGTTCACTTCCTTAACTGCTTTTTGAATACAACTTCTTGTTCCTGCAGCTGTGAGTTGGCTGCGAAAAACTAGAGATAAATAAAGTTGATGTCAAACCTGAAGACTAATTGTTTGCTACTTGTAATAATATTTCTATTATTTTGTAGTTAATAATCTAACAATTTGCTCTTGCAAAATAAATTCAAGATCATTAATTTTTAGTTGTTTTGAATCTTGGTGAAATTGATGGGTATAAGAGATTTTTTTTCAGATCCTTGAAATACTTACACTGTTTGAGCTAACAAAACAGATTCAACACACCTGCAGTAAAAACGTGTCTTGGAAGTTTGGCTTTTCCACCAGTCTGAAAGGATTGTTTTTGGGAAAAAGAATTTTCAAATTGCTTAAATGGCGTTATTCAGGGCCTTGTAGTACAACACTACAGTTGAAAGCCAAGCTCCTTGGGTGAGCTGAAGCAACTATGGCCTGAGGGTAATAATTTGTCAAGGTTTGGTCGGTAACTTTTTCTGCTCAATTGTTCACACTAAACTTGGTTTTGTTGTCCCACAGTTTTGACTTTGGGCTAAATTGTCTGCAGTTTTTTTCTCTCTGTGGAGAAAGAAAGCTGGTTTCAGGCTTGTGAGCTATAAGCAAAAATGAAGGAAAAAGGTTAATGTTGATAGTGAATTTTTTTTTTCTGTCCGTTATTCAAGCAACTTGGACATTCATCAGAATGTGTGACATCATGCTCAGCTTTCCTTTTTTCTTAAGGCTCTGAGTCAACATAAAAATTACTGGGTAACTAAGGCCAGAGGGGCACTTGGATGGTTTCTTTGCCCCAACATAGGATCAAGTACTTCTGTGTTGCTTTTCATGAAAATTTGTTTACCATCCTTGAAAAAATTTTTCAGAGAGGAAAGTTCAATCTTCTGATTTTATTCTCAGCTTGGTTTGGGGTGGGGGAGCTCAATCATAATATGCCCCTTCTCAAGAGAGCATCTGGGCAATCGCAGTAACCACTCTTCCTTTAATTAATGGCCCAGTGCACAAATGGTTCAAAAAGTGGGAAAATATCCATCACAAGATACTGAGGACCTTCCTGTCAGACTGTGCCATACCATGAGGGTTAAGGTGCTGACTGAAGCAGAGAGTGGTAGGGATAGAAAGCGATCAGACATTAGTCTGTGAGTGAAAATATGATTGATTTCACCTCCTGATATGTAACTATGGCTCTTCAGCTGTGTTTGTGCACAGAGCCCTTTGCTTTCCTGTGCCTGTATTCTGAGTGTCCCAGGATGAAACAGTCAATGTGGGTTTTCTTTTGTTTTTTTGTGGTGTTTTTCCTCAGCAACCACAATACCCTCATAATTTGCTTGGGTTCTAACCAGTTATGTTTTAGTTGCTGTACTTTTTGCCCTTGCAAAACCCTCTCTTGAAATATGTGCAAAATTTCAGGTAACAATAAATCAAGTAAAAAGTAATTTAGAAAATTTATGGAGTGGTACCTTTCCCAATGGCATATCAGTTGACCTAGAGTAGTATTTTTGTAGCTGTCACTATACATTAGAAAGTTTTTCATAGAATCTGAGGCTGAGAATTTAACTTTTGAAATCTTAATTTCATAGCCTTAACTAAGCTCAGTGTGTTATTGTTTATATGATGGTGTAAAAACCAAACAAAAGTAAGCCTTCCACTTTCTCTCTTTTTTTTATACTCATTTTAGCTGGTGAAGCTTTGTATTGCAATGATTGATACTGGGAAAGCATTTTGTACAGCCAACAAACAGTTCATGAATGGAATTCGAGACCTTGCGCAATATTCCTGTAAAGATACATTGGTTGAGGTAAGTTCTTTGAGGTGAAAGTGGAGGGAGAGAAACAACTTTAAAAGAGTAAAACATAACAGTTGACAAGAGAAGTAGTTGAAGTTTATAGTATCGTTTGCCTTTTTGTTCCTTTTTCTTTGGTATCGCTAAGGCTGAGGTTTTTGCTATGGTGCACTGCAGGTGTTTGTGCTGTTTAGTTACAGCTTTAACCTGCAGTGGCAGTGGTTTTCCAAATTTCAGAAAATACGTTTGATTACATTACATACATTACAGAAACAATTATGTGTGTGCTGCTGATTACAACATGTTAACCAGTTTTTTTGAGTAAGAGTATTAAACATGAAAAGTATTAAGTAATGTAATATTAAATACTGTAAATTAATGTTTTTGATTATGTGAGCTTCCCATATGTTTAGTCGGTTTGAATTTTTCCTGCTTTCTTTCAGTTTGGTGTTTTATATACAGGTAGATAAAAGTAACATTTTTGCTGCTTGTATCTTTAATAGATTTATTTGATGTTACAGCCATGTTCTCCTTCTAGCGTAATGGTTTTGTCTCATAATCATGCTATAAGGGAAGTAAATTTCCAGATTCTTTACTCTGAAATGTTGCTTTTGTGCTGTGTGTTTAGTAGGGCTTTACTTAACCCACTTTTATTTTCTCTTTACAGACCAGTTTGACAAAGTTCTCTGACACCTTACAGGAAATGATCAATTATCATAATGTGAGTATTTTTGGCTGAAATATGACACTGATAGCTCACCTCCATTAATCTATTATCAAATATAATTGGTAAAGCTTTTCTTGTTGATAGAGTTTTCAGTGGCTTAAATGGTGTTAAATAACTAATTTTATACTTGTATTTTATTAATGTTTTGTTCACAAAATATTTATAAATATCCCCTTTGCTGCAGACTTCTATCTTGGTTTATTTTTCATTTGGAATTTGTGAGCTTTGGCCCTCTTAGACGGTAAATACTGGATAGTTTCATCTTTTTGAACCAAACTGATGCTAACAGTTACAGACTGTGAGCTTTGAAATATCTCCAAGGTGCTGAAAATATGCAGGACACTTAAAATGTGACACTTCTTTCATACCACTAGGAGTTTAAAATTTGAAAAGATACAGAGAATGCAATGCCAGTTTATTAGCATTAACTTAGCTTTCTAAAAGTGCCTGATTAGGCTTTTTCTTTTTAATGCATGCTTTTAGAAAGGAAGGGAAGCAAAGCAGAGCAGGTTAATAGCACTGTGTTTGAATTTCTTTCCATTATACAAAGTGTACATATCTGCACCTAATCTAATGAAAACTGTGAAGAAGGGAGTAAGTGAACAGTGATTCTTGGATGGTAGAGAGAAGGCAGTGCAAAGGTTCAAAGCAGCAGTAGTGGCAGCAAGTATTACTTTCATGTCAATGTTTTCTGCAGATTAGATGGAGCAGATGAATCTAGGATGTCGCTGTTTTACACTCTTCATCACACATCTTGCTGCTGATTACCCTCTTAATGTCTTTTATCTACGATTTGCTCTTTTGAACACCTCTGACCTACATCCTTTTTTATTGCTGCTGTTATTCTACACGATTGTGGCTTGCACTGCTTTGGTAAAATTTGGCACAGCACAACTCTCCCTTTTGGGCAGTTTGAAGGCAGAAAGCAAAGAACAAGCCATATTAAAAGAAGATTTCTTTTCAGATCTAAGTAGAACCAATCTGAGTTCTGTCCTGCTCTTTTTCCCCTCCATGCCCTTGCTGTGCTCAGCATAGTGAGAACAAAGTGGCTTTTACCAAAGGAACAAACATCAGTAGTGAGGCACTTTGCTTTGCCAGACATGTTGTGGTGCTGCATTGCTTTTTGTGAATCTGTTTAGTTCAACAGGGCTTCCTGGCTCAGTGACAGGTGTGTTGCTGACCAAGTTGACAGAGCCATCAGGAGGGAGAAGCTAGAGGAAGAGAGAGGAAAGAAGGGATGGAAAGGGTAGGAGATGCTCCCACTGAGTTCTGGATGACTGACAGTTTATTCATGTGAGCTTTTGCTACAAATAAGGCCAGGGACCAGACTAATGCAACATCTTCACTGATTCAGCAGTGGGGGAGTAGCAGACACAGCTTATGTCAAGTAGCAGCTTTCTTAGACTTGAAGTAGATGAAAGGTACTACATTGACAAGGCTCTAAATCTCATCAAATCGTGGTCTGGGCACTTCTTTCTGTTCTTTTAGGGAAAAGATGTATATGTATTTTTCTGCCCGGCACGTTTTTTCTCTTCTTTGCTGTAAGCAGGATTACAAGGCTCATATTTCTGGGAGTCCTCTAATCAGTTCCCATCTGGTTTTATCTTTTGGTATTGATCTTGATTGGTACATTCCCCAGGCACTGGCAAGCTTAAATGTCAGCAGTGGGAGTAGTCCCAACGTGAATTCCAGTCTGTCAAGAAGTTCTTTATTCGAGTTGTCTGCTTTCTGCTTTCCCAAAATGGGAATACAAGCAGGATCTTCCATGTGTTACTAGTAGATACAGGACGATTCTGGTTGGAAGGGGCCTCAGGTTTGACTGCCTGCCTAAATCAGGGTCAGATCTGAGGTCAGAGTAGGTTGCTTAGGCTTTTATGTCATTTGATCTTGAAAATTTCCAAATGTGGAGACTGGATGGAAGATACAGTACCACTGTTAATGAGTGAAACTCAGTCATGTTTTCCTTCAGTGTTTCTAGACAAGAGAGATGAGCTGGTAAGGGTTTTGCTGTCAGTACTTGGCATTACTTTTAGTAGTCCAGCAGTGGGTGATTTTTTACAAACATATTATATAAAGGAATAGTAATAATTACTCATGTATATGTTACATTTTCAGGATTAATTTCAATTTATGGATTTTGGTTTTTTACCAGAAGTTAAGTGTGTTCTTTCTATGGTTTCATTTGTCTTTTAATTGTTGATAAATTGTGTAAGTCTAAGAACTAAAAAAATTGTTCCTTAATGTTCAGAATTGTTTCTTCAGGAATATTACTGTACAATTAACATAAATGAAATTCTTCTGTGAAAGTAGGCATGTCTTATGTTGTCAGGATGGGAGAATAAGATGCCAGGAGCTCTTATCTCTCCTTATAACCACAGTCTTTCAGAAAAGAGCAGAAAAAGATATTTGGTTTGTGTTATTTTCCTTATTTTCTTCCTTCTCTTTTATTTATTTCAAAACTAGTGTGAAGGGTTTTGTATTTTGATATTAGAGACACAGTGATTTAATAATAATTCTCAGCTAATTCTGCATAATTGCCATTTGTATTTCTGAAATCAGAAGATATGAGTACCTCTAAGTTACTGACCTACATAATAATGATTTTCTTTCAGATTCTGTTTGACCAAATACAAAGATCAATTAAAACACAGCTTCAGACTTTTGTTAAAGAGTAAGTTAATTTGCACTTTTTGGGGAAAATAATACATAAAATGTAATGTAAAAAATGTGATTTGAGTGTGTTGGTGAAACATCCTTCCTGTAAATAGCCACCCATAAATTGAAAAGTGTGTGTTAAGGCTTTTTCACAAGTCATCCCACATCACTGAGGCTTTAGATCCAGCTGCAGAAATCTTGCAATAGTGTGATTTACTGATCTAATTACATGTTGTAATTGTCTAAGCTTCGATTCAAAGCTTTACCCCAGTAAGCATGAGATGTGTTCAGCTACATTTCAATTTTGTGCTTTCCTTGGAAAAGAAAGACAAGAAGCTTGTGTAATAATTTGTGGATTTCCATTTGACCCAAGTATGTACTGAAAAATATAAAATATGAGCAAGAAACCAGCTATAGCAGTCATGAGCTTGGTCTATCTGGTATAGCTTTAAACATTTTTTCATGCTTGGAATTCATTTGTTATTCATACTTCCTTTTTTCATAGAGATATTAGGAAATTTAAAGATGCAAAGAAACAGTTTGAAAAAGTGAGTGAAGAAAAAGAGAATGCTCTCGTGAAAAATGCCCAAGTTCAAAGAAATAAGCAACATGAAGTAGAGGAAGCAACCAATATTTTGACTGCTACACGGAAGTGTTTTCGACACATAGCTCTGGATTATGTTCTTCAGGTAAGAGCAGGTTACTTTTCAAAACCATTTGTTACATATAGAGACGTCTTTTACAACTTTAGGAGTTCTTTTTGTAAGCTTCTTGAAAGCTGTGGAGATTCAGGGAAAACAGAAGAACTTTATCTGATAGTAATTTCTTGTTTAATAAAATCTGAGGAAAATTAATTGATGCATTCTTATTGCTTTAATGCTCTGGTATTCAGTGCCCTTGCTGCAATGACATAGCTTACTTTTCAAGTTGAACATTAATTATGAAAAAACCCCCAGTTTTTGCCTACCCTGTATTTGTTGGCTATGCTGCAGTTTTTTATATATTAAAAGTAAAAACTGTAACCTAGCCTAGGAAATACAAATTACCTGAATAATTCTGATATAAGATGTTGAGTATTACTGCAATTTCAGCTGTATGCTTTGGGTGGTATCCAACTTGCCTAGATGCCTCAGAGTTTGGCTTTGTGCTATAAGGGGTGTCAAGAACTTAACTGTCCTTTACCTTTTTAGTGAATATCTCCCAGAGGATGTTGAGAGGTGTTCTTTGTCATACTGCTTTGAATCCTGCAATACAGTAATGAATTTTCTTTTGATACTTAAAATTGATCTGCTTCATTCTCACCCACAACTACAGCAAAACAGGATTATTGCAACTCAGATGGTGTGAGAAGCTGGGGACTCCCAAATGGGTCTGAGCTTCTGCTGTGATCAAACACAGAACAGCTCTTTATTATTAAGCTGGTTTTATATTAGATGTTATTATCTTGATTTGTGACAGTCCAGTCAGTTATTTAGAGTTTAATTAACTTTTCTGTAAATTACGTTATGAACTAAGAAATTAAATGAAGCCGTGGTGGTCAGTGGTCAACGCTGTTCTACTGCTTTTTGAACTGTGAGGTCATTTTGGTGTTTAAAAAGTCACATGAATTATGCACCATTGGATTTATTTGTACTAACAATAAATGGTGTGGGGGAAGCTGGCAGCCACTACAGTAAGTAGGCCAATTCCCTATGTGTGCACTGAACTGCAGGTTGTTTGCCTCCCTGAATTTGTATATTCAAAGTATGAGCAGTTCCTGCGATAAAGATGCATTTAAAGTAACAGGGAACAGTTTCAGCATCTCTTAACGTGGACAAAAATGAATTCAGCTTTAGGAATTCTTTCTGCTTGCATGATTCTTCTGAGAAAATGGCTTTACAACTATGGCTTCCTTGTAGCTAGATTGGCTTTAAACTGTAATTCAAAACCTTTGCTTTGTTTTTTGTTTTTTGGTTTGTTTTTTTTTTTTTTGCCTTACAGGCTGTGGGTTTATTCTATACAAACAATTCTTAATTGTTTTTGCTGCGGAAGGTTTTCCAAAATAATGACCACTTAAGCATAGAAGTACAATCTGGTTTTGATTATAGCTTCAGCAAGTTTATTTCTTTTGCTGAAATTCTAAACTAAGACATAGAGGTGTTAAATTACAAAATCATGCATGTTTCTGCTAAGTGTGTCTTTAAAATTTGTAGTTCTGGATGGCAATCTTTAAAGATTAGGGAACAAAGAAGATAGAGGAACTAGACGAATGTGAAAAATCAGTTATTTTTTCTATATAATGTGAAATTCCTCAAGTTCTAGGGCAACACCATTGGTCAGTGACTTCAGCTAACTGAAAAGCACAAGTATACATTGAAAGTTACTTATTGAAGTTATGTTCTTGCTTTCCTGGGACTGTTTTTGGTATGCTTAAATACTGAGTCTGAGGGAAAAAGTAACCCTGCCCCTATCCTTCCCTCTCCCTGAAAGCAGAGAGCAGCGGTGCTGAGTGCAGCTTCTGTAAGGAGTTTCAGTGTGAGCTAAGCCAGCCCACCAACATCTTGAATTCAATCTCTTGAAAATGGGTACCAATTTTCCTTGCCTGAAAGGTGTATTATATTACTTCTAGCTAGCACGTGTTGTCTTGTATTTTCCTTTCTGATATAAGAAAATTGTGACTGTCACTGTGAAGCTCAAGCTTTGCAAGTGTTCTCTGATTGCATCACTTTGACATCATGACAGAATTAGAATCCATCTTCTTTTAAAAGTTCTTTGGGAAGTCTGATATTGAGCTTTCTTCTTCCTATGTTTAAAGCTTGGATATGATTATTTAGGGAAAAATTGCAAATAAAATTAAGAAGTTTAGGATAAAAGAAATTGCTTGTTTGTTCTTTTTTCGTAGATCAATGTTCTTCAATCTAAAAGGAGAGCAGAAATCCTAAAATCGGTAAGATATACTTCATCCTCTATTTATCAGATATTTGAACAGATCTGAAATTAAAAATGTGACCACAAAGCAGTATGTTAAAAATTTAGTCCTTTTATTGGTGAAAACATTACCAGTTCATTTGGCAATTTGGTGACTGTGAGTTTGGCCTTTACTGTAACTGGACACGCATTTTTAACTCTGTTTGACAATCCTTTTGGTTCAGATTTGAGCACTTGCATGTTTTCACTACTGTTGATCCTTTGGTATGTGTTTCATGGTTAAAATCAAACTGCGTTTGCCAAGAATACTGCTGTTTAGGTCTGATTTATTACCTTGTAACCAGTAAGTGCTACTAATAATCTATTCTAAGATGGAATCAGCTCTTTATAAGAAGAGGGTAATTTTTAATATAAATAGTATGGTAATCTGCTAAACTAATATAAGGCTATATCTGCATGCCAATTTTCTTCACATTGTATTCCCTTTTCTACTTCACATTATCTTTGTTAAAAGTATATTGAGATAGAGACTGACATATTAAACTGTGCTATTCTTTCAAAAGTCTGAAGTTGCTCTCCCATAATTTTCTTAATTCCCTTAAAAAGCAAAAACTTTATTGAGTTGGTTTATAGCTGCTTGCTAAACTGCTCCTCACCTTCCCAGCTTTTCTGTTTTAAGGCTGGACAGTCTTCTCAGCTATGTTCATAAAGGTTATGGTTTTGGATCATTAGTAAAATCTTCTGTAGCCCCTCATTAGCTTACATGTCCCAGTTAAACAGGAGATTACAAACATTTCAGGTGATATGAATTAGAAGCAGTTTTCTGCCCTTTAGTAGATCTCTATTGTTTTGCTGTTGTTAATCCTATCAACTGACTTCTGAGATTTTTTACTTGGTTCTTTCCTTCCTTTACCTTGCACATTTATTTTACAGCATTGGAAGCTCTATGAGGTATTGATGTAAAATTGTCAGGACATGAGAGCAGAAATTGAACCTGGAATTGTAGGTTGTTTATGTGAATTAAGTGACATTTTTGTGATATGTGATATAATTTTTAAGATAATAAATATTTTACTTTGTTCCTTCTAGATGTTATCATTTATGTATGCACATCTGGCTTTTTTCCATCAAGGCTATGATCTGTTTGGTGAACTTGAGCCCTACATGAAAGATCTTGGTGCACAGGTAACAAATTTATTTTAAAAATTCATATCTGTATTCTGGAATGGAGGAAATCTTGATATATGCCTACATATCAAGTACTTCATAGATTTATTCAACAAAAAGGGAAATGTAGTGTGATAAAGGCAAAGCATAAAAAAATATGCTGTAATGAAAGGAATGAAAATAGTTACAAACTGAAAGTGGTCTATTTACTAAAATGAATATTACCTTTATGATTTACATACTTAAACATAACCATATACTGCTCTGTGAGGTACATTGTGATATTCAGGACACTGGATTATTTGGATTTAAAAATTTTTGTGTCTGGCCCATGTTATAAATATATCTAATAAAAAATAGATAAGGCTGATTTTCCTACTACTCATATACTTTATTTAATGTATAAATTATGCAGTCTGCATAATTAAACTTTGTGTGTAAAAATAACTTTGATGTTAGCAACTTAGATCATAAAACAGAAGTGTGATTTCAATAAGTAGTGCAAAATTGAGTTCCTACGTGGAATCCTTCTTGTCCAGTTTTGTTGTTTAAGTTTCAGTGAGGGACTCATGAAAAGCTTAGACCACTGCTGACTGCATACAGGAGACATTGAAAATGGTTATGCAAATAGATTAGAACATATAATATTCAAATGAAGATGTCTGTGGTGCAGGAAGAAGACTCAGCAGTGTCTTGACTTGTTTTTCAGTGCAAATTAATATGAGCATTTTTTATTTACCTCCATCCGAGGACTTGCAACAAGTGCTCTGATGCAAACCCCTCTATTGCCACTTCCCAAACAGATCCACAAATCAGCCAACCCAAATTTTTAAGTGTCTGTCCAGGTACAGAAGCAAATAAATGACAGCAAACTTTTATATTCATCTTGAGTAGATGTTTCATTGAATGTCTAAGAGATTCAATTGTTCTGAGCTGTTTATTCCTGCTACCACACTGTTGTCATCTGTGCCCCTCAACCTGCTTCTGTGTCTGTGCAGTGAAGCAGATTGGGAACTGCAGAAAATAACTTCAGCAATCCAATGTCTGAATAGTTATTTTTCTGCTAAATTAGGCCCGACTTGGGTTACTGTGGGTCTTAATGAAGTGTAGAAACACATGTCAGGCTTTGGTGTAATAGGACCGTTGAACAGTTCAGGTGGATGTTACTCTTCCGTAATTGTGCCCTTTGTTCTTTCACACGCTTCTGGTTTGGGTTGTAACTGTTGAACTGGTAGTATAACTTGTGTCCTGTACTTCTGTGGAAGAGGGGATAGGGAAAGGAGACAAAAACTATGGAGTTGGTAATGGGTTATGCTATCAGTCAGGCTTCAATGTTTCCATTTCATTGAGATGATCTGAGCAAGAAAACACAGTTATTTTAGAATGTCTGGTCATGCTTTTGCTTGATCTGGTAAGGAGCACTGTGTAGCATTCATTTTGGTGCTGGTATCATAGCAACTGAAGGAGTTAAATTTAGAAAATCCAAAGCTAAGAATGTTTTAAATATATTGCAATAGGAGCAAGAATAGACTGAAGACCCTAAAGTTGTACAATTTGCAGAATTGTTCTTATGTAGCAGACCTTGGCATTTAAGTAATGGATATTTTTCATGACAGACGCAGATTTGTAAATAACTGTTGAGAGTTTTAACTGTTAATGGCTTTGCAGCTTGTACTGGTTGAAGCTTCTACCTTTAACAAAGTATGTTGTGACATAACGGGGATTTGCTGGATTTTTGTGGAAATGCTGTTAGATTTCTTATGTTGGTGAGTGAGTTTTCATTCCTAGGTAAATTTTGTGTATGATCTTAATTACAAGGGTTAACAGCATCTGAAGTAATAAAATTGATTTTAGTATTGTTATAATTTTGAATGATTTTTGTTCATATTTTCAAAATAACTGTTTTACTGTGATAGAATGAGCAATTTTGCTTTCTGGATACTTCAGGTCAGGGTAGGATCCCTTGGGAATCAGATCATTGTAGGGGAATTTTTAATAGTGTGCAAGCATAATATGAGCTTTTGCATGGAAACTATGGTATTTGGTACTGTTCATGTAAAATGTGGTATTAGCTAAAAAAGAAAACATTTGAATTTTCATTGAGATGGCTATTCAAAAAGCTAAACATTTTAGTCTGATTTAATTCTCTTCAGAATGTCAGTTAGAGCATTATGTTTATAAAAATACTTTTACCAGTAAATGCAGTAGTTTGAAAAACCTGATTTTCTGAAAATTACTCAGTAATGCTATAATGACTGGGATTTTGATAGTTTGGTTGTGATTTGCTACAGCTTTTTGTAGTTGTATGCTGTTGGTCTCTTAAGACAATTGATTTGCTGCTCACCTGAATGAAAAGGAAGAAACTCTGGTTTAAGCTTGCAAATAGGAATGGTGCAATGCTGTCTTCATAGTAAAAAAGTAACTATTGGAATGAGCTGCTGTTAAGAACCTTGTTTTGGCTGTGGTAAATGTACTCTCAAACACTTGTATTTAAGATAAATTAGAGGTAATTGCCCTACCCTGACTGACTGTCTTCTGTTCCATCTAGTGGGGTAGAAGGAAGAATATCTTGGGGGACATGAGCAGATTCCTGAATCTGAAGTTTTAGCGAGAAACTTGATTCCTATAAAGTTTTGAACAGCACATGACCCAGTTCTCATTTTTATCACAAAAGAAAGGTTTTCCAAAGGGTTCTTGGTGCAAAACAGTCTTTGAGCCTAGTCTCTGTTTTAGAGGCTCTTCTGTAATTAAGTCTTATAGCTACATAAATGTGGCACCTGGACACTTCAGTCTCGAATGTGTTCACGTTCACAAATACCTGTAAGGTGTGAAAGTGCTAGTGTGGCCTTTTGAGCCAGAGGGAAAGACAGGGAGAGAGGAGTTAAGAAAAGTAACAGAGTATGGAATTGGATCCAGATGTCTCAGCTTTCTGATGGCTCCGTAATTGTTGGAGACTGTCCAGCACAAGAGTGTAAGAGCCTATTATTGTCCCTTTTTTTCTTCATTTATATCATGACAAGCAGGGGAAGTAAAAGACCAGGGAAATGGACAGAGTTGACAGAGCCTGTCACTTGTGGTTATGAGAGTGGGTGGAGGGGATCCTATTTGTATATTGATCAGAGATCTGTTAGTCATCTATGCCCTCTGCCAAGTGAGTGACCCAGCTGGAAGCTGGTACTGCTGCACACTGCTCCTGGTGTTCTCGTTGTGGGTCTGGAGCAGGGCCAGCAGTGTCCCACAGACAGAGGGAGAGCTGTGGCCTGAGCTCTGTGATCAGTGCTGCATCTGCATCACTCCTCAGTGAGATGCTGGGGCTGGGTTAATGGCAGCCTTGTGTTACAGGCTGCAGAAAGGAGGGGTTCATCAGATTCCATGGCCTGGCACACAAGTGCCAGACCAGCTGGTCTTTTAGGCAACATCTGTTTCTCTACTGCATTTCTTATTTAAACATTTAGGCCTGTATAAAACAAACAACCAACAAAACCAAAAGAACCAAAACTATAAAACAAAAACAGCAACAAAACCCCAGAGCAACCAACCAACCACAGAAAACCCCAACCAAACTTTTTCTTACAGATTATCTTAAATTTCCTTCTTTGTTTTTTTTTTTGTGATTGTGAAAGGAAAAAGTTTATATAGTAGTGATAGAGACATGCTTGCAGCAAGTTTTTGGGTAGTGTCTCTTTTCTGATCACAGACTTTGTAAGGATACTAACTTAACAGAGAATATCACAGAGAATATTTATTTTCAAAATCATATTTTTATTTCCAAAATTAGTTTGAATGTCTCTATGTAAGATTTCAAGCAATCTTGCTCGAGTACTGTGCATCAGCTGATCAAAACTATTGACACAAAATCCTGGTAGAGACAGTTCTTCCACTTTGTGGAGGGGAAAATCTATAGCATTTGCTCCTTCTGGATTTTGCTGCTCCTGCCAATGCTGCTGCATAGGCCAGCAAGAGCAGCTAAAGCATGAGTCATCCTCTTGGGAGGCTGAGCACCAGTGTGGTACAGAGTTGCGTATGCTTGGCACCGTGCTGTTCTTTGAAACATTTCTTCTGATGCTGACAAGAAATGTACACCTTTGTAGAGGTTAATTCAGGCTGGCTGTGCATTGCTTTAAACGAGGCTTCAGTGGTTATGCAAGGTAAACAATTTGTGACAAAGAAGTAATTATACCATGCAAATAAAATAAAAGTCTTGCAATGTCTAGACATAATGTGGATTTTTTTTTTGTCAGCATTGTGAAATCTACTGAGCCAAATTTCTCATGATAATCTAAAGATCCAATTTTCTGTTTCTCTTTACAGCTGGATCAGTTGGCTGTAGATGCTGCAAAGGAGAAGAGAGATATGGAGCAAAAGCACTCCACTATTCAACAAAAGGTACTTGACAAAATGTAAAAGGCAGGCTGCACACACTTTTTTTTATCTGTAGCATCTCTCCCTAGCATCTCTGCATCAGAACTACAAGGGCTGGTATTTTTAGTGCAGAGAGACAGATTGACACGTCATTAAGCGTAGGGTTGGATTGCACATACTAATTTTGTATTACAGAGCAAAATATTATTCTTAGTTTTTACTGAAACGTAAATAGAACAGTAGAATTTATTTGAATGCTGGGATTGTAGCATTTCAGTAGAACTCTTAATTCCTATTAAATCTTGAATTCAATAAATTGTACAAGCTTCTGTGTTTCCCTGCTGTGTGTTCATAGAAGAGGTGTATGTGCTGCACAGCCCTACAGCCATAGGCTTTACTTTGGACTGTGCCAAATCCAAGTGCAGAACTTGGAGCTTGTGTGGCAGCTGCTGTTGCATGTGAAGAGCAAAAGTAAACATTTGTAAAGAGTGTCTAATATGCTGGTTCAACTGTGCACAGATATAAAAGTGAGAACATTTAATTGCTGTTTTGGGAAGATTTGGGTGTGCAATAATTTATTTTGCTCATTGAGAAAAATTTAGATAACTCATTTGTGGGGGAATGACTTTTGTTGTTTGGATGTTTCAGAAGCTCTAGATCAATATTGGTTTTGCAGGTATAATGCTAGAAGTTAAAAGTATTGCCACTGAACTCTCTGGTAGTGAGCTAATACTGCAGGTACTTTTGAAAAGGATTAGATACCAGTTTAAGGGTAATGCTACACTTCTCACTCTCATTCAAATATGTTCTGTATCTGTTCAGGTGGCATAAATTTAAAAAAAACCCCACCCAAAGTAAATGAAATCTGATAACTAAATAAATTCATTAATGAAAACTTGCTGAGATTTTAAGTTAGGTAGCCTTAGTAAGAGCCAATATTAATACTAATGGGAAAAGGTAACAATTTTGGTTGTTGAAAAGATTTTTATTGGTGCATCCTGTCATCCCTTTAGGAGTTAGTGGGAAGCATTACGATTGCTGTGAAATTGAGCAGATGTGATGATGAGGGCAGAGCTGACATGCTGTGCTTGGAGTCAGGAGAAAACTGCAGGCAAGGAAGGGGGGAAATGTGAAAGATAGAACTTGAGAATTAACATTGGTCAAATCTTAAGTTTTTTGGGCTTAAAAGCCTAGTTTCAGGAATGGGCAGTAGTTGAGAGATTTATTGTTAAGAGACCAGTGCTGCTTGGTTAAGGATGTAAATTACGAGCAATTATCTTTAATCGGCCATAGAAATAATAACTTCTTATCATGAATTATGGTCACTCCCAATGGTGTTTACAGTCTTCGTTTTTTCTTCAAATGCTGCATAAGGCTGCTTTACAGGTAAACTATTTCTACTAGTTTCAATTATTACTGAAATTTCTAAGCTTTATGAAACTTGATAGGCCATATCTGTGTGTAATACGTGTTCTTGGTTTTTAGTAGGAGTGGTGATCACAGTGATGTTACTTTTATTGTTGCTTGCTTTAATTGACAGTTTAATGCTGTCTCTAAAATATAATCAGGGCAGTCAGAATGTACTGTATGTTATCCTCCTGTTACAACCTATGTTTCAGGTTGTAAATGTTGTCTCCTGTCCTTATCAGTGAAGTCACCGTAACATTTTTCTGCTGATAGTGCCTAGACTATGCTTTGTTGGAGATTCCTCTTAAAGCTTGTGCAATCATTTTCTTAGTTTCTTACTCAAATCATGTTGTCTGTTTATGTCTCTTCCTACTTGCTTTTCCCAACCTTCACACCAAGGTAGCTTCCGCTCATCAGGATTTCAGAGATGCCTTAGACTTTGGATCTTTTTTTTGTTCTTTGTATCATTACTTTTCATCTGGCCATCCTGTCCCAGATGGCAACTTTATTCTCTGTTCTCTTCTTGTGTCTTGTCATGTTGCTTTCCGCTGTGTTGCCTCTTAGGCGTATGTTCCCAAATCTTCCCATGCCAAATCCTTCCATGTTTTATAACAACTGAAACTTCTGAAGCTTATTATGTTGAATATTCCATAAGGTATAATTGCATTTAATATACTGAAGTTCTAATCTAATGCTTCAGAATGATGCCTTTCCTTCATTGTGTGGATAAAGAACAGTTCCTTTTCTGAAATATATAGGTAAGTGCATATGTGCACACACCTACCCACCCACTGCCTGTGTTTGCATATATGTGCATATGCATGCAGAATAATTGCACTAATTAAATAACTCATCTCACTTTTCTGTATGATCATTGTCCTACCTAATTAGGCTTTTGATGGAGAGGCTAATAAAAGTGTCATGGAAGGGCTTGGTCACCAATATAGTGTGATTTCTTTTTTAACAGAACTAATATCTGATTTGCTTTTTTTAATTGCTTTTAATTGTGGTCTATTTACTCAGCAAATATGCAGGAAAGTTTTTTAAATTTTTTTTTTCCATGTAAGAAATTATTTTTTTCTGTATTAAACTGGAGCAACACATACGGTGAATTAATCTAAAAGTTTAATGATCATTCTGGGAAATTTTTGGAATATATTTTCATAGGGAAAGATTAATATTAAAAGAGTGGTGTCACAATGTCAATACATTAGACATTACTCTTGTTTTCTGAGCAGTAACACATTGAATTTAGAAATACTTTAAAAATCTGTAAACAGCATCATGGCTTTTTGGTTTTGTGACAGAGCTAATATTTTGTTTTAAAATGAAGAAGATGATACAGGAAAAGTATTTGCATTGAACTTCAAATAGTTTTTGTTGTATTCAAATCCCTTTTTCATTCAACTAAAAATCTGCTTCCGAGGAACTGCTCAGGAAACAGCTGGAGTGAGAATGATTTGAAAATTTTTGACATCTTGAGTAAACAAGGTGATAGGAAACCAGATGCTACCACAGCCATAAAGCAGGCATAAACCAGAGCTGCTGTTGAGAAGTTATGCAGACTAATTTCTGTCTCCAAAATCAGAGATGTGCTTGTATTTCAAGTGACTTGTTTGCTCAATGACACTCTAGCATTCTCTCATTCTATCTTGGACTGTAAACCTTGTTACTTGTAGTGTCTGTTTTAAGCCTTTCCTCGAGGAGCTTTCAGCTTAAGCTTGACAAACATCTCTTGCCAATGGGATGGGAGGGGAATGGAAGCAACTTTCTAAAAGGGGAGTTGCACAATTAGTGTGTCCTGTTTAATATGCTGGCCTAACTTGTTTTTAGTACTTATAGTCTCCCATAGTACTTAGTTTTCTTTAGTACTTATGGTGTCCCATTTACTGCCTTTTTAAAAAACTTTAAAAATGCTGCTTCTCTAAAGTAAAAAAAAAAAAACATTTGGGATATACATTCAATGTTAAAATACTGTTCTTGAGATTTACTGGTAAAATGGTTTGAATAGCTTTCATGATCTGATAGCAATTTTGAGAGTAAATCAAAAGCTCTGCTGCTGAAAAGTAGGGGGGATTTTGTTTTGGTAGCAAGAAAATTATACATAGAGAAACAGAAAACATGCAAGCTCTGAAATAAATCAAGTATGTGTGATAAATTGATACGTTCATATGAAAATGCAGTCACTGAAACATTGTCAAGAATATTAACTGTTCTGTGACACACCAGATCAGTATTTTTCTGGAGATGAAAGTTGTTTTTCCATTGCCAGCTGGTTTGCTGTTCCTTATGGACATTTAAAGAAAAAAGGGGAAAAAACAGGCATGAAAGCATGCTGTATGCTTTCTTATATACTTATATACTTTCTACTTATGTAACCCACTTCTACATGTTTCTCTCCCAGTAGCAGCCAACTATGAGAAATGAGTGTCAGAATAGAAGCCATAGATGTTTTGTTCTTCCAAATCTGAATGAAATGTGTAATGTAGTGAAAATTACATAACACTGGCTAAATTTTCTTAGTTCTGGTTAGGTGACGTATTTCAGTCCTAACTGACACCTAACTAGTTTAATTGTGTTTAAAATGAAATAATTATCAGTTGTGTGCCTGCTGGCAGGAAACAAAATTCCAAATCACACACAGTGACTGAGTTTATTAATGTGTGATTCTCTTATGCAGGACACTGGAAAGATATGGCTGTATTTCTCTCCACCCTCGATTATTTTTCATGATTCACTAAAAATTTCCATGCACCAAGATAAAAATAAACTATAATGTGACTGCTTTGCTCCTATTTTTTAATTATAAAGTAGCAGAGACTTTAAGATCAGAACACAGTTTATTTAGTGTCTTTTTCTACTTTTAGCCATGTAATTGAAATGGAGCAATTTTTTTTTCTGATTATTTGGCCATCTTTTTCCTGACCACAACTTATTGATAAAGTTTTATGGATAAAGCACATGGAAGCCTTACTCCCTCCCCACTCCAGCTGGTAGTCTCCTATATACAGTTAAGCAGATACTTGACATTTGTCTCTCTACTCTAGTGTCTTCTTCTGCTCTGTAAAGGTGGAATTCAATCAGGGAAGTAATTAAAAAATGACACTAAATACACTTCAGGAAGGGTCAGTAGTTTAGACAATTTGGGCTGAGAGTGTGGCATGATAAATGATTCAGTGGTTTCCTGTCACACTTGTATACATCTTCAAAGCATAGATCTGGACTCATTGGAAAAGATGGCTGCATTTTCTGCAGCAGTTCTCCAAACCCAGAGGAAAATGTGATTACTTAGTAGTTTGGACAGAAAAGACTGGGAATGTATATTGTCTTTCACTAGACAAGGAGTTGCAGGCATCACTGGCACAAGAAGATGCAAATCTTTAGCAAGTTTCATTATGTTTGGGAGCTGGTAAGTTAGAGTAGTTTATCAGTTTGGGGAAGGTAGGGTATGTGACATCAGCGTGTCTAAGTTTGTGTTTATAGTGGTTTTCTCTATTTTGAGAACTTACATGAAGCCTTTTATGTTCAGCATGTTCTGATCTTAGAAAACAGGCAGAAAATTAAAGTTATTAAATGCTGGTTAATAAATGTACAAATTTGATTTTCTTTTGGTGAAGCTTTCATTTGTAACTTGTATGTTTATTCAGATCAGTGTGTGGTAGTGATATGATAGTTCCATCTTCTTTCCAAACTCTTGCATTGATCATCTGTCAAATAATAAAAATCTAGATTTAACATTTCAACATTAGTTAATCTGTTCATATTAGTAATAGCTGAAAACAGTGAGTAATTTTAAGGAATTTGTGTTGTTTTGACTGGAGAGCTTAAAGGGCCTATTTTAATGTTTGTAACCATTTCACTATCACATGTAATTAACCTTGGATTGGACCAAACCGTCTGCATGTATAAGAGTAAACATCATGTGTAGCACGAAAGTTGTGTGCATCCTGGACTATTACCTAGGGCTGCTGATGATGTTGGTTTTGAAGCTGACTACTTTTTGTTTGTTTGTTTTTTGCCTCTTTTCCTCTATGTATAGGCAAATTCCTAAGGAGCAAAGTACAAAACAGACTTTCAGATATACTTTCCACACAAAGCTGATGTTTGCAATTTACAAGAAGTAACTACTTTTTGATGGTTCAGGAGAGTGATATTACAAAATGTTCTGTTCTCTTCAGTATTTAACTTGTTTGGTTTTTTTTTGTTCTGAAACTTAATTTTCAGTAATATGTCTCTTACACCCTTGTTAAGGGGAAGAAGCCATATGTTGCTAGTCTACTTTAAGGATCTATTTTAATAACAGTGAAATGAAATCATAGCATGTATATTCTTTTCACCTCTGGACAAAGTTGTGATAAATGATGTCCTTCCATGTGTGCTTTTTCATTCACCCCCAGTAGTTGTTAGCCTCCCACTCAGTGAATATCTGAACTCTACCTCCCTGGGAAGAGTCTGTGCAGTTGTCAATGAGATGTGAAAGCAAATGATCACCACATATATTATTACTTAGTCTAACCTACCTTTGCTGAAGATGTGAAGCACTCAGCCTTTCTAAAACTTGGAAAGCTGTTATTATTAATTGTTATTAACTGGTTTTAGTTGTTATTAGGTTGATGGAAATGTACATTCCCTTGTCTTATTTGTGATTTTGTGATCTTATCCACGATCATAAAGAAAAAATTACTAAGGTCTTGCCATCATTGCCAGCACCATGATTGCTTTACTTTAGAGTTAACTGATACCACCATCTTTATTTGATTATTTGTCTTCTAAGTTCCTATGCAGCTCAATTGTCAAGATGACAGAGCTGAAGAAAATGCGAAAGCACAACTGGCTTTATACAGGTGTCCGCAACAGGCTGTAACTGCTTTTCAGTTTTGACTCATACCTTTCATTGCTTCTTCTCCCCTACTTTTCTGTCCCCTTTCTTGGGAATATATGAGAGACCACTTGAGCAGACAGTTGAACCACCAGATGCTCTGTTAGCAATATTTGCCCTCTACTTGGCTGTAGAGGTCACCAATACCTAAGCAAGAAATTCCCCTTGTTGCAGGTAAAGTAAAAATCTTCAGCATTCTCATCTCCTAAAACTGCTTTTATAAAAAAAGGCATCAGGGGCTGAGAGTCATGGTTTGATTAATTAGTAAGTGTTGCAAGCAAAACATTATTCCTAGATATTTATTCTGACTATAGTACTGCTCATATTTGAAGTTTCGTTTGAACTGCAATGCGTTTTTCTTGTCTTGTTCCTTTGTACTAGGATTATTCCAGTGATGATACTAAACTAGAATACAATGTAGATGCAGCCAATGGCATTGTGATGGAAGGTTATTTATTCAAGCGAGCCAGCAATGCCTTCAAGACTTGGAACAGGTAATTATTCAGAACCTCTGTTTGCTGCTTAAAAAGATACTCCTTTTTAACCTGAATTCTGATATGATTCATAATCTCTGTAACTCACTGTCTCCATAGTTTTGACGGAACACTAGGGTGACTCAGTTAACTCAGATGACGCTTCAAAACCATTTTTTCTTGTTTTCTGTCCTAGTTGTTTGCAAACTTTTCTCTTGTGAAAGCATATGCTAAGATAGTGTTAGGAGACAGAGTAAAATGGAAGTTGTATAGCCATTGGAAACAGAGAAACACTGTCAAAGACTCAAGTTATTTTTCCTGAAAGATAAACAATGTAATTGTTATCCTTTAAAATTCCTGTGCTGTGCAGTGACTTTTACTTAGTAGTTTTGATGACCCTTTTGGGAATTCAAAATATATTGTTAGTCATATATCTTTAACAATGTATATTTTACTATTATTTAAATATTTTTCTTCCTGAACAGGATTTCTTTTGCATTTCCAAGGGTGTGTGCTTCTTTCAAAGAAATATATGTGCTGGAGCATTTACAGCACAGTTGGATACAGTTCTTGAATTTTAAATATAATTTATTGTGATACAGAGCTCTCTTTATTGTCCATGTTCCTACTATTTTTTCAGCATTGCTTCTGTTGAACTATTTGCTGTGTTTCAAAGGCCGTACATTTGCATTTGAGTGTGTGGTCCCTTCCAATCTTAATTATTTTATACTTCCTTGACCATCTTAGCACACCACAAGCCTGTAACAAATCGGGATTGCTTCAGTTAAGTCCCTAGACTGATGCAAGGGCTGCTGGTGTCAGTAAGACTATATTGATATTAGCAAGTCATGGGCAACTAGTACAAAGAATTTTGCTTTGGACTGATTCCAGTCTGGTCCTTTGGCTTGATTATTCATCTGTAATTGTAATGTACTTTCTGGGTTGGTTTCATGCAAGCAGAATTCAGAGTTCTCCAGGACAAATCTGTGATGCATCAAAGGATGGTGAAGGGAGAAAACTGGGTGATGTGCATCAAAAGCACCTTCCTGGTGTGAAGTAAAATGTTAGTGTAAGGATACTGAGAAAAATCTGCAGTGATAGGACAGGAGCTTGTCCTTTATTGGATTCTCCAGAAGAGTCCAGAAGAGTCCTTTTTGCCCAGGTGTTTTGCAGGATAGACTGAAGGTAAAGCTCTGACTCTCTGGGTTCCTCTTTCGACTAGCAGTAATGCCTTGCTGTACAGGGAGGTGACAGGAAGGAGCGGGACAGGAGTGTCTTCTCCCCCATGGCTTCATTCCTAGTAATACTGTACTGTGTCTTACCTTAAAGTGGTTAGAGAGTAAGACTCAATTAAAATTAACTCCTGTTACGTTGGAAATTTAAATGGACACAAAGTAAATAAGGAGAAGTTGTAATTAAATCAAGGTACACAATGACATTCCTTCAGATTAAGTTACAGATTTGAACATACATAATAAAAGTGTATCTGAGCAATAATTTATTTAAGAGATCCAAGACAAATAGCTGATTAATGAGTCAGAGCTGCCTACTTTTATTACATAATTGATATTTACTTATAGTTTTTTCTTCTGTTTATCACAGGAGCATTCAATAAAGCAACACGTTTAACCTTTTTAATATTAGATTCTTGATAATTTATCTCACCGTGATAGACTAGTTGGATGCTTTTAGGAAAAAAATAGGATTGGGTTATGCTATCTTTATAGCTCTGAAATGGAATCAATCATTTTTGATTTTGTATTCCACATATTCACAAACTGTTATTAATTATTATTAAACTACAGTTATCATACATAAAATATACATTTTAAGACCTTAAAGAAGACAGGTTTTTATTTCTGAATCTAGCACCCTATTTTTGCTATGTTTTAATAAAAATAGAGAGGTATTTTTATTATTTTTTTCTGAGTACATTTGTAATTGCTTGCTATGCTGTAGACACTGAAGTAGTCACTGCCATATTCCACTGCCTGTTTCCCTTGATGGAAGGTTTTACTTGCGTAGTGTTACAGTTTCAGCTATGGGGAGATAATATTGATTAAAGTTTATCATATGTTAGAGATTTGAGGGTTTTTCCAGTCACTAGGTAAAGTACAAGAAAGGACTGTTCATTCCATTAAACTATTTTTTGTGTAAAAATGCGCAAAATATCAAAGGAGGAAACATTTAGAGATTTATCTATATTACGGAATTCTGAGCTGAAGTAAAGACAGGCAAGATACTTTTAGTGTTCTTACAGATAGTTTGCTGCTTCATTGTATACCCATCTTTGGGGAAGGTGGATGGAAAATTAACCAGTTGAAACAAAACTAGAAGGATTGCCTAAAAAGACTGGAATTTCCTGCGGTTCTGAGCTGAGGGTGACAGCACTGGTCTTCCAGCTGCTGCTGCTAAATGCATTGTCAGTAGAAATATGTACTTAAAATGTAGGCTTCTCTTTTACCCCGTTGGTATCGGTTGGTATTTTGTTAGTTCTAGACCTTTTTAAGAGCTCCTTCAAGAGTGAATCAAAGGCACCAAAACCCATTACAATGACCACTATTAGTGGATGCTTGCCAGCATTGAAAACATAAGAGAAGAGACAAGGATACAGTAGGTTTTGTCTGGGTTTGACACACATCGGTATGATTTTAGCTGACAAATTAGAGAACTCTGATGCTTCTATGTGCATGTCTTGGTCAGTGAATCCATGGACCCCATAGTGGTATTATCCTGGGAAAAGTCTGGTTGCTGGGGGAGAAAAATAGTAATGAAGACTGTATAATACAGCCCTTTGAAGGGGGGCAAATCTGCTGTAGTGAATGAAAACTTGTTTTGTTTCCAGTCCAAGCTAATGTCTTGTAAGGATGATGAAGTTTCTTTCTGGGCCACCTGGCAGCTTGCATTTCATTGTCTCAAGACTTTAATTATTTGGGATTTTGCATCAAGTTTCCTGTTCTTGGGATGGTTCTGCATGATACTGGCAAATCCTGAGCAATTTGCAATTCAGTGTCTCTGTTTTGAAAGAGATGGAGATTTTGTAATCTTTTTGTTGTGACTAAAGGACAACGTATAATGGACACAAATATTTCAGATATTATAGTTTAGTGGAATTAAAATTATATCCTTATACTGCAAAGTCTTACAGGAACAGGTGTGGATGCCTATGTTTTGAATGCATGTCTATCGCTTGGTAAATTATATACCCTGTTGTACACCATTTTTCTTAAGGTATCAGGAACTGGAGTCAGGTGCATTTATTATGGAGTGGTAGCTAGAAAGCCATATTGGTTCCCAGAAGTTCAAATGAAAAATAAGTCCATATCATGAAAAAAAGAATGTGTGTAGGGAGAAAAGCATTTGTCAAACCACCAGTGTATTCCAAATAGGTTTTAGGTTGGATACAATAGATGTTTTCCTTTTTAATTCTGCTGTATTTTCAGATCATGCTAATTCTTTTCTTATTTTGCTCATTTTGCATTTTTCATTCCTTTTCCTCCTTTCCCTTATGTTTTAATCCTACCCCATTTTTTCACATGACAGGAAAAAGCCAGATCACATCAGGTACCAACCAGCTTCTTTTATACCTTCCCAATGTTTCCTTGGCACGCAAAAAGCTCTTCATTAACCCTGCATTTAATTTTGATTACTTGCTACGGATGTATAAGTGACTCAGTCTAAGAAAATAACAGAAGGATTCTGCCTGGGATGCCAGTATACCTGCTGCTCAACTCCTTTAAAAGATTTAGAAAGATTGAGCTAGTTTTTAGCTGAAAAGGAATTAAAGCCAAGTTTCTGCACTCAAACTTCTGAGCATAAAAGATGAATGTCTTGACGTTTTCCAGTTGAAGTTGATGAGATTTTTTTTTTTCTTATCAACTGCACTGGGACTAGACGTATACTTTTAAATGTTGTGCATTCTTAATCACTCTGTTTTATTGGTGTGCTGCTAGCAGCTAGAGAAGAAAACTTTGTTTCTGAGAATCATGAAGCACAATTCATTTTTTTATGTAAAACTCATTTTATATTTCTTTTCAGTATTATTCTCAGTTCTCAGAAACTGATTTTTTTTTTCTATAGATTTTGCATTGTTTCCTTTTTAACAAATACCATTTTGAATTGTGTAGGTATAAATGATGGAAAACATTCCGTTTCTAAACAGGAACAACTGTATTTAAGCACTACAAAGTGAGATAGTATATACTACTTTAATATTCCCAAGAATGTTTTCTTCTTCACCATGCTTCTGTTTTTGACAAAATGACATATTTAAAGAAACTTTGGTAATAATCAGTACTTACCGCACATATGTTGCCTGAAGGTTTATGAAAATTATTCTTTAAACATGATAGATGAGGGTTACCCTGTAACAGCACCGTCAGTACATAGATTGTACCTCAGAAGTTCCTGGCCAATGCTGATGTAGACCCCCAGCAGTCTGTTTGCTACAGTAAAGTGTAGAGTGTATTGATGGTATTTGGTCAATGAGGAATAACTCCAAGTTTTCGGCCTGAATAAAACTGTTGTGGTGCTGATACCATGGAGGGCAGCCTGACAATTTCATCTTGTCAAGCATGAAATAAAATGTTTTAACACTGATATCTACTTCAAAAGTCTGAACTACAAGTTATTCTACATTCTGAATTGCTGAACTTGTTCAGTAAAAGTTTCTTTTAGAAAGTTACCAAAACCTGCACCTTTTCTGGCTGGACTGAAATCTTTTCTTTAAGAAATTTGATTTCTCTACCAGGAAAAAACGGGACTGAAATAATTTCAAAACTTCTAGACTAGGTTTTAAAGATGGCACAAATTTATGTTACAGTTTATGTGTTCACTTATATCCAGTCGATGACATTAGAGCTTGTTTACTAGAGAAACTAATGAAATATTTAGCTGTAGAATAAATGAAGCATTACATTAATGAAGTTAATTACACTACCTAAGGCTGTTATTAGGGATTTGCTCCATTACACATTGTGGGGTAAGGCTGGTTTTTTTCCCCTTTATCACTTAGGCACTGCTTTTCATGTTTTTCTATTTTTGTGTTATGTTCAAAAAAAGCATATGAAAAAAGACTGAGTTTATTTCCTTTTCAAGTCTTTTTTTGTTGAGTTTCCTATATAAATGTTAACAATAACCTGCCTTATATTTGAGGCCTAGTTACTGCATCTGTAAATAGATAGTAAAGATGATACTTTTTCAATAGCAGTGACCAAAACTACTGCTGTAAATAAATTGAAAAAATCAAGGACAACAGGAGATCCTGTTGTTGCTTTTGAAATTAAATGTATCTGCACAACATTTGAAAAGATTAATTAAAAAAGGTAGAATCTCATCTGTCTACTAAGCACTAACTTTTCTAACAAATACTAGATTTTCTGTTTTGAATTGACATTTTTTCTATATCTTAATTTTTTTTAACCATCTTTGTGTGCTTCTTTCCATGAATGGCTTGTGGTGGTTGAATAAATACATGGAACTCTCTTGTTACTAATTGTAGTAAACTGTAGCTTGAAGCTCAACAACCTGTGGAGAACAACAAGATCTGTTGTAATACAATATTTTATATACTGTTACCATTCAAACTAACTGGCAGTACAGGAAAAAATGATGTGTGGTAAAAGTGGGGTATTGGAGATAATTGAGCAGTTATGCTGTGGTAAACACAAGTTGGTATTCTATGCCTGAAAAACCCACAAGATGTAAATTTCACTGAATAGTTTTTTTTATATTCCCTTCATTTTTGTGAGTGTGAAACAGTGATAATTGATTAGCTTTTATTTTGTGCATCCCCAGAAGAGCTAGAAAGGTATGCTTATGTCTACTGGGTTTTATTTTTTTCATTCAGTGGTCTGATAAAACATCATTGTTAAAGATCTGAGGCACATAGAGATCTGAGGTAATTTTTTCCAAAATGTGAGTGATTTTTCCGTTCTCTGAGTTGTATCCTGTATGAACAGTGAGTTTGACAAGGAAGGATACAGTTCAGAGGAATTTCTAAGCAGATTATCTTTTGTATTTTAAAGGATGCCTTCATTAACACTTTAATTTGATTTTATTTTCCTTCAAAACTGAGGCTTAAGTTAGGATCCTACTTAAAAGGTTTTCATTTGGGGTTTTTTCAGTTTTTATATACAATCTTTTTATTTCAGGATCAAAAATTTTAAGACATGCCCAATATAGCTAGATATTAAACCTTCATGGGATAGCAACACTGAAGTGTTTTTAGTCCCTTAGGAAGTTATTTTTTAGTTCTACTCTCAAAAATATTTCAGGATTAGTTTACATGGGTTTAAGTATTTTTGTTATTCAAACTATCTGAATTTGTGTTGTCAAACAACTACTTAAAATTGTAGCTTGCTGCTAAAAGACAGAAGGAAATGTTCTTTGAAATGAAAATGTTTTGTGAGATAGCTTAACTAATGTTGTCATAACATGAATGCGTTTGTTTAAGAATCAAATTACTTGAACCTTGCTTTCATTTCTGTTTTGTCTCTGCCTTCCCTTTTTTCATTATTCTCATGAAATATTTGCCAAAACTGACTGCAGCATTACTTTTGTGAATTCTTTTATGCAGTCTCTCTCTAGATTGTATGTTAGCACATCTAAGTCAAATAAGCACTGTAAAATCAGTTACGTATTCTCTGGATGTCTCTTCATTTGAATAGGCGCTGGTTCTCAATACAAAATAACCAACTTGTGTACCAGAAGAAATTTAAGGTAGGAATCAAAAACTGCCTTGGGATAGTTTGGGGTTTGGGTGATGATTTTCCTGATTGGGGAAACTGCTGATGTGGCATCCCGTGTGATCTTCAACCTAATGCTTTTTTCTAAATTAGTTTCTCCCTTTATAAAATGAGACTAATAGCTACACTGACAGATTCTGAGATTCCTGTGCAGTGACTTGTAAGCGCATACTTTATTTACTGTGGGTTTTGTGACCTAGTTAGAGCTTTAAAAGTTGTTGGTCCCAAAAGACTTGTGCTCACTTGCCGGCAGTCAAATATTCCATGCTGTTCTCTGATCAGTTGTGTTTAACTCTTTCAGGACTTGCTCCCTCCAATTATTTACTGTTTCACATATCCAATTCAGCAATTGCAGAAAGAAAACATGAAAGGTTTTGTTACGAAGCAGTTGGGACTGCTATATACATGTATTTACCATTGAAAATGTACAGTGGTTCAGAATCAATATCTGCCTTGTTGCTGGTGGAACATGTAGGAGTTGTATGTTAAAGCAGCAAGTCCAGCTCTGCCCCAAGCCATAGAAGCCTTTTCAGTCAGCTTTTGGACCCCTGCTCCTTTGTTTGCTGTTCTAGAATCTGCTTTTGCACCATGGAGCTGTAGCTGTTCTTCAGGTTGGAAAAAAATAGAGACTGTATGGAGATGGTGGTGGAAAAAAAAAAGGAAAGAGCTTATGGCAATTCATTCCTCTTCACTGCAAACGGAGTGGGTTCAGAGGCTGTTCCTCATTATCTGATGCTGTTAAATCAAGGGTCTTCATTTCTGTGGTTGCAAAGGAAAAACACAATTAGGTTTGAGATTACACTTTTGCCTGGGCATTTTGTGTTTCTGAATTCTCATTGCTTTTTTTTTTTAACTGCACCTTGAAAATGTTAATAGCTCAGAATGGAATTCATATGAATTGAATGAAATTTTCAAAACCACTACATTCAACTTCTGGGTTTTTTTTTTTTATTTGGCACTTACAATACTGCTGATTTAGGCATAACTTTTCTGATTTAATTTTGAGTTAATTGCATCTCTTAGAAAGCATCTTTGCACTCCTTTAAATATTGTTGTTTGAATACTGTTGTTTAAATTTAAGGTGTTGATTATTCAGTAGATTGGATTGTAGGTAAAAAAAAATTCTCCAAAGTTCTTATTAAATTTTCACTGAAAATAATTAAACATTAAAATTTATCTAAATATATCCTGCTAAGTATCTCCAAATCCACCCAGTTCAACTTTTTTTGGAGGAAAACATCAGTGTAAACAGGCAAATAGAATTGAATGATTAATAATTTAGGATTGTATTGTTGTCTTATTATCAACTATATAATTTTTTCTCTGTGACTTCTTGGATAACTTTTGTCTTTTAGGATAATCCCACAGTAGTTGTTGAAGACCTGCGACTCTGCACAGTTAAGCACTGTGAAGACATAGAAAGACGTTTCTGTTTTGAGGTGGTTTCTCCAACAAAGTAAGGAGGAGTGATGGAGTATGTTTATTTAAAAATAAAAAATGCTTCAGTTTTTTTAAACATAAGATGAACATTTCTCTTGGGATAGATCAAAACAGGAAAAGTATCTGAACAAGTCTCTGAAATTTTGGCTGAGAGTAAGTGATGCTGTGAGAAGTGTCCCTGGTATTTAGTTTACTTTTGGCATTAAAATAAACATGCATTCTTGTGCTTTTTGCATAATTGGCTTGTGGTGCAGAGCTCTGCTGTGGCTTAGTAGTAGCTGATACTATCAGCTGCTTAGTCATGTAGAAGATAGGTCTCAATTTCTCCGTATTTCTGATTTGTGCAATGAGAAAGAATAACATAAATAAGCTGTTGTCTCTGTGATGTTAAATTATACTTTAGAATGCACTAAATGAAACTACCATATAAAATTTTTTTCAGTTCCAGCAGTGCAGTGCACTGCCTATACTTGGAGAAGTTTGGCATCCTGCCACAGTAAGGGCAGGACATGGATTCCTCATTAGTGATTTTGAGATGTGACCATATTTAAGTTTCTGATACGAGGTTAACCTGCTTTTAGGTTTGAATGTTATCTGCTCTCCCCACTCCTTCGTACATTTCTCTTCTGAATAGATTGCTGTCCATCCTCATGGTGTTTCACTATAAAATGCATTTTGCTCTTGCTTGCCTGTGCTTTTTCAACCCTTGAGTGTTGGAACAGTTTTATACTTCATGACCTGTTTCTTTTACTGTTGATGTGAAAAGTAGTTCATTCTTTGTCAGAGAGCTTTAAAATTACTCTCTCTTGATCTCAGTGAATGAAAGTGTGTTTTCAAGGACTGATACCTGTGTCTTGTGTCATGGGGGTGAAATGCAGTTGAGGATATAAAAAGAAAAATTTGGAATAAGAAAAGGGATAGGAAGCTAAGCCATTCTCAGGGTTTTTGGAAGAGTAATTTTTGTATCTATTAGCATTACCTGCAAATAATTTGAAATAAGGAGCTTGCAACTCACAAAGGCTCAGCTGCTTTGTTGTATTAAAATAAATGTGTTTATTAGATGATGCTTACTAAACAATATACTTGTGGTGATAGCAAGAAACTTGCTCCTTAAAAACAGACTCCTTCGCAATGTGTTGTTGGATGTCAGCTGCTAGGCCACTCTCTCTGAGTGCTTCTTGATTTGTCACAGGAGCTGCATGCTTCAGGCTGACTCGGAAAAGCTGAGGCAGGCGTGGATTAAGGCTGTTCAGACCAGTATTGCCACAGCATATAGAGAGAAAGGGGATGAATCTGAGGTGAGTTTAAAAATCCACCAAGCAACAACCCCCCGCCTTTAGATGCTGAAAATTTTAGATATGTAAAACCTCTTTTAATGAGTGGGAAGGAAAAAAGCAATCTGTTGTTTGTCTTCCAGTGGAAATGCAATGAAATTTTGAAGGCTATGAATTTTATCTTATCTGTCTTTCACTTCATCTTATTAATATTACTATGGTCTGTACATTTTTTATGAGATTTCTCTGTAGTGTGATTAAAATTCATAGGATATTCTTATATTCAGTTTTTTATATCTTCTAGAAACCTAAATATGTTTTCAGTTCTGGGGCTTTCCTTGGCCTTGCCAGAAGTGACTTTCTTGGATTTTAGTGCACAATCAGTATCTGTAGGACTTTCAATTTCTTTAATTTAGCATGTGTCTCTATTGGTTTGTTTGTTTATTTTCTCTTTTAGAAGCAGGAAAAGAAATCATCCCCTTCTACTGGGAGCCTAGAATCTGGGAGTGAGACAAAAGAGAAGTTGTTAAAAGGAGAGAGTGCTCTGCAGCGAGTTCAGTGTATTCCTGGTAATGCTGCCTGCTGTGACTGTGGCTTGGCAGATCCTCGCTGGGCCAGTATCAACCTGGGAATCACACTGTGCATCGAGTGCTCTGGGATACACAGGTTGGGGAACTCCTCACAACTGTATTTGATTTGTGCATTGACTTAATTAGGAAGGGTGGTGTTTGCCTCTTCAAAGGTATATTGAAAGAAAATTAGAGACCCTTGTTTGTAAACAGAATTAAGGTAACTGCTTTATTTGCATAAATTAATGGTAAATCTGTCTGAGGTAAGATATAACGTATAGTTACAGGTTAATGTGTTTTTTTTCCATGCTGTTTAGGAGTTTGGGAGTCCACTTTTCAAAAGTAAGGTCTTTAACGTTGGATTCATGGGAACCTGAGCTCCTAAAGGTAGGACAGTATTTTTGAAACAGGTTTCTGTTTGCTACTTAGATTGTCATTCTACAGCGGCTGCATCAGAAAGTTCTATGCAGGAAACACATTTGTACCCAGTGTATGTCTTGCAGTTTTGAGCAGAAAATGTTTGTAGTTGTGTGTTGGTTTATTTCAATCCACACTTTCTTATAATCTGTAGTTGTTTGTGTTACAAACTTGCAATTCAGAACACTTACAACACCTTCAGGTTCACAAGTGCATTCTGAGTAGCAAGCTTAATCTGATACTTTCAACATATAAAGATGAAAATCTGTTTACAAACCAGTGTCTTTCAGTGGGCTGAAAATTTTGGAAGCGATGTATCAGCCTAAAGCATGAGCATACTCAAAAATTTGAATTTCAGTTCCTAGCAGTGATATGCTACTGGCTTGTAGGAGAATGCTCATGTAACTGCTCTTGTGTGCTATTTGTGTGCCAGATTTCTAGTCTGAACCATGGTTATAAAAATCATGTGACCCTCAAATCCTGAAACAGGAACTCATGCATGGATGTAAGCCTGCAACTAGATAACTCATGCAAAACATTTGTTTCTAGCTGTGATATTCTGGCACTTAGGTATTAGTTCTGTATTCTGAACAATCAAAAGACAATGTGAGCAGTGGTGTTTTGTTTGTGGTTGAATAATTTTAATATCAATGTGTTCATGCTGAGAAAACAACCAACCAATCCCCCACTCCCCCTCCAAAAGAAAAGCCATACCTCTTGTACTATTCATGTAAATACCACAATGAAGTATTCTACCTGGTATTAGAAAAAAGAAATCTGTTCATTGCAATCAGTAGGGCCAAATTTTCTTATAAATAGTATCTGCAAGCTGTTTTTTGTCTTTGTTCTTTTTCTGTAGTTGTTTCAGATTATGGTTTAGCAAAAATGTCCATTGGATAAGGTGGAATACAATTGATTAAATTGTCTCTTGCTGATGAGGTTAAGAACAGCTCCTGGAAAGCTGGTGGAAAAGAGCACTGTTGTTAATGAAGCCTGCAGGTGTCATTCTGCTGGTTGTTTTTTTCAGTCACTTTAAAAGTGATTATACTTTTTGTTATCGTACATGCTTATTTCTGTAAGTGTACTTTTAGCAGTGAAAACACTAAGTTGTGAAAATAGGCTGAGTGAGGTTAAAAACAACTGAATAGGTAGATGAAGCTTTTTGCAAATTTGAATTTATTTATTTTGCTTTATAGCTTATGTGTGAATTGGGAAATGATGTTATAAATAGAATATATGAAGCGAAGCTGGAAAAAGTGGGAGTAAAGAAGCCACAATCTGGAAGTCAAAGGTAGTATTTTACTAGCAGTGCTTCTAAAGAAGCTTCTTTTATTGTTGCTTCCTTCAGCCTCCACCTGTAAAAGATGCTGCCACTTAACTGCTTTACAGTCCTTTACTGTACTTGTTTACCTGTATCACCAGTATGTTTTGCTCTCTCCCTTCTCTCACTCTCTCTTTGTTGGGTGTTCCTTCTGTTGGTCACTTTCTGCTTCTCCTGTTCATTTATTCTTTTTCTGATCTCACTCCCTCCTTTTGATGACAGCTCTAGAGCACCACTGTGGGCATGTGGATTTTGTTTCCTCTCTGCTTGGTACCAGCTCAGCCAGCTCTCAGCCATCTCGGTGTGTGAGCGCTCCTGGAAGGAGCCTGTGCCTTTTGTTTACAATGACTTTGTTCTTCCATTTGACTTTTGTTCCCTGATCCTCAGAATGTTCTCATCTTCCTACCTACATTATACATGAGCTCTGCTGCTTTACAGGAGCCTTCAAATCATTGTACTGCTGTCTTCGATTTCTCTGATGCTAATCTGTGTTTGAAGGTAGTTTCCTAATGTTTTGTGCTGCTGTGTAGGATGTCTCTTAAAACTGGGGTTTTTTTACTACCTTTCCAGTTCTGTGCCGCTTGCTGCCCAGCAGTTTTATAGTATAGAAAACTGCGTTTTATGAAATGTTAGCAATTTGGAGACAGCAATAATAATATAAACCAAGTAGGAGATTTGCTAGATATTCCATCTAGAGGTAACTGCTTTTCAGTAGTTTCAATAGCAATTATTACAGCCTCTTTTATCAGTTTAGCACAACTGCTGTTGTGTCTTAGGCTCATAACCTCAGGTTACAAGAAAAAGTACTTCAGAATGTGATATGGAACTGTTGGCTGTGCCTACCTAAGGCTTGTTATTGCTTTCTTGTGTAATCTTGATGTTCTGGTAACAAAAGTTGCAATTTGTGTTTACATAAGAAACTAAATATATGCTTTATTTAATAGGTTATTAACAATGTAAAATGTATAGAAGTTTAATACAGGTAACATACAGTAACTAATGCTTGTTTCTTGCACACACCGCTTTCCAAAGTCTCTGTCTTAAAGAAAATACATGTGTATGAACTTAACAAAATTACTTTCTTTTGAACCTTATGCAAAATTTAATCAACAATCCAGAAAGTGACAGTGTACTTTACATCTTTTTGAAAATGTGCTATAGGTATGTCTTATGTGCCGTGTTAAACTAAGTTTTGGTTACTGACTTTAGTACAAAATAGACGTTCTTTTAATACATGAAAATACTAAAGTATTGGCTTACTAACTCCGGGGATTTTGTATGTGACAGGCAGGAGAAGGAGGCATACATCAGAGCAAAATACGTGGAAAGAAAGTTTGTAGAGAAGCAAGCTGCATCAGTACCTCTGCCTGAGTCTGGAACAAAGGTTTTGCCTCCAAGTCAGGAAGAGAAAAGGCACAGTGGCCCTGAAAAGTCCCTTTTGCCAAGGGAACAAGGTGCAGCATCCCAAAAAGGTATTTACACACTTCTCTCCTTAGCTGTATTACCCATCTTCTTTTGTAAGGTAATATATTTTTATATTAATTGACTTCTGCCCCGTGCAGAGGATTTGGAATCTATTTTTTAATGGGCTGTAGCCTGGTGTAGAGTGTAGGGGAGAAAAGACTTCTTCAGAGATGTGCATTTGTACGAGGGGAAGAATTTGGAATGGGGATGCTTATAATTCAGAAACATATTAACCACCTTCTTTCCTCCGTATTTTCATCCTTCTGGATTTTTCCAATAACATTCTTTCCTGCCCTATCCCTTCCTTACTGCCTGCTTTGTGCTTTGCTAACCTGCATGTCCCAGCGGTTGCTGTAAGTAGCGACGAGGCGAGGCGGGAGTCTCTATTCTGTCCTGATGAACTTGATTCACTCTTCTCCTACTTTGATACCTCTTCAAAACTCCGTAGTAGTAAGTACTACAGCTGTGGCGTGTTCAGTATTTGCGCTAGTGACCCATTGTGTGTTGTGGCCATCTCCCTGCTTCAATCTGTTGTCTCCAGGCTGCTGCATTGCTTAGTATTTTCATGAAATAATTTAAAATTTTTTCTTATCCCATTTTTTTTTTTCATTTCTAGTTGTCCTCTGATATTTATTATTATTATTATTGTAAATATTATGGTTGCAAAATGTGACTTCATATTTTTCTATGGATGCATTAAGAATAGTGAATAATAACTAGCCATTTTTTAAAAGTTGTGTTCAGGACCAAGTATAAGAGCTTGCTTTATTATCACGGTATTTGTGAAGAGCGGGTAACTTCAGCTCGGCATAGTAATTGCAGTTTCTCCCCAAAATAGTCCGAAGCAGTGACAGTGGGATCCAACCGAGCGCTGATGACAGCAGAGAACACCTTGCCTCTACTATATCAGCCAACAGTTTGTATGAACCAGGTATGTTAGGTTTTGCACTTTAAGATGAAAATTTAACCAATTGGTAGCAATTTTTTTTTTTTTTTTAAAAAGGTTAGGGCTTGGTGATACAGTTCATGTCTACTATCCTGGTTGAAATGCTTTTATCAAGGGTAAAATTTGCCTGAGTGATTTTTCTTTTAGACTTCCTACCAATAATTACTTTTAATCCTTCTAAACGTGGTCAAAGAATTACAGTTTTTTCCAGTCAGATGAGACTGATCCTAAATCATTGCTTTTTTTGCAGATAGAGAAATGTTGCATTTTGAGAAAGACAAGTTTCCACAGAAATGCATGATCTTTTTATAAATTAAATCATGGAGATACAAGCCTATTATCTGTGACTCAATAGGAATTCTATGTGTTATTTGTGCATTCTTGCCTAATTTTTCTGTTTTCTCTTTATGTGGAATTCACCAAGTCTTTAAACATTACTCCCTCTCCTCAGAAGTTCTATAAGTTGGTGAATGAAATTATTTGCTAATGTTTGCATGCTCTTCTGAGACATGTATTGAGTATGGCTTCTCAGAATTTCCAAAACATTTCTTTATAAAGCAAACTTATTCTACATCAAAGCACTCTTCTGGGGTATCTTCCAAGGCACTCTTCCAAGAAGTATCTTGTAAAAACAGGGATTAGATAAGCAATTTCTTTTCTTTTTAGAAGGAGACAAGCAAGAGTCTCCAGTGTTTTGTGACTCCAAGCAGCCTAGTCCAGGATTGCAGTTGTATCGAGCGGCCTTTGAGAAAAATCTTCCTCACATGGCAGAAGCATTGGCCCATGGAGCTGAAGTAAACTGGGTCAATGTGGAAGAAAACAAAGCAACCCCACTTATTCAGGCAGTACGAGGGGTATGTGATATATAGCACTGTGATGGGGGAGGAGGGCAAGGGAAATAATGATATTTTTGTGTCACTGTTCCTGTTGACCTGCATGCTTCACTAATGAATGATAATGGGATGCTGAAGTTGTGTTTACAGTGTTCTCTCAAAGTTGTTTCTGAACTATTTTTTTCTTATTAATATTTTGTTTGGAATTCTGTATCCTAGTAGTGTTTAAAGTTGATATGGAAGCAACTCCCTTTTGTTTGCTTTGCCATGTGTCTCAGTGGTGAGAAGTTTGGTTTGATTCTAGAGATCTGATTCTGAGTTGTTGCTTTTTGTTTCCATAGGGTTCATTGGTTACTTGCGAATTTTTGCTGCAGAATGGGGCCAATGTGAACATTAGGGACTTGAAAGGAAGAGGGCCCCTGCACCATGCCACGGTTCTAGGACACACTGGGTAACTCACTGCTCCACAATTTATACATGGCCATCCCTTACTGTATTTGTTCATGTGAAGCTTCTTCATTGCCCCAGATATTCTGACATTTTAATACTACTTCAGGTGATACAAGTTTTGCTTAAGCTCTGGTTGTGAGAGAGGAAATAATATTTTGATTCAGCATTCTCACCCACTAGCAAAACAGACATGTATTTTCTAATGTGGATTAAATAAAGGGTTTGCTTACTACTCTATTAACATGTTCTAGATGAACTGCACTATTTTGATATGTGAGACTTTTGGTGTTTTAAGCTAAATACATTGTATCTAGCTTGATTTTATTGGCTTTTTTCCTTTACTGTCAAAAATATATCTAAATGTTTTTTCTAAACAGACAAGTGTGTTTATTCCTAAAACGAGGAGCCAACCAGCATGCCACTGATGAAGATGGGAAAGATCCATTGAGCATAGCAGTGGAAGCTGCAAATGCAGATATTGTAACACTGTAAGTTGTATATTCTGTTTTCTGAGTAGATAACTTAGATTTTGCTATTCTGTTTCAAGTCAAAAATACAGGAAATGTCAAAATTATTTTATAGAAAAATGGAGAGCAAAAGAAAAATCAAAATGCACTGTCCATAGGTGACCTCTTTGATGTGAGGTTCAGGACAGCATTGTAGGTCTTATATTGTAGTCTTTTTTGTGCTTTAAAAGATGACATTGTTCTCTTTGTTTTCTGAATGGCAGGTTGCGTTTAGCGAGGATGAATGAAGAGATGCGTGAATCAGAAGGACTCTATGGGCAGCCAGGTCAATACTCTACTAATAACCACACTGAAATGCAGTATAAGAAGTGTATACAGGAATTTATCAGTTTACAATTAGATTCTTAGTATCTGAAGGAAATTGAAGGTTGCTTCATACAATGCTTTTTATAAACCAACACTTTCTAAAGCTTCATTGCAATTCAGTGGTTTGACTTTGTCAGAGTATTTAGGGAACCTAAAAGGAGACTATTTAAAGAGCATCATTATAGCAGTATATTACTACAGCCATGACCACCCTATTTTGCTGGTAGTTGTCCACAGTTTTCTCCTATTGCTGTTCTACTGACATTTGTGTAATGTTAGGATTTACCTGACATTATTTAGTAGCATCTTTCTGATTCAGCTTGCTCAGAGACAGTTGAAGAGTTCATCTTATTCCAGGACACCATTCTCCTTCCTGTGGAATGGTCCAGTTTTTCTTTTTTAAGAAAAAAACACTTGAACACCAATGTAAAAAATGTACATCAAATATTTCAAACTAACTCCAGACAGAAATAGGAAAGTATTATTTCCTTAAATTTTATTTTTGAATATTTTAATTTGTTAAGATACTAATAAGAAACAAAACAGTCATTCTTAAGTATGTATTTTTGTATGCATAGTATCTTTCTGTTTGGTTAAAAAACAAATAGAAGGTGGCAGACATTTGAGCCAACTCCAATAAGAAAGTAACAAATTATATTTAATGAATATGTGCAACTTTATTCTCAGGCACTCAGTCCTAATTTACACCGTGTTCTGATGTGATATTTGCTTCCATAGGAAGGTAATAATTTAATATCATGCAAATATCAATAGTAAAGGCACACTTGATTGTGAAGTTAGACAGCTAAAAACACCCTGCTATCCCTGGCAGAAATGAAAGGTGAACCTTATTTTTAAGGCTGAGTGCTGAGTGTTCTTCACCCATTGCTATAACGCCCTTAGGTGTTTTCCACTGATTCATAAGGATTGGGCAGGGGAGGTGTTACCAGATTGGAGCTGGAATATAGTTAAAGGGCAACATTGAGTCTCATGTCGAAATCCTAGATGAACTCTATTAAATAAACTAAATTTATTTAGTTTCTCCTTAAGAACAGGGTTTTTTAAAATTTATTTTTGAAGTAGGAAATTCAAATTAAAGTAGTAAAAGTACTATAGACCCTCAGGCATTCAAATGCTTTCTTTGACAGAGCTGCAACTAATTTAAAAGCATTTACTTGATTATGAGCTCAAATGAGCTCATAAAACATGGCAAGCTGTGTATACAAAAAAAAAACCTATTACCCGTGTGGCCAATTTCAGTGTAAAGCTGTTTTCTGCTACAGTGCATACTATTTCATGGATAGTCTGAAGGTAACAAATACTGAAATATTTTTGAGTTTCCTCATTTTTATTTTAAGAGCTATAAGTAATTATTATCAGTTTCAAAGAGTAAAATGCCTTTATTTTTAAGAGAGGTATGTATTTTGGCTCAAAAGCTCTGTGCTATATAATAGATGAATATTTCAGATCATTTAATTAACCTGTTACAAATTCAAAATTATTATAAACCAGAAAATACATTCCTATAGTTTGTACAAAAGGCCTCAGTTATTAAACATTACAAAATGTTTATTTAAATGCTTCATTCATAACAAATACAGGCACTACTTACATGAAAATGTGAAGTAGACGGGGAAGATGATGATTCCTGATAATTCATTTAAAGTAGCTTTTAAACAGATTCTTCAATTAGGTAGACAAAATAAAAAGCTAGCAAAATCTTTCATTGAAAATGTTGTGACATTTTATCAGTTTGTATTGCAGTAGAATCTAGAGACTGCAGTGGATGCAATCTGACCCGGATACTTTATAGCTGGTAAGGTGAGATAGTGAAGAGTAGAATTGCCGCAAGAGGCAGGGCTTGCCCCAAAATCAGGGGGACGCTTTAACTTCTGAAATCAGGGCCATAGACTGTAGCACAGAGTCCCAGCCAGGAGAACTTACTGTATCCTTGGATAGCACAGCTCTGCCCCATTCACTTTACTTGTTGAAGTCTCTTTTAAAAGTTGAAGTCAATATTTAAGTTTTTGATTGTTCATGTCTGCTATTCGGGTTGTGTCAGTGTAAACACAAAACCTGTCTGCTGTCATGAGGTATCACACCTTTATGTGGTTTTAAGGGATGCAGGTCTTTTTCTCTGCATATACATGTTAAATTAGCTGCACTGCCCTTACTTTAGAGCTCCAGTGTTCCAAAATTATGATTCTAGAAGAAAATAAGGATTTTCAAGACAATTGTATATTTGCTGGGAGCTATGTGAGAGTAAATATCATTGTATGAGTTCACTGTTATCAGAGTGAAGCCAACTGCCTACTTCTCAACTCTAGCAATGCAGCTGATAAACAATTGCTCATGTAGCTAATGATATCAGTATTTCTAATTTAAATATGTGGCTGATTTGAGCTACTGAGGGAATGAATATATTGTTTTGTAAGGTACAGTTGGTCTTCCAAAATATTCCTGGAACAGGAACTAGCTTAAACCAGCTTTAAAAGTTCTTTTCTGGTGGTAGAAGCCATATGCACCGTAGTGCTGTTTCTGTATAATACTTGAGTGCTCATCTCCTGGTGCTACAGTATGTCTCGCTAACTCTTTGATATTAGCATTGCTGCTTTTTCTTCCTACCTTTTCTTGAATGTATGATGTGTGCCTTTTGAGTTACTCTGGTGTTAAATGATAAAGCAGTGTTACAGTATTTTTGTACATAGAATCTGCACTTTAGGGAAAACATTGCTTGGAAAGGGAATTTCCAGAATTCAATTTTAAAGTAGAATTTTAAAATAATGATAAGGTTTACAGTATTAAGTATTTTAATGCAACATGCAAACTAATGGGGCACTTTATTTTAGTCTATTTTTGTATGTAATATTTTTGTTGTGTAATAGAGACAAAACCAGAGCCACAATGTATCTTGCAAACATAGCTTTTTCTTTTCTTTCACGTTAATTTGAAAGAAGCAAGTATGTGAACTTGAACTGCAGTACTCGTTCACCAGTGGAACCCACTTCTTTATTAAAAGCATAATTGCTTTTATCCCAGAAGCCTAATTCTGCTTTGTGCCCTTCATAGCCATTCTTTTGGTGAATGTTACAGCTCCATTCTGTGCTGGTCTCCCAGAGCAAGCAGTTCTTACAAGCTGTTACAGTAAAACCTGTCCTGTGCCTACTTCATCTCTAGAACACAGAATCATAGAATGGTTTGGGTTGGAAGGTACCTTAAAAATAATCTAGTTTCAACCCCACCCCCTGCTGTGGGCAGGGACACCATACTTGAAATTAAATCTGAAAACCAAAAGGGAATTTCTCTAGAACTGACCTTTCCTAATAGAGCAGTATTGAATGTATTCATCTTTTAAAGTCTGGGAAGAATTGTGTCACTGCACTGTTAAACATTTCTGGGAGATCAGTTATTATTTATGAAAGCATTTTTAAAAGAATGGAGTTTTATCTCCAGAAGAATAACAGTTTTAACATTGGAAATGTGCATTAAAAAATGGAAAACCAACACAATGTAACTTTTCCCAGTAGTGCAAACTTTTAAGCACAAAAATATTCTTTTCTTCCACAATCACCTTGGTAAAAAAATCTTCATATTCAACATACACGATGTGAGAGATTTTGGGTTGATTTCTTTGCCATGCTATTGATCAAGCTGTCAGCAAGAAACAGTAGTGCTGGGATCTTGTGTCCTGTGTGGCTGTTTGTGTTGGGAAGACTAAAATTTGGATGGCTGCATAGTTCCTAGCCCAACCAAATGTTTGATGTATTTAATTTCTTTTGAAGACAAAAGGGTATGGTTAGTGTTTTAAAACAGAACTTGAATTCAAGGCCCAAAGTGCTCCAACAGATGAAAGAATGTGAAAATGACTGAAAAAATGTCCATTTTGAAGTGGCAAAAGAATGACTTGGCAATGAGTCAAGAAGTAATCAGTCCTGAATGTGTTTTCCTGTGTAGACAAGGGAAGGGGAGGAACACATTTTGGAATATGTCCTAGTAGCAAGGTTGTGCTTAAGCACAAAGGATGAAGATTAAAAATAATAAATTTAAGGGAACTATCATTGTTCTTATAGATCAAACTGAAAAATGTAATGAAAGATGTATATTAAATGAATGTAGAAAGTTATATTTGCTGAAGTAATAGACCAAAATAATTTGTGAACAATAATTTATCTACTTAAGATTGCTTTTTTTTAATATTGCTTGCTGATTGTTTCTTTCATGGAGAGTTCTGTTTGGCTGTAAGAATTCTGACCTCTGTTTCCAAGTAAATCTTTATTTATGCCATAATTCTATTTTTCTGTAGAAAATCTTGGTTAGCAGTTCCTTGCAAAAACAAGGATTTTATTCTTTAACGGCTAATAAATATTTTTTTCTTTTTAAGTTGCTTTAAAATGCTTTCACTTTTCCTTTCTAACTCTGAACTTTCCTCTGTGTGGCTGCCTGTGAGGTACTATTTCAGGTATAGTTTGGCTTTGTTTAATTTGCTTCTACAGAACATGCATGCAAGTAACCAGTCCCTCAGAGTTCACATCAGCATCACTCCATCTAGAAGCAGTCTGCATACATGAATAAGTGGTACACAGTAATTGATAGCACAGTAGGGCATTTGTGCAATGGTGGGTGATGTTGACTATTACAAATGTTTAAAACTATTTCCCTTTTCTTTTCTGCCTAGGAGATGAAATTTATCAGGACATTTTTCGTGACTTTTCTCAAATGGCATCAAATAATCCAGAGAAGTTAAACCGCTTCCAGCAGTCAGATTCCCAGAAGTCTTAAATTGTCAAGAAGGAAAAGAACCTGAAGCTTATAGTGCAAGTCTTTTTTTACTTTAACAGAATGAATTATATGCATTTTGTTAGATAGTGTGGATAAAACAACCACTCCAATGTAGCTTTAGATTGTGGTAGCTGGGGAAATGTATGAGTTGGTTTATGTTCTACAGTGCATATACCTCAGCAGCTGATGTTTAAACCCCTTGAGTACCTGCTAGCTCAGTGTAAAGCAGCCCCTGTTCCAAGTGCAGCATTTGGCTGCAGCTCACGCTCGGAGGTGGCAGAGCATGGCTGGAGTGCTGTGGGCTCCGAGTGCAGGATGGTCACAGCAGCTTTGCTACCCAGTATCATTCACTGTCATCTGTCCCCCTATTGCCATAAAAAATGTGCCTCTGTCAAGAAGGTCTGGGTTGCATTTTCAGGGACTGTTTGGAAGGAAAATTGGGTTGTGACTTACTGAATTGTCCTTCCATTTGTGGGGCCGTAACTCAACAGATTCTCTTGTTCCTGTGCTGACTCTGGTTAGAGGTAGGCTCTTCATAACAGATGTGATAACTCCTGCTCTTTTGCAAGCTCTTTCACAGTGGAAGCTTGAGCACCAGGCTGGCCTTTATGCTGGTGACTGCAGGTCAGTCACAAAGGGATATATCCTGGGGACCAAATCCCTAAGAGCAGTCTGTTTTCCTTTTTTTTTTTTTCTCCTCTTAAATTAAACTTTTGGTGCAGCAAGTATCTTTCTAAATGAGCATGTGGAACCTTTCATGAAAAATAAACGTAATCCTTTTGGACATGATGTGGGGTTTGTTTGTAGTATTTTGACATAAAAACTTGACATTTGAGACATGAAAGTAAATATTGAGCCAAAAAAGTTTGTGTAGAATAGTTGTACAAAAGGCTGTTTCTACGTTTTTGCTGTTCTCACTACTAGCCCTAAGCTCAGTAGAAAAGTCTCAGGTCTTGCAGCCACCCTAAATTTAGGGAAATCAATCCTTTATATCAGGAAGCAGTAGCTCTTGTATAATATGCAATGATGTGTATGTTTATGTGTCATCTAAACTAAGGCTGAGCACAAGAAAAACTAGAATTTCACTGCATATTTTTGTCAAGTAATGAGTGAGCACAGTCTCCAACTGTGTTCTGAGGGTAGCAAGACAATTTGCTTTGTTCAGTAGTGAGCACCACTCTGCCTATGTCCTTGTATAAATGGTGTCTCTAGATATATGCTTATATATCAGGTTATTTAATACCTAGATAATAATCGTCCTAAACCCCAAACCAGCAGATGCAATTCTTTATCCTCTATTTGGCTGCCCTATGGAGACAATTTAAGCAGATTTTTTAGGTAATATAGTATCAACGTGAGTTTTCAGTAATCCTAATAGCTGCAGCATTATGTTAACCTGCTGTTTAAGTGTATTTAGGAAATTAATTGGCTTTTTTCCAAGGAAAGATAAGCAAAACTGAGATGAAACAAATTGAAAACTGTAAACTATGGTAAGTTAAACTTTCTGGCATGTTAAATTTTAATGAGGTATTTCAGACATTTATAATTTTGTATCAAATGTATAATAATGTATCAAATCTGCATATTATTATTATTGCTACAGAATTAGTAGTGTTGTAGAATTGTCCAGTAGATTTTATTTCCAAGCAGAGGACTCTTACAAGATAGTTGTTGCTTTGTATGTGGTCTAATTATGGTAGGAAAAGCAGATTCTGCCCATTTAAAGTGTGCATTTAGTCTGAAGAATAATAAACTTAAGGATATTACCTGTAAGCAGTAATTTTGAGTAAGCTGGTTTTTAAATAGCTGCCTATGAAATGATAGTATACTTTCTAATCAGCGGTATTTACCAGCAAATGGGTGCTTTAGTAGATCTTAGTAAGATTTCCAAGTGTACAGTTGGGACAATATAAGATACGACTGCATAGTAAACGCTGTAGACATAGTTTTTTCTAAATGTTTGTCTTTCTCAGCCTGGGTGGCAGGCAGTATGTCAGTGTGATTGGCTGGAATGTAAAGTTGCCTGAAGCTTAATGGCTTAATTGCTGTCTCAGTCTGTGCTGCTGGGAAAGGTCTGAGACACTTCAAATCTCCGCTGGTGATTTCCTCCCTAGCCGCAAAATCTCCCTGGCAAATCTTGCAGGATAACTTCTCTAGACTGAGAAGTTGCCTCCCTGTAGCTCTACAGATCCATGTGTTGCATTCCCTGACTTTCATCTTTCTGGGAAACAGTATCAGTCTGTCTATGCTAAAGGCTGAATCACACACCTGTTTGACAAGGTTGTGCGACTTGTGAGGAGCACTGGAGTTTTAATAGCTCAGGGAGTAGGTGTGTCGCTTGTGATCCTGAGCCTTGTTTCCCTGTCCTTTCAGCTGTGATAGATGTCCAGCATAAAGTGCATCCACTTAAAGCCTTTTTCAGGTCAGGTGCAATGGCAACATGTTGCTCATCAGCAAAAATGAATATGCCGTTAAGTTACATGGAATGTATTGATGGCTTAATCTCAGCAGGCTCTGGCAGGCTCAGTGTTCCAGGGCCTCTGTGACTCACAGGATTCCACCCCTAGTAGTGTGGTTATCACCACGGCTCCGAAGATCTGGATTCCATATCCAGTTTTGACTCACATTAATCTTCTGCTCAGTAATATTAGGAAACTTCCATTTCTATTACCAAGTGAATCTAAGTGGAATAGCAGACACTAAGGTTCTTTTGTGGGTTAACATCTTGTACCAGGCAATGGAAAGGTTCAATTCCAGTTCAGTTTCTCTGCAGGTATGAAACATAGTAGGTTTTAATTGGTGAGGGATAAAGCAGATGATTCCTAACACATTTAGAAATCATCTTTTACTTGGATTTTTAGTAATTTTCTGTATTAGATACCTCATTGAACGATAGTATAATATCTTTCCTATTTATAGATCAAATGTTCCAAAAGTCTCTTGGAACAACAAATGTTGAGAAACTCAACACACATTCTAATGCATCTTGATTTCAGAGATGTAACTTATGTCTACTGCATGTTGATTAAAATAGTGTCTGTGGTGGCTCATTAGTGGTATCAATTGTTTTGACTGTTCATAAGGTTTCATGTTTTATGTTAATGTCAGTACAGTGCATATAAACTTAAATTTCTCAGTTGTCATACTGAATTATGCCACTACTTGTGTTAGACAGTTGGAATTTTTTCTCATGAATTTGGGTGAAGGCGGTAGATGGTAGCGGTATTTCTGTTTTCAGAAACAGCCCACATTGCAGCCTGATTGGATGCATGTTCCAGGTGCTCATTAGTACATTGTGGACTTCAGCATTTCCTCGGCCCATTAGAACCTAATCCAGGAAGACACTGAAATCGGTGGTAGTCTTTCCACTGATTTCAGAGATTTTGGATTGTACCTTTCATGGCTTTCAATGTTAGACTGCTAAAGGATATATTCTGGGGTATATCCCGCAGTATTAATACTGCGTTTTTCACTCTGTGGGATTTTATATTTTAGCTGTTTGTATACTTAGCTGAAATAGTTTTAGAAAATGCAACCAGACCTTCCAACTGCTGTCAGCAAATCCCTGTACAAGAGGAAGTTTCTCCTGTGTTGCAGTATGACATCAGTACACATTGTTGTCCAAATTACAAGGTCTCCTTGATAGAGCAAAAACTTTGTAGCGCTAAACTAAAAAGGTGAGAACTAAACAAGCAGAGGGTTGATGTGATTGATGTTTCCAGGACTTTGGTGCTTCTCTGCAGCCATATGTTTTAAATTGTGAATGTTACCTCTGCTGCGTCATCTTGAGAATTCTCAAATAACACAGTGACTATGAAATGACTCTTTGATGAAACTGCAAATAATAATACGTAAGTACAAAGGATGTGATATTTTTACAGTGTCTAAAGGATTATTCTGATTCTTTAATAAGTATTTTGAGAATCAATTTTTCAGGCTACCATCTCTGCGCATTCATTATGGACACTTTTTCCCAAGTTAGAGTTGATGGCACTGGCTCGTGCAGCCTGACAGCTGGCATGCCTTGCTACTGTGCTTACACAAAGGCGCAGTTTTAAAACAGGGACGACTCTGGAAAGGCACTACTGGGGAAAAGGATGAATGTACCGCTTTGGTATATCCCCTTTCATATGCTTGTTTTATTTTTCTGCATACAGTATTATCTTGTTTCTCTTCCCATGGAAGGAGATGATAGAGGAGGAAAAATTCCACTCACTTTTCTGTTAGGATCCTAAGTTTTCCATATTTTGACAGAAATCGCCAAGAAATCATCGTTTCCTCAACCAGAGACATTACTCTCTCCGAAATAATGAACTTTTATTTTTTTCTCCGCGCGTTCCTCTGTACTCGGTGTTTTTTAAGCATTCCAGAAGTACAATGTAATAAACCCTTCCCCCCTTTAACTGTAACTGTACAGACTGTATTCCCCGCCCTCCTTCGCGTTATGTACGGCTGTACAGTTTGTATGTAAAACTTGACTGTAGTTTCTCTAGTCTGTCATTGTCCGGGGGCGGCCCGGCCGTGTCCCCGCCCTGCTGTTGGGCCGTGCCCGCCCAGCGCCCGGCTCGGGGCGGGGCCGCCCCGCGATGGCGGCGCTGCGGGGCT